>PVKZ01001841.1:0-309979 GCA_004027375.1 Macroglossus sobrinus | reverse complement strand
TCATCTATCATAAGACACTTCAGTTGCTTCCATGTCCTGGCCATTGTGAATAATGCTGCTGTGAATATCGATGTGAAAATATCTTTTTGGATATGAGTTATCAAGTCTTTGGGGTAAATACCTAGTAGAAGGATTGCTGGGTCATATGGTAGATAAATTATTAGTTTTTTGAGGAACCTACATACTGTTTTCCATAGTGGCTGTACCAATTTGCAGTCCCACCAGCAGTGAATGAGGGTTTTTTTTTTTTTTCTTCACATCCTCTCCAACACTTGTATTACTTGTCCTCTTGATTATAGCTATTCTCACAGGTGTGAGATGGTATCTCTTTGTGGTTTTGATTTGCATTTCCCTGATGGCTACCTATGTTGAGCATCTTTTTAAATATTTGTTGGCCATTTGTATGTCCTGTAGGGAGAAGTGTCTGTTCAGGTCTTCTGCCCATTGTTTGAGTGGAACATTTGTTTTTTTGTTGTTGTTATTGAGTCATATGAGTTCTTTGTGTATTTTGGATATTAGGCCCTTATCGGAGGTGTTACTTGCAAATATATTTTCCCATTCAGCTTGTTTTCTCTTTACCTTGTTGAGAATTTCTTTTTCTAAGCAGAAACTTTTTCGTTTGATTTATTTCCGTTGAATTTATTTGAGCTTTTGTTTCCCTTGCCTTTGAGGTCAAATTCATAAAATCCTCTTTAAGTCCAACGTCCTTGAGTTTAGTTCCTATGTTTTCTTCTATACATTTTATTGTTTCAGGTCTTATATTCAGGTTCTTAATCCATTTTGAGTTAGTTTTAGTGTGTGGTGATAGACAAGAATCTAGTTTCATTCTTTTTCAGGTGGCTTTCCAGTTTTCCCAGGACCATTTCTTGAAGAGGTTTTCCTTTCTCTACTGTATGTTTTTGGCTTTTTTCCTGAAAATTATTTGCCCCTACAAATATGAGTTCACTTCTGGACTCTCGATTCTGTTCCACTGGTCTGTGTGTCTGTTTTGCTGCCAATACCACACTGTTTTGATTATTGTCGCTTTGTAGGGTAATTTGAAGTTGGGTAGAGCGATGCCTCCAGCCTCGTTCTTTTTTTCTCAGGATGGCTTTGGCAAAAGGGTCTTTTGTGCTTCCATACAAATTTGATGATTTTTTGTTCTAGTTCTTTAAAAAATGCCAATAAAATTTTAATGGAGATTGCATTAAATCTGTATAATACTTTTGGTAATATGGTCATTTTACCTATGTTGATTCTTCCGATCCAAAAACAAGGAATATCTTTTCTATTTCTCTGTATCTTCTTCGATTTTTTTAATACAGTCTTATGGTTTTCATTATAAAGGACCATGACATGATTCATTAAATTTATTCTTAGTTATTTTATTATTTTTGTTGCAATTGCAAAAGGGCATATTTTTTCCACCCCTTTTTCTGATACTTTATTACTAGAGTATAGGACCACTGTGGATTTTTGAACATTGATTTTTTGTATCTAGAAACTTTACTGTATTTGCTTATTCCTAGTAATTTTCTTGCGAAGTCTTTAGGGTTTTTTATATAGAGAATCATGTCATCGCAAATAGTGACAGTTTGACTGACTTCTTTGTTTTCTATTTGGATGCCTTTTATATCTTACTCTTCTCTGATTGCACTTGCTAGAAACTCCCTCCAGTGTTATATTGAATGACAGTGGTGATAGTCAACAGCCTTGCCTTGTTCCTGATCTTAGAGGAAAGGTTTTTAGTTTTTCACCATTAAGTATAATGTTGGCTGAGGGTTTGTCAAAGATGGCCTTTATTATGTTAAGGTACTTTCCTTCTATACCGATTTTGTTAAGTGTTTTGTTAAATGGATGCTATGTCTTGTCAGAGGCTTTTTCTGCATCTGTTGATATGATTATGTGATTCTTATTTTTTAATCTGTTCATGTGGTGTATCATATTAATCAATTTGCATATGTTGAACCATCCCTGTGCCTCTGGGATGAAGCCCACTTGATCGCGGTGTATAATCTTTTTAATATGTTGCTGTATTCGGTTTGCTAGTATCTTATTTAGGACTTTTGCATCTATATTCATGAGAGATATTGGTCTGTAGTTTTTTTTGTGTGTGTTATCATTACCAGGTTTTGATATCAGGGTAATATTGGCCTCATAAAATGAGTTAGACAGTACTGCCTTTTTTTTTTTTTTTATTACTTGGAAGAATTTGAAGAGAATAGGTATTAGATCATCTTTGAATGTTTAGTAGAATGCACTGGTGAAGCCATCTGGTCCTGGACTTTTACTTTTTAGTAAGTTTTTGATGATTGTTTCAATTTCCATACTGCTGATCGGTCTATTTAGATTTTCCAGTTCTTCTTGATTCAGTCTGGGAAGACTGTAATTTTCTAAGTACTGGTCCATTTCTTCTAGATTATTGAATTTATTGCTATATACTTTTTCATAGTATTTTTGTATGATTCTTTGTATTTCTCTGATGTTTGTCGTAATTTCTCCTCTTTCATCCCTGATTTTGTTTATTTGTGTCTTTCATTTTTTTTTTAGTGAGTCTAGCCAGGGGTTTGTCAATTACATCGACCTTCTCAAAGAACCACTTTTGGTTGCATTTTATATATTTATTTCATTTATTTCTGCTCTAATTTTGATGCTTTCTTTCTTTCTGCTGACTTTAGGCTTCATTTGTTCTTCCTTTTCTAGTTTTTTTAAGATGAAGCATTAGGTTGTTTATTTGGGCTTGTTCTTGTTTTTGAGATAGGCCTGTAATGATACTAACTTTCCTCTTATTACTGCTTTTGCCATGTCCTAAAAGTTTTTATTTGTTGTACTGTCATTATCGTTTTTCTATGTATCTCTTGATCTCTCTTTTTATTTCTTCCCTGACCCAGTTATTCTTCAGTAGCATGTTTAATCTTTATGTATTTTTGGTTCTTTCATTTTATAGTTGATCTCCAACTTCAAAGCATTATGATCACAGAATATGGTTGGTATGACTTAAGCCCTCTTATATTTGTTGAGGCTATCTCTGTGTCCCAGGTTGTGGTCAATTCTTGAGAATGTTCCATGTGTACTGGAGAAGAACGTACAAGCAGCTCTCTTGGGATGAAGGGCTCTGTAAACGTCAGTTGTGGCCAGTTTGTCTAATGTGTCATTTAAGGATGTTATTTCCTTATTGATTTTCTGTTTGGATGATCTGTCCATATTCAACAGTGGGGTATTTAAGGTTCCCCCACTATAATAGTGTTTTGGTGTGTTTCTCCCTTTAGTTCTGTTAGTAATTGCTTTATATATTTTGGTGCTCCCTAATTGGGAGCATAGATATTAATAAGTGTTATATCTTTTTAGTATATGATTTCCTTTATCATTATGAGGTGTCCCTCACCATCTTTCTTTACCATTTTTTAAGTTTATTTTGTCCGATATTAGTACCACTGCTCCCGCTTTTCTTTGAATGCCGTTTGCTTGAAATATCATTTTCCACCCTTTCACTTTGAGTCTGTATTTGTCTTTGGGGCTGAGATGTTTCTCCTGGAGGCAGCGTATGGTTGGGTTGGTTTTTGATCCATTCTGCAGCTCTGTGCCTTTTTATTGGTGAGTTCAGTCCATTTCCATTTAGGGTGATCACTGAAATATGACGTTTTTCTGTAACCATTTTAGGTTTTGCTTTCTGGTAGCTTGTGGGTTTTGTCTCTGGTTCTTCTTGTTTCATGTTACATATTTCAGTTTTGAATCTTTGGTGTGTGGTAACCATTATGAATATGTAACGTTACAAAGTTGGATCTTTGAATCCGCCCCTTTTCAGTCATTGTAATCTCTGTTTGTCCCTATGTATGCTGAACATTCATCACTATCTTGCTATAGCAAATCTCTTCTTACTGTCTAAGCTTATAATGCCTATTTTTAGTAAGAGTTGCATTCCTCTGCTTCTATCTGTCTGCTAGTCAACTTACTCCTAGTTTTGTTTTGTTTTGTTTTTTTGTTGTTTTCTTTTAAGTGAACTGACTCCTTTCAGTATTTCCTGCAATGCAGGTGTTGTAGTGGAGAATTCCCTCAGTTTTTGTATGTCTTGAAAGGTCTTTATTTCTTCATATCTAAAAGAGAACTTAGCTGGATACATTATTCTTGGCTGGTAGTTTCTTTCATTTAATAGTTTGAATATTTGATTTCACTCCTTTCTGGCTAATATTGATTGTGTCGAGCTGTCTGACAATAATGTAATAGGTTTTCCTTTATAGATTAACATCTTATTTTCCCTGGCTGCCCTGCGAATTCTTTGTATTGATTTTTGATAATTTTTATACAATATGTCTTGGAGAAGGCTTTTTTGGGTTGAGATAATTGGGTGTTCTGTTGACTTCTTGAATTCCAAGCTCCAGCTCATTCCTTAAATTTAGGATATTCTCTTCCACTGTTTGTCTGAAAATAATTTCTAATCCCTGCTCCTTTTCCTCCTTTTTTAGAATGCTCATTCTTTTTATGTTTCCTCTCCTGATGGTATCAGCTAGTCCTTATATTTCTCTTTCATTATTTTTCATTCTTTGGTTTCTCTCTTCTTCCTTCTGATTTATTTCTAGATTTCTCTTTTCAGTGTCACTGATCCTTTCCTCCATTTGATTGACTCTATTTCCCAAGCTTGTGATTTCATTTTTCAACTTTTGTAGTGTGTTATTCATCTCCAGAAGTTCTATTTGGTTCTCTTTGAGGGTTTCAGTTTCCTTGCTAAAGAATTTGTTCTGCTTATCTAGTTATTTTTTCAGTTTCTGAAATTGTTGATATGATTTGTTTGGGATCTCACTGAGGTTTTTCAAAAGTACCATCCTGAATTCTCTTTTATTTAAGATGCATATTTCTTTGTGTGTAAGCTTATTTTCTGGAGATTTTTCTCTTTCTGAGACGCCTTGTCACTTTGGTTGTTCCTGGTGTTTAATGGACTATTTCTCCTCTTGGGCATTAATGGATGTGTATTTTACTTTTTTTCCAGAAAGAAGATTTATTAACTAAAAGTCTTTCTTTAACCTGTTGCAAAGAAGGTGTTTTTCTTTTGGTTTCCAGTGGGTAGTGTCTCTTGGATTCCTGCTTTATATGGAGTCTTAATAATGCCTTTTTTTCCTCTTACATATATTTATACTCACTACCCTCAGTTTCAGTCCCTGTTACTGTTGGTGACAGTTTCTGTAGCGTTTGCTCAGATTTCCTTAGGCTCCTTATGATTGGTCTTGGCAGGTATGTGGGGGAGGAGCCCTTTGGGTTGGGGGTCTTGCAGTGGTATTAATGAACCCTATTAAGTTCTAAGTATCTACATACTCATAACTCAAAAGTAGATGGCAAAGTGGGTCTTCACCCTTGGAGGTGTAAATTCTAGTGGAAGAGGAAAATGGTAATATATAATATAAAGCTGTATAGTTTATCAAGTCTTTTTGTACAGATGCTCTTTGTTTAAAATTGGGGGCAATTTTGCTGTCCCCATTTTTTGTTAAAAAATTTGAGGAGTTCCAGGACTTAAACTGAGTCTTTTAGAAAAACCTGTATTTTCCCAGAAAAAATGATATTTTCTCAGAAATGAGAATGCAAACAAAACACACTTCCTATGCAGGCAGAAGCTATTGCGTTTTATGGAACTATAGAAGGCAGTGCCCAGAGAGTTCTCAAGGATGTGGGTGGGGTCTATATTAGATTTTCCCGCAGCTCATTGTTTCTCCATGTTGCTTATTTTCATGTCACAGTTGCCTACTTGGTTCTCTGGAATTTTAGTATATTAAGCTTTCTCTAGGGAATGTGACATTTAGAGAAAATGCACTGCTCTTTTGATCTAACTTTCAGTTCTTGCCTCATTTTCAAATTCTTGATAAGTATTTCCAGGTGATGCTGGCCAGTGATGAATATTCTTTATCCTGATTACATTTAGCTTTTAATCCATATTCTTTGACATTTGATTATTTTTTATTCAGCTCTTTATTGCTGTCATGTATTATTATTCATTTATGTACATGAATTTGTCCTCCTAAAAAAAGATTGTAAGTTCCCTGAGCATAAGATGGCACATAGTAGGTATTTGCTAAGTGCTCTTTGACATTAACAATAAACTTACTTGGTTTTCCTCCTTTTTTCCTCTTTCCTTTCTATGTCTTCTCACACCCACTAAGGTTTGCTGCCATTATGACCTTTGCCAAGGAAAGAATGGACTAACAGTTTCTTAGGTGAGATCTCCAGGTCCCTAAACTCATGGATCTTGGTGGCATAAACTCTAGGAACAGGTCTCAGAGTTCTTTGATCTCTTCTTCCTTTTTGATGAGTAACTTCAATGATCCGAAGTCTTGTCATAGGTGACATACAGCTCTGCTAGTTAACCATGTTTAGCTTTGCTAGTCATAGTTACCTAGGGAGCCTTTTTAAAATATATGTGTACCATTTGCTTGTGTATTCTATTATTTTATGATCATCACCACTGCCTCTCATAGGGCATATCAAGAACCATTGGCAGCTTTCTATTTCAGAAGGTAGGGCATGATTGGTAGGAAGTGTTGACATCAATATCAACTTAAGAATTTGTTGATAGTCCTTTCCTGAAGAATGAAATTATCGCTTTTAATGACTGACTATATCTCTTGCATACTCTTGAATTATGTCTACCCATTCATATCTCTGAGCCCTCAAAGATTCCATGAAGGCCTCCTTCATATCATATTCTTAAAATTAAACTAGATATTTTTCCTTGGTCAGCAGTGCTCTCTTTATATATTAAAATAATCTTTATTTCTTCTGACAAGCTGTTGTTTCTTAAGCAGTGCCCCTTCCCCCTTTAAAGAAGGCTAATTTTGCAGTCAGTTCAAAGGTAGGGTGACTATTGAGGTCAGATTAAGAGGGAGTACTCTTGTTTATTGCCCTGTGGAAAAACTCATCTTCCCAAACTTGTGGGTACTTTCCTCTTACCTGGATTGGAATTCTAGTTTAAATATTATCCTTTAACATCTTAACATTAGATGAGACTTGATTACTTTTTATGAAAAGCATGTTGAAATTTAGAAAGACTATGGATCTATAGGCTGCTGAACTGAAATTATGTCTTTAGAATTAACCTACCACTATTACCACTTTCTCCATCTTTCCTACTGCTCCTCCTTACGTGTATTTGCAGGTTGGTCCTGCCCTTTTGGGTTTCTCTTTATCCAGAATAGCAGCTGTGGGCACGTAGAGGGTATGTCTTGACTGATGTGCCTGCCTTTCTGTTTCTAGGTGGGCCATGCACAGACACAGCTCATGTCTCGTTAATCACACCAACCAAAAGATCCTGTGGTACAGGTACGTACATTATTCTTATCAGGATTCATTCTTATCTGAATTCTTCACAGAAGTTAGCTATTGGTTTTAATGTGGTGTCCTTCCAGGGTACTCTGATTTCTTTCATCAGTTTTGAAGTGATATATTATGTGCTTAACATTAGGAGTGGAGTGTGAGCAGAGGTCAGTGTGGTGTTCTTGCAGGTCAGATTGACTGAGTTAATCCTGGCAGCTAGAACCAAGAAGGTGGACATCAAAATTTAACTACGTCCTAACGTCTAAAGAATATTAAGACACAAAACATACAGAAAATGCAGCTTATCACCCAGTTTCTAGACTAGGTTGTCTAAGTGGCTAGTTTGTCTTGTACCTACTAAAAAACATTATTTAAGTAATGGAGACTGGAGAGTGAAAGGAGTTGTAGTACAGATAATTAATGTTTTAACCTGACTATTAGAATATCTTAATAATTTTGGAAAGTTATTTTCTCTCATTTTTCTTAAAGCCATGAAGTATGCTGAAATCATTCCTTTCAGATGCATAAAGTACCCCCCCATCTTAGTGCATCTGTGACATTTTTATTAAACATGAAGTCATGAATCTTCTTGCTCTCTAAAGAGCAGTTATAATGCCCATTGCTTCCTTAGTCTGTAGCTTAATTTATTTTAAACAGTATTTGCCTTTTCTCATAATGCTGCCTGCTATTTAAAATTTCTAGGGGATTATATTTGGAAGAGTCAAAATAATTATATTGTTTTTCTAAAGGTCACAGTCAAACTATTTTTCATAACTTAAAAAGTCCTTTTAACTTTCTAACAAAAATAGTACAAACTATTTCTGTGTACAAACTTATACTGAAACCTCAGCCCCTTTAATTCCTCATAGTTTTGATGTTAAACCTCAAACAGGTCTGTCCTTGCATAGTTTTGGAATAACATCTAGGCATTGAACCCTGAGGAACTTAATTTTACTCTTCTGTTCCAAATGAGCAGTTTTGAGGCATGGCTGTGTGAGATAGTCCTGGCATACTCTCATCCCTCCTTTCCCCAGTACTTACGCCCCACTGGGTAGTTCCTGATTGAGATAGAAGAGAACTATGCCTGGGAGTGAGATAGACTGTCCTGATTAGCCAGTGGAAAGTCAGAAAGCCAGTTTCCTGCTCTAGCCAGAAGCTTGAAAAATTAAGAGCCCTTTGGTTTCAGGTCCAACACTTAGTCTTTCTTCTTTCCTTCCAGTCTTGGCCCTCAGGGGAGGGTTTACTGTGCACACTACCAACATGTTCAGGTATCAGCCATGAAGTGAGGCCCAGAGACATTGGGTCATCCTGAGACATTTAGGAAAGAGACTTGTGTGCTCAGCTTAGACACCAAAACTAATAGGAATCCTTCCTGAATGTCATATATTGTGTCCTTCATTTCTAGGCAGATCTGTTTCCTTGTCTCTACTGCCATACTGTTTTGTGTACCTAAAAATAATAACAGCATTTACCGCATGCTAACTGTATTATCAGGCACCATTCAGTATGCTTTATATATATGCCCATTTAATCTTCAGAACAATTATGCAAGATAGTTATCCCTCCTTTACAGATGACAAAAACAGGTACTCTGAAAATTCAGTACATTTCCTGGGGTGTATTGCTTGTAAATAATAGAGCCAGGACTTGAACACAGATCTTTTAGGTGCTAAAGCCTGTGTTGTTTTGCACTATACCACGTTACTTATTATCACATTTTATTATAATTATACTCTTAGCCAGATGTCAGAAAAGCACATCATTAAATGAAATATGGAGGAAGAGAAACAGATTTGGAAATACAGCATACAGTGAAGTAGTTTTAATAATGTGAGTTTTAAAAGCAGATCTGGTTTCAGATCCTAGCCTAGCCACTTAGAAAATGTGGTTTTAAGTAAATGTTAACATCTCATAAGTTGTTCTTCATCTGTAAAATGGGATGATAAGTCTAATTCATAGGTTTGATGTGAGAAATAAAATACAAAAAGCATAATAGATATTCAGTAATAGTAACTACTGTTATAATCTTATCATTAAAGATTATGTGTATACAGTGGCCAACCATTAAAGGGTGTTGATAACAGAAATAGATATTTTAGTAGAAAAAGGAGTAGATTAAAAGTACTAGAATACATTACCTAATTTCGTTAATTGGTTTTATATTGATCACATTCTTTATTGCATGGCAGTATTATAGTAGGAACTGAGACTAATGTATTTTTTAAGTTTCCATAAAGTGAAATGATAAGCAAGGCATTAAGCTTCTTAGTCCCACATCTCCAGCCCTTCTTTTAGATGACTTCATACTTGTTAACTAGAAGAAGGCAGAGAATTTCTGGCTTGAAAAGAAATTAATGCAATGTGGAGGTCATCTTCTAAAAAGCCTGAAGGAAAGTTGAGATTTCTCAGCATGGACATTAAAGGCCGTGAAGTTCAGCCTGCTGCACTTTTGAGGGAGCCTCTCTTCTGTACCCCACCGCCCCACCCTACCCCAGGCTCCTTGTTGTACTGCTTCCGCCTTAAATAATGGCCCTGATGCTAGAGGACAGAGCTTCCTGATTTTCAGATGTAACTTAAATGATTTGCTTTGAGAACCATGGACTGACTGTCTTCTTCATCTTCTGTCTGTCCTGGAATCAGCAGGTTACCCACTGTGTGGATTCTGAGCACTTTTCTTATGAATCATCATCAATTATAGTGTTACATTGCTGGAGAGTTCTTTATTCTTTATATATGGGTTCTTCAAGAGTAGGACTCACACCTCTAACACATGCTCTGTGCTGCTTCTGCCATAGGGAACACAGTAACAATAGCTCTCCCAAAGATCTCCCAGAGCACAGGGCTTCAGGCATAGATGATCTATAAATAATTACCTTAACAGTGGTGTCATTTCTTAGGAGCCTTAGAATGAGACCTTCCAGATTAGAGATTTTACCACCAACCCCCTCCCAGCCTATATATTCATACAAGTTTGGACCTAAAGCAACCTCCAGTTGAATAATGTTGTGTGTTAGAAAAATGATACTTAGGCTAGAACATGGTGGTCCTTTAAGTCAGTAGTCTCTGAAGAAAGGCGTATAATGTATAGTCTATGAGGTATGGGGAGAAAATAGTAAAAGTTCTTTATCTCAGCCTTTTAAAATTTGTTTTCCAAATTTATTTCATAATTATATATATAGTCCATACATACTGCTTAAATCCAAAAATATACAATACAAATATATACATGGCCAATATCTTAGGAGTTTACACTCAAAAAAGGTTAATGACCTTTTCAGTAAACAGATTTTCTTTTTAGTACTTCGAAAAGTAAATATAAAGATTAGCATTAGGCACATAATAAGTCAGGGCCTGAACATAAGTTTGGCTGGTTGATTAATGTTTATATTTATGTTTCAAAAGGAATATTATTGATTAGAGGGTATTATAACTTAGAGAAGTGGACAGCAGTATAGAGTAGTTGGTCTGCAACCATCAAAATGAGAGAAGGAACTCTTTTTAAGAAATTACTTTGTGGTAACTGACTCTTAGAAGCAGGTTCTAAAAAGTAGCAATAGTGGCACATGAAAGATCAGCATTTGTGAACTAGGTGGGAAAGGTTTTTCTTTAGATGTTGGCTTTTGGCCACATAGAACTGTTAATAATTAAACTGTGTAATCTTTAGATGGAGGGGAGAAAAATAAAACACCACCACCGTGATCATTGGTGTTTAAGCAGAGAAAAAATAATTGAAAGTGTATATGGCTTTGTAGAGCTTTGTAAAGGGTTGAAAAATGCTTCCAAGCCCGAGGTTGCTTTGCTTAGAATGTAAGAGTTAAAGCACATCACACCTTCAGATTTCTAGAGAAAGCTTACATTTCTTCACAGAGCTTTGACTGTTTTGCATATGTTCCCTTGTTAATTCTCACAGCATTCCCTGCCAAGAACAAATACATTGTGAAGGAAAAGAGTTCACTTTCCTTGGCAACAAACCACCAGATGATACCCTTTTGTCCTTCATCTTTTCTAACTCTCAAGTTATACCTTAAGCCAAAATGTTGTAATCTGAGCTATGGTCATTCTTTTTTTTTAAGACTTTATTTGGAAGGTGTTTGGATATTTAGATAAATACCTTCATGAAGTCATATCTTTATGTTTAAAGTGCCTTGTGGGAAAGGAGGGGTGTGTTGCCTTTTCTTAGGATCTATTATTTAAACACGTTATATAGCCTTTTCTCATAAAACTTATTTGCAAAGAGCTACAGCAGATATTTTGTATTTCGCTTATTGTAGCTTGCTATTGATGAATCTTAAAATTTACCCTGTAGTGGACAGATAAAACCATGTCTTGTCTTAAATTTCCTTGAAGAAATAGTCTCTCTGCAGGTGCATCTTTGAACTGTGGCTAACGCAAGGACCCTGCTTGCTACCTCCAAGGGGAGCATTAACCAACTCTTAGCTCTAAACCCTAGGTCAAATATATATCAAGGGATATTTTTTTAGCATATAAAAAAGTAAATTTCTCCTTCCATATTTCACCACTCTTATATGGCTTGATTTAGTTTTTTCATTTTATCTGCCCTTTGTTTCTGAAGTTAAAATAAGAAACAAGTCAGTTTTATAGACCTGATGGTACTGCCAACAGATTTTTGCTCCATTGTATCTATATTCATGGTAACTCTTCTTCCAGCAGGTATGCTGAGTAAATGTTATCTCCGATAGATTAGAAAAATGATGATTTTTAAATACTCTGTGTGTGTTAAAAATGTGATTATAGTTAGTAAAATAGCACGTAAAATAACCATTTGTGGGACCGTAAAGGAGCTGTAGTATTGTCTGAGATGAAAGCAGATGGGACAAGAAACTATCCCATTAAACACCAAGGCAGGTTTTTCCAGAAAGTATAATCTTTCCACTCTTTAAGAAGCATGTTTATTCAGTTTATATATCCTTTACCTGTTTTCTTTGTCTTTCTTTTATTCCCTCGTCTTTCCCTTTTCCCTTTTCTTTTTCTTTTCCTTTTCCTTAGGAAAGAATATGTTTATCCTTTTAGGTCACCTATTTTTCTTTCTGTATGATGAACAGTGACAAGTACCTAGATAGCCTGTATTGTTTATTGTTTCCCTTTTTCCTCCAAACCTTCTCTTGACTCATTTCTGAGGCAATCTGCTTGTGATATTATTGTCTGTTTTGACAGAGACAGAAGAAACCTCCTTTCACCTGGGAGTTAGGGGAAGATTGATGTGCTAAACACTTTTCCGAACACATCAGTGTTCGGAAGCCACTTAAGGGAGAATGTTTCATTGTTCTTTCGTTACCAAGAGGTTTGTATAAGATCTTTTAAATTGATTCAGAAGCTAAAGGGTGGTAATGTTAAAGCAGAGGTGGCCCTATAAATCTTAGAATTACCTACAGTTGTGTATTTTATCTCCTGGTCTAGTCAATATTTATGGAAACATTTCAGCCAGTACATTTAATCCTAGAGAGTCAGTGACTACAGACTGTTTTGGTCAATATTGTACATTCTAAGTGACTCTTCTATGAAGGACTCTGTAGAGCTTTAAAGGCAGGTGGCTTTGGGTGTGATTCAACTGTGAAATTCGGTTCTTTTTTTCATTCTTTCTTTTTGATCCTTAAGGGGACAGCTTTTCCTTCAGGTCTGCAATATCAGCATTTGAGACAGAAAATCAGAAATTTGACCTACTGATGTAATTTGCAAGTTCCCATCAGGAGAATATTAGGGAAGATATAAACCTTTCATTTTTTATTAGTATTTAATGTAACCATTGAAGAAAGATCAAAACAGTAAATCTGTCATAGCAAGGAAAAAAGTATTAAAAAAATGTTTTACCTTACGCACTCATCATATTAGGTCGTGAAGGAGTTCATTTGATTCCTGGGGCGGGGGACAAAATGAATACCAAATATTTGGCAAGATTGCAGAATTTCTCTAATCTTACATTTTATCATAAAAAATAAAAGGGCACAGGTTATCATGGTGTGCCATAATGTTTGTTTACTGACAATATGTGGATTTGAACCATTGCATGGATAACTGGAGAAAGGAAATAATCTGCTATATGCTCTTTATTGTGGGATTTTTCTGTAAAAATTTTAATCTGAGTTATTGATTATATTAAAGAATAAAATGAGATAGCAAGGCATTATATAATTAGAAGATTTGATCTTGATAGATGTGTGTTGAAAATGTGATTATAGTTAGTAGCATGGCAAGTAAAATAACCATTTGTGGGACCATAAGGGAGCTGACTTTAAAAGCATCTCATACAATGTATAAATTTCAGAAAAGGTTAGAGAGAGCTTACCATTTTTTATTTGTACCCCTTGAGTGAGAGTTTGGTCCCATTACCACCAGTCATTGTGTTTGTGTTACACGCTAGCTAGACACGTAATGTTTGAGTTTGCTGAACTTGAAGTTATAGGCTTATTTCACAGGCTTTGTTTGGGTTTTACTCATGAGGACCAGTGGCTTCTTCTGATACTAATCTTAAGAGGAATTTTTACACTTGAAGGTTAAAAATGCATTCCTGTATAAAAAGGAAAAGGCAGTGCAATGAGGCTTATTGCTACTTTGGATGTTTTGTGTGGATGTGAAACCTAGAGTGTGATGTTGAGCTGCTTGTGGTCCACATGTTTTCTGCTAATTCAGTTTGTTTGAATCCTTGAATGCAGCAACAACTGGGGGGGGGGAGGGTTTGCCTTTTTTGTCATTTTTTTATTATAGCTTGCACTTTTACCACAGAGAAAAATCCTGAACTTCTGTTAATTAGCTGTTCTATTGCTCCACTGAGGCAAAATGCCTGAGCCAACATTATTTAGAAAGGATACCAATAGAAGGGAATTTAATACCCCTCTTCTCCTTTGAAACTTTCGTATTATTTGGGGGGCGGATGTTCCATAGTACATGTGTGCCTGTTAGAGGACAGCATGTTAGAAATGTAGCTTTCCCAAAGCAGCTTTACCAAAAGGAGCAAGATACAACAGCCACAAAACTGCATTATAAATCATCAGAGCCTCGCAATGATACTGCCCATTAAGGAGACTTCTTTTTTGTCCTACTCAGTTCCTGGCTGTACTAATAGAACAGTGCATTGAGCAAGGCTGTAAATAAAAGTTATTACCTAATAGGTGGGTGCCGAAGTGGAACGAACGGAGCTGAGGCATGGAGCCCTTATTACTGCTCGTCAGCAATTATAAACAGGATGAAGCGTCTGGGGCATGCGCTGCTGCAGCGAGGGCTAATAGAGGCTGGGAATGACACTAGGCCCTGATAGGATGATGTATGCTGATGGATTTTTACTGCCTCATGGTGCTGCTTGCTTTCAAGACAAGTTGTGTTATCCGTTTTCCTGCTTGCTCATCTATCTGAAGAGACAGTCCTATCGCCTCTTCTGCCAGCAGGTGGGCTGGCATTTATTCCTCATACCTGTGTCTGCTTCTGAGGCAGCCCCCCATGAAAAGTCTTCAGAAATATTTCATAATCATGGCCAATTAAAGCCGTAATCTAACTGTACTGCCTACTGTCATGGCTATAGATCACACCTTCAGAAGTGGTTGCTTATGTGGAATATAGGACCAGCTGAGGCGCTGTAGTTACTCACCCAGTTCAGTACTTCATTAAAACACCATTGTAACAGTCCTATAGTGAATTCTATAGCAACATGCAGAAGTGGTAAACATATATCTTGCTCCTGGAAGACAGAATAAGTACAGAAACATAAATACAACTAATTTCAGCTTTAGAGAGCAAGAAATGTAACTTATGTTAATTTTTAAAAGGAAGGACAAGAGGATAAATTATGCTAATTGTTATGAGCAAATATAATACTAATGTAGTCTTTTTAAAGAATTATCTTACTGGAGAAATGCTTAGAATTTAGTTTCTAAGAGTAAGTAGTAGTGATAAAGGGATACTGTTGAATGTTGAGGGAAAGTCTAGAAGTAAGACTGTTTTTCGTGAGCAGAAAAATGCAAATATGGCTTGGCAAATATGCTTTTGAGTAGCAGATAAGCACCTAATACTTGGGAAAAATGAGATATGACTCTGTTTAGCTTTGATCATTTAACCTCACTAAATCACAGGAATTAGACCGTAAAAGTAGGAAAACTTTGCAACAGAGCCACAGAGAAATGCTTTGAAAAGGGTTTACCAGTCTGATCCAGGAGTTATAAACATTCTGATAGTGCAGTTTTGTTTTTTGTTTTTTTTTGTCACTTGAGCCTTTAAATGAATACACCTCTTTATGAAATACTTTCAAAACTAACCTACCAGTTCCAGACAAGAAAAAACTAAAGGAGTTCATCACCACCAAATCTGTATTACAAAAAAGGTTAAAGGTACTTCTTTAAGACGGAAAAGGGGAAAAAAAAGTTAAAAATAAGAATAATAAAATTACAATAACTGCATACCTATCATTAATTATTTTAAATATAAATGGATAATAAATGCTCCAATCAAAAGATACAGAGTGGCTGAATGGACAAGAAAACAAGATCCATACATATGCTACCTACAAGAGATCCACTTCAGATGAAAAAACACACACAGACTGAAATGGATGGAAAAGATATTTCATGAAAATAGAAATGAAAAAAAGCTGGGGGTAGCAATACTTATGTCAGACAAAATAGACTTTAAAACAAAGGCTATAACAAGAGACAAAGGACTTTGCATAATGATCAAGGTATCAACAAGAGGATATAACCCTTATAAACAGTTACACACCAAGTGCAGGAGCACCTAAACATATAAAGCAAACATTTACAGCATTATTTACAATTTTCAGGATATGGAAGCAACCTAAGTGTCCATCAGTAGATGACTGGATAAAGAAATAATTTATATACAATGAAACGAAATATTACTCAGCCATAAAAAAAGAATAAATCTTAACATTTGCGAAATGGATAGACTTGGGGGTATTATGCTAAGTGAAATAAGTCAGACAGAGAAAGACAAATACCATATGATTTCACTTTTGTGGAATCTGAAAATCAAAATAAACGAAACAGAAACAGACTCAGATACAGAGAACAAACTGATGGTTACCAAATGGGAGGGAGTTGGGGGCTGAGTGAAAACAATGAAAGATTAAGAAATACAAATCGGCAGTTACAAAATAGTCATGGAGAATTAAAGTACAGTTTAGGGAATGTAGACAGTTATGATAACTATGGTGGGGTCAGTTTGTCTAACTACTCTGCTGTACATCTGAAACTAATATAATATTGAATGTCATCTGTAATTGAAAAATAAAAAATGTATCATTTTATTAACATCTTAATATCTATGTCATCTGTAGCTTGGTACCCTTTTTTTTAATTCCTAGCATTGCTTATGAAATTTCTTCTTTCCAGTCAGTTATACCTAAAGTCTGTTAATTTTCTGCCAATTTTTTACTTTGTTGAGCCTTAATATTGCAGGCTTGTTTCTATATTATTAACTTCTGATATTGTCACTATTCTTTCTTGTATTTATTTTGGATATTTTATGCTTTTCTCTCATTTTTGGAGTTTAATGATTGACTCAATTTTTAGGATTTCTTTTCTAAAATGATCATTTAAGACTATAAATGGCTATAGCTGCTACTCATAAGATTTTCATATGAAGTGCTTTCATTATTGTATGGGTCAAAATACGTTGTACTTTTCATCATGATTTTTTCTTTGGCTCGTGTTATTTAGTGGTATGCTTCCCAAATTCAAAACAGATGGAACTATCTTGATTTATTTGGCAAGAAATATTTATTCTTTCTTAAAATGAAATCAGAAAACTGTGTTATGATACCACTCATTTGAAATTTTTTGAGATCTGATTTATTCCTCAGCATGTGATCAATATTTGTAAATGTCTCATATATGCTTAAAGATATGTGCTCTATTTATGTTCATTAAAATAAGCTTGTTAATTGTTTTTAAAAATTTTAACCTATTGGGAGACTTCCTGCTATTTGAGAAATATAGTTCTTCTATGGAGTTCTTTGATGCCTTCAGTTATGCATAGGTGTGTGTGCCTTATTTTAAAGAAGCCTAATATACGATCGTCTCAGTACATCTTATTACAAATCAGATAAACTAAGAATTAATGTTATAGAAGAATCCTTCAGTTTATAAATGTGTCACCACTGAGTGAAAGTTGATAGGTTTTTTCTTTTGCATATAAAGTAATATTTGACATACCAAATAATCAATTCTTCCTTATCCTATTCAAAATATGGAAGCAACCTAAGTGTCCATCAATAGATGATTGGGTAAAGAAATAAGTGCTCTGTGGGTAATGGCCAGTAGAATGAAAGAAAAAAGGTGAATGTGAGAAAAATGTTTTAAAATAAGAGTAATAGGACTTGATGACTGATTAGAGTTGGCTGAAGAAAAAATGAAAAGTTATAAACTTGGGGAATTGAGAGAAAAAATGAGATTGAGACAGGGAAAGAGTTGGAATCAAAAATGGTTGAAACTATTTTTAGTTTCTGATAAGGCTAAATTTTAGGTTATTGTAGATAGTCCTGCATAAAATTATAAATGTAGGCCTAGTTTAGAAGTCATCGGTCTAGAATTAATGATTAAAGGTGTGCAAGTGGGTAAGGGAATGAATACAGAAGCCAGAATGTTAAGGAAGCTAAAGAAAGGAGAAGGCTTCATACGGGATCATGAAAGATGCATTATAAGAGGGGCCAGGAAATTTGAGGACTAAGGAAAACTGTTGCCTATAGCTGGTAGAAGTTCATTGGAAAACCTAAAGAAGTTAGTGAAATGTGGTGGGATTAAAAGCCTGATAGGAGGCCATTCAAGAAGCACTTCATAACAAGGAAATAAAAGCAGCAGAGGAGTTAATTGAGCTGTTAAAAACCAAAAATTGTTGTGGTTGGAGAGAGAAACAGGATCAGGCATTTCTTGGTGTGGAGGTAGTTAAGATAGAGAAATATTTTGACCTGGTTAACATGCAAAGGAAAGGTACACGGGAAGAGAAAAACAAAATATTAGAAGAGAAATAGAAGAGATATAAAAGCAAGATTCTTTTGAAGCAGGAACCCAGAAACATTAGTTTCTTCCCAAGAGGATGAGGAAGGATATACAGATTATTACTTTTTCTCTTTTAACATATATACAATTGAGACAAGATGAGCTAGGAACTTTATCCTGGAAGGTCATCATTTTCTGAATGAATAGATAATACCATCATCACCTGTAAATAGCAGCAGGGAACTGAGTTTGTAAGAAGAGAATTTTTGTGGACTAAGGGAAAATAGGATTTCTAAGCAGGAGCTAATCCAACCGTCATTAGTTTAAATTTACAGCAGGCCAAAGTGAGACTTATCTGGCTACTACTTTTAGCACCAAAGGAAGAGAGCAAAGAGAGAACAAGTGGTGCTTATGTCTTTCTTTTTTAATTATGTGCTTTCATTTTTCAAAAGTAACCACATGGTAGTGTAAGTCATGACGCAAAATAGTTTATAAGAGAAAGTAATGGTCTATAGGCAGTCCCACTCCACAGAACTGACCGACATTACTCTTTTGGCAATTTGTTTTACTGCTTTCATCCTGTGAGTTACCTTTATAACTGTGAAAGGGAAAAAATGCTAATATCCCTACTTTTTAAGTGTCAGTCAGTTGGTATGAAATAGATCTATCGCTCACACTATTCCTCAACCCATTGTTTGGTATTTATATTATTTGTTTTTATTCTTCTCTTTCTTCATCCAGCTTTCAACATCATCTCTTAATGAGAATGTTAATACCTCTGATTAGAGGTACTTCTTTATCATACCTCCTATCAGCTACACTTGTACTTTTTTTATTGTCACAGTTATTAACTACATTCAGGCCTATAACCACAAGCAGATCTTCTATGTATTGGCCATAGGTTGTTCCCAAAAGTTGAAAGCCAATAAATGGCATTTACATTATTATAACTCTTTAAATGTTATTCCCTGCCACACAGTCATGTTGCATGATATGAATAGATTGCTTCTTCTACGGATCTAATGTCACAGTCCCTGGAGAATGTTCCTACATCAAAACCAAATCATGTTTTGTTGTTGTTGTATTCCATCAGTTGCTAAAAAACATGCCACATTTTAGTTTGCTTTATATTTGGATTGTAACATTTTAATACAGCTTTTTTTCTTGGCATTTGTAATTGCCTTTCTTTTTTCTTATAATAATTGGTTTTCTGTTACTATTTTTTTTCTAACCTGTATTTATATCTTTTACTCAAGACTTCCTTCCTGAGCCCACCATCTTTCTGCTCCAATCTGGACTAGGTGTTCTTTAAGTCACTATGTCAAAATTCTCTTTTACTATTCTCTCTTTTATCCTCTCATTTTTTGGACTGCAACCCCCAAGTTAGTTCCTAAGACATGGAGTGTTGGGGTTCTTGCACATCTAAAAATGTCTTTTCTTGCCTCTTGCATGATGGAAAGTTTGACTAAGTATGAAAATCATTGTTCCCTTCTAGCATTCCATATTATTACTGAGAAGTCAATGCCACTGATTTTTATTTTTATAAGTAATATAACTGAGACCTTATTTCACCTCTAAAACTCTTAGGATTGCGTTTTTGTTCTTGATGTTCTCAAATTTGTAATGAAATGTCTAGTGGCCATTATGTCCACTCCCACCCCCCATTTGAGATGTTGAGTACTTGCTAGGCCCCTACGATTTGAATGTGCATGTCCTCCTTCGGGTGTAGATTGCTTTCAATATTCCCCCAACTTAACATCATCTTCTTTTTTTGAGACTCATAATATACATGTTGGACCCGCTAGACTGATTTTTTTCCTCCACTTCTTTCTCATAGTTTACATCTACTCTGTGTTCTGAGTGAGTCTTCTGTACTTTATCTTCCAGTGCTGCTTTTGATTGTACTTCAGCATTTGTACTTTTAATGAGCTTTCTTTCTCTTGTTCCCTGAAGGTTTTTTCCTTGTACCTTATTCTTGTTTATGAATATAAAAATAACCATATAGTAATACCTTCTGAGTATGTCATTTAGTGGTTAGACTTTGCTCTTCTCTTTGCTATCTGTGATTGCCATGAGGCCAGTTTTTCTATTTATCTTAGTCTTAGCTATCATGCTTCTGGTTCTCCTCATGAAGCTCAGTTTTCTGTTGACTTTTAAGAAAGAAGGGTTAGATAGGTGGGGAGAGTTTCTTTCTTAATTGGGAATTTTACTGGGGGTTCTGTGTGGGATTGAGTAAGGTAGAGGTGTTAACTGGCAGAATTTCTTGTGAGGAAGTCAAGTCTCTCAAATGGAGAAGGAGGACTTGACTACAAGGAACCACAGAGACAACTTTGCCTAGACAGGTCATTCAGTTTTTTTAAAGAAGAGTTCTGCAGAATTTTGCCAGTAAATGTGGGTTGCTACCAAGGGTGGGAAGTATAAACTAGCACAGTTGTTCTACAAATATACTTTCAGTAGATCCTCCTGCTTTCCATCCTGCTTATCTTAAGACTTTCTTCACATGTGATGCTGGCACCTCTGTAGTCACCAAGTTTCAGCCTCAGCACACTTCCATCACTATCAATATCTAGAAATTTGTTCAAAATTTCTTGTTGGTTATGTTAAATTCACACAATTATATTTATTACAGTGAGTTCATGTTTCATGCTTTTATTTAAGTTGGGTCTTGGGAGGGGTCAGTCCTCTTGAATTAAAAGTTACCTGAGACAAAGTCAGAACTATACCTTCTGATTTAATCACTGGTGGGAGATAAAAGGGAAGAGTAGCCTTAATAGAATGTTGTAGTTCTTAGGAAATTTAAACAATGAAAATGTACCCAAATTAAAGCCCCTGATCCTGAAGGGATGGAAGTAGAGAGGTTGGTGGTTGAGAATGTGGGCTGTAGAGGCAGACTACCTGGGTTCACATTCCAGTGCCCCCTCTTACCAACCACATAACTAGAAGAATTGTTAGACCTTTCTGTGAGACTCGATTTTCTCTTTTCTAAAATAGTACGCCCATCTGTAGAGTTATGAGGGAAATGAAATAATGCTTTTAAAGCACCTAATGTGGTGCCTGATAAATGTTTAGTAGGTAAGAGACGTGGGCAAATGGTGCCTGATGATTCTAATGAAAGGAGAGTAGAGAAGCTTGAGGGAATGTAGAAGAAAGTGAGAAAGAGCACACACACCTCAGAATCTGGTTGGAAAAAGAGATGAATCTGAAACTGTTAATGAGAACTCAAAGCAGGTTGGTGAGTGGAGACATGGAAATGAAGGTCAGTGAAGTCAAGGGAAAAGGGGAGAGCAGTTAACAACCCTGTGTGAATAGGGGAGGGCTGTAAATGACAAGAAGCCCAGAAAACCTATAAGAAAATTGGGTACTAGAACTGTGAAGATCAAACTTCTTTTTTACTCTGTTTCATTTCTAGGCCTTGTTTTAAAAGTAAAATTTTACTGTACATATTAGTGGAAAGTAATTCTTACAGAGATTTCATAAGCTTGCCTTCTTAAAAAAAAAAAAAAAATGCTCTTATTTCCCGAGCTCTCCTCTAAGCTTTTATAATTCAGAACTCCTTTTCTTTCTGAAGCAAATCACAATTTAGGAACCACAGAGGGTTGATAGTTTTCTTATGCTTAAAATCTTGATTAAAAGACTTGGTTTTTGCATCCAAACCCAACAACATGAGAGAACTTTAGCCAATAAATTCACTTCTTTATGATTAAGAATCAGCTTAACCTTGGAAGCACTTTTGTCGTGGGGGACTTCATATTGTGATTAGTTATCGTAACAGCCAAGTGCCTCTGTGGGCTCTGTTAACCAGCCTCCCACTACTTATGTATAATTATTTTTAGTGCATACACACGCTCTGCTATAAAAGCTTATTTGGCCTTATGCTCCCTGCCGTTCTGAATTCTCTGTTTCATTACCAGTGTCCACCCACAGAGTTTCAGAAAGCTATTCCTAAATAGCAAAACCACAACTCAGAATTTTAAATAAACCACATCTCTTTTAGATGAATGGACAGGGGGAATTAGGTACATGCTATGCATTTTTCACATTCATCTACCCTTTCAAACTTATTAAAAATGTATACATATGTAAGCAAGAAAATAGAATATTTAACTCAGATTGTGTTAATTTTTCTGTTACTTTAGCAAGGGATAAAGAAAGAGAATACAGCAGACAGTCTTTAAGATTTTTATCCTGAACGTTGGCCGATATTTATTTGAAAAAATATACTGGACGCTTCTGCTTTTTTTCCCTTACAGGAAGTTGAACAACTCTTCTCTAAAGATGTTATTAGAACAGCTTGAAATTTATGTCCAAATATGCAGGATGGTTTTTAAAAGAAAGCTCTAGGAGAGGGACCTTGTGTATTACTGATTTGAATAGGTGTTATCTGCAGCAGAGTCTGTTTTCCAGCTTGGCATTAACTGATAGTTCTAATTACTGACAAAGATTCATAGCCACTTTTTTTTTTTTTGGCATCCTGTTGATAAGTGCATTTCCAAAAGAATAAAATCATATCTTAAGGTCTTGGTCATCATCTTTGCTGGAATAGCAGTTGCAGTAATTGGACCCAATTAAAAATGGGTCCTTACTGGGATTGGAGGAAGTAAGGACTAAAAGTGTGACGTGTAAAAGTCTCTGACTGATCATTAAAATGTACTTACAGATAAGTGTTGATTTCACTACAGACCTGGAGAAGCATGAGCTTTGATTTTACTGTTGTTTATCTGGTACAACTATTTTGTCATGCACTTTCCTGTCAGACCGAAGCAGTGTCAACATTTCTGGAAAAGAGTTCATCAGGCACTCTAGCCAATCATCTCCAAGTACTCTGGAACATAGTTGTTGGGTTTTTTAAAAAACATTATTTCACACTTAGAGAAAGATTACAAGAAGATCACATAGAATTCTAAGTTATCTTCCCTCTCCCACATTCCCCAAATGTTAACATTTTACCACATTGAACATTGACTTTCTCTACTCCCCTCCACCACCTATCCCTTGTGTGTGTGTGTGAGAGTGTGAGTGTGTGTGTTGTATCCATATCCCTAACCATTTCATTAAGTTGCCTTTGTTATATTAAACACTTCAGTGTATAATTCTTAAAATCAAGGTATTATCTTAATAGCCACAGTCCAGTTTTCAAAATTGGGAAATTAACATTGATATGATATATAGTTGATTTTTTAGAATGATTGTTCATAGCATGAACATTATGATAAACAGTAATTCAGTGAAGAGTGTTGCAGAAAGGCAGTTGAATTGAGGTTAAAATGTAAGGCACTTGCTCCTTATGTTTCAAATATGAACTAAAGACATTTTCGATAATAATACTCTGCAGAATTCTTGGCTTCTGATTTTCCAGCTGCTCATTTTACTAATGGGGTTATATCTCTTATACACCGTTTTCTTAAGGCAGCTTTCTTCAACCCTCTACACACTTGGTAGTACCTACATCAACATTGATACAATCCTGAGTGATAAACCTAATGTATTCATTTGGGGTGGAGGTGGGAGGCACGACAGGGCTTTCTCTGGGCACTCTTTGTTATATGTTAAAGTCTAACATTAGGTTCATTTAGCCTCACATCAGAAAGAGTTAAAATAAAGTACAGAAGTATTTTTAAGCTTAAGGATTTACTCTGGAAGTAATGAGCCAAAAGACTAGACCTTGGGTGGAAAAAAACTAAGTGATAGGTAGAGAGAAGATCTGAATTAAGCTGATGCCAAATTAGAAACACATCAGCTATTTAATTTTAGCATCTACAGTACTTAGTTATGCATTCAAACTGATTTTTTTTAATATCAAAATAAAAATGTTCAGGTTTTTTCCCTTGCATTAAACCTGGAGCACAGCCCATAAGATGACAATCCCTTATTGCAATATTACCGTCATTAGGAATTTGTTCCCTGTTATAGAGATACTCGTTGTTTTTGTTATTTCGCTGAGCACCAGTGGAGTACTAAATATACCCAGTTCTGCTCCTGCCCCTAGAAGCTTGCATTATAAGACAGGCAAAACAATTGGAAAATTAAAAATACCCACAGGGAATATAGTCAAGGCTTTATAGGGGTGAAACTATTTGCATGGGAACATTTGGCTTTTTTCTATATGTATGTTTTTAACAAAAAGTCAGAAAATTGAATTAGTGTCTCATTCTTTGCCCATTTCTCCACTCTACCCCCCCATAGTTAGTGTTTTCTCATAAAAGACGCCTATTTTTAATCTTCCTGGCCAAAGGCCTAAAGCAAGATTAGGTTAAAGCCGGGCAAGTTATTCATGTTTTGGAGACTAAAATTTGGGGGTATAACATTATTTGAAGATTTCTGGCCTTCCTTTTCCCTCTAAGGATTGATTCTTCAGATGTAAAAAGTAAGAAATGGCTATAGCCTATGGCTGTGTACTGCCCACCTGCTCAAAAACAGTTGTATGATTTTATAAGGCATAATTTGAAAACAACTAGGTTTCATATAACTACAGAGAAGACTTATTCCCTCTTTTTAGGGAGCTTAACTTGTAAATGAACATTCTAAGAAACTAAATGAAAATAGTATTGCCTGTCTTATACACAGTTATATGAAAGTAAATCTGGATTCTCTCAAATTTTCCTTTGAGTAAATGAAAATAATCCATGGCTGATCAGTTTCCTAAAAATACTAGAAAAGAAAATAGAACAGAAGTTGAAGACCAGTCTTAGCACTGTAAGAGTCTTAGAACCCTTATGATCATAGACCTTGATTTGTGGTGAGGGAAGAGAAATTAGGGGGTTTGGGCATGTGGCCTTTGAGAAGTTTGTCTTTCTCTTAGATTTCTTAATGTTGCTTCTCTCTGTCTCATCTTGCTACCTTTTTCTGTACTCCACTGATGCTATAAATGCAATATTTTTTTAAAAATCAATGCATTGTAATGTTGTTGAACTCTAAAATACCCAAGCAGCTTATAAAAAGGAAAGATTATCTATTGAGGATAATTTGTCAGTTACAATGAGTAATTGAAAAAAATCTATGAGGAAAAGTAATACGGTTTAAGTTCAGCAGGCAGGACAGGTCTTGCTAATGCAGAAGCTAAAACAAGGAAGAGGTTCCAGGCCAGTCCCAGCTACAAAGGATGACTACTTTATTGCTAGTCCTGTCAGTTTTCCTGACTGTGCCCTTTGTAGAATTTAGTCCCTGGGGTTCTCTTTAAGTAAATTGCACAGCAGGAATGACACTTAACAAACAGGGATGATAGCTGCAGTTTTTCAGATGAACCAAGGAGTGGTTTGTGGGCCATCCACCCTCATCTGTGCCTTTATAAAGAGACCTGGCCTGTGAGCTGTAGGGCACTATCAGGGTGGTCAAGAAGAGAAAGCTTTCATGGGCACATACAAAAGTGAGAAGGCATGTTTTACCTATAAAAATAACTGTCTTTTCTTTTACTATTAGGAGAAAAAAATTTTTTTGTACCATCCTGCAAATAATCAGTAAAGAAATTCTTGTGGACAGAATAATGGGAAAAACTAAAACTGGTTTTATAGAAATTAAGTGTTATGACTATAATCCACAGAAATCCAGAGAGTTAGCAGTAATGGGGGGAAAAATGGTAGGAGGGGCCTTACAAATTATATTCTAGGAGTAGAGGACATGTACAGTTATTCATCAGAGGTGTGTCTTAGAGAAATTGCACCAGAATATTTAGATAAGAAGATTCTAGGCAGAACAAAGAGAGGTGCTTATTTTTTTCCTATACTTGGCCCAGGATCTGCCCCACCACCTTAATCCCAGAAGCAGCTGAGCTGTATACTAGAGGAATTAGCAGAAACTCATCTTCATGGTAAGGTACTCTCAAGGGAGAGCAGAAATAGAAATCTTGAAATGTAACAGCAGTTATAGATACAGGGTAGTACAGTGGTTAAGAGCAAGAACTCTAGGCCAGGCTGCCTGAGTTCAGATTCCAGTTCTTGTACTCTAGTTGTGTGATCTTCAGTAATTTACTTAACTTGTGCCTTAGTTTCCTCATCTTACAATATAAGTAATAATAACACCTACCACATAGTCTTGTTATAAAAGCTAATGAATTAACATGTAAAAGTATTTAGAAAGTCCTGGTACAGAATAAGTGTCTTAGTGCTTGTTATTGCAGTTTTACTGAAACTTAAGGAATCTATTTTGTCCTATCCTCCTACTGTGATGAGTGGCCTTAAAAATGAGTTTGGACCAAAGGTTATATAGCATGTTCATTTATATGGCCATGTATATGTCCATATATATGACATTCTCAAAATGACAAAATTATAGAAATAAGAGGACACATTACTGTTTGCCAGGGCTTGCCAGGGAGCAAGAGGGGACATGGCTGTAAAAGAGCAACATGAAGGATTCTTGTGGTGATGGAGATGTTCTGTAGCTTGACTGTATCAATACCCAATATTGTATTAGAGTTTTACACAGTGTAACCATTGAGGAAAACTGGGTGAAGGGTACATAGGATTTTACTAGATCAATTCTTATAGCTTCATGTGAACCTAGAATTTTCTCAAAAGAAGTTGTTTAATAATAAAAAGAAAATGGGCTTGGCCAATTCCTAATAGAGTAAAAATTGACACTTAAAGCCATGTATGTGTTAAGGTTAATAAGCATGATGACAGAAAAACTATGAGCTAGCCATTAACATTTTAGTAGGATGTTTGTGAACCCCCAGAAAAGAATTAAACCAGTTGGGGGTCAAAGAAAGAAGATCAGCAGCAGCTTTATTTTTCTAAAAACCTTCCAAATAGTATTCTTCAAAATGCCTTTGCTCCCAACACTGTAATATGGTCTATTCGTTGATAGGATTTTTGGTAAAGAGAATTTAGAAGGTGGATGAGCAACTTTTATACCAATGGTATTCTGAAAGGTAGACCTCACAGAAAAAAAATGGGGGATGACAAATATAAGCTAAAAATCACCCGTCTACGTATGTACAGTATAGTTCTTAAGTTGAAGAGTTGCATTTTCTTCTTCTGTGTCTTAATCACACACACCCCCAACAGAATTTATCACTTTTACATTTTGTGTTCATTCGTATTCTGTTCATTTATTCATATGCCACTTATTATGCTATAGGTTTATTTGTATATATGTTTTTTCTGGATTGTGACCTTACGGAGAGAGATCACTGCCATCTGATCTGCCAGTTCAAAGCCCAGTGCCTGGCATATAGTTGGCACTTGAGAAAAAATGAAATATTCACTGTCATGGCCCTATATAGAGTGGTAATTAATCTAGAGGCATAAATAAATTACATCATATAAACTGAGAATATTATTGTACTTAATGAGATTATGATTGTTTTTGCAAATGAACCCTCCTGGCTTTTGCTTTGTGTTTTTTATTCTGGTGAAATTTTTCCTTAAGTTTAAAATAAGGAAGAATTTTGGAGAGCTGAATGATTCAGCAATGAAGAGCTGTCTTATAGCAACAATTAGCAGCACTGTAGAGTCAGTCAGGAGGGGAAGGGCAATCAGAAAAAGGCCAAGAAGCTATTGGAAAAGAGGTAATTGGAGGAATGACTTTTGGCCTTCTGGGACGAACTTCAGTCACAGACAGTGTCATCAGACTATAAGAAATCATGAGCTAAAACAATAGTAGCTATCCCATCTCCTAAAGCTTGCCATCCATTTCTTGCCAAGGCACAGACGAACTACATTCTGATGTCCAGTATGTGGCAGGGATGCAGTGGAGACAGAGAAAGAGCATTTCTCTCTCCACTGCCAAGATGCAGTAGGAACTGGGTTGATTACACAGTATTTGCCCTTCTTCACCTGCCTTTACTTGTGCCAGCCCTCCAACCATGTGGATTTGTCAAGTGCTTGCTGGAAGTTTTAATCTCTGGTCTTGAATATGGAACAGAGGAGATGTGCAATTATAAATCTCCTTCCTTAGAAGTTACATGATGCCATTAATATAAATAGATAAGCTAGAAAGGATCCAGGATGTGGTATGTTCCACAGGAAAACTAACCAGGAGTGTTCAAAAAGTTCATGTCATTTGGAAGGAAGGGAGGGGAGGGAAAAAGGAAAGAAGAATGGAGGGAAGGGGAGGGAGGGAGGGAGGAAGGAGAGAGAGTTTGAGGGGCATATACTGTTCTATATTAAAAGAGACTTAGACATAATATCCAAATGTAACACTTGAAACCTGATAGGACATGCCTTTGACAACAATGGAGGTAATTTGGATATAAATTGAATGACATTGGGCATTATTCTTAATTTTCTTAGGTGTAATATTTTAGTTATATAAAGAAATGCCCTTATTATTAGATGTGTGTATATGTGAAGTATTTTGATGTTTGCAACTTTTTTTTCAGATGATTCGGGGGGAAAAGTAGAAATATGGAGGGGAGAGAGAAAGCAATGTTGACAGATTTTTAACAATTGTTTTATGTGAATGGGGTATACATAGGTGTTTATTGTACTATTCTTAGAACTTTTCTATATGTTTGAAATTTCTCAAAATAAGAAGTTGGGCAACCTCCTCCTGAGGTTGAGAACAAGGCAAAGATGTCCTCTCTCAAATATTCTTATTCAGCATCATAGTTGAAAGCCTACCCAGTACAAGAGACAAGAAAAAGAAATTAAAGGTAGATTAGAAAGAGAGAAAAGCTGAGGGGAAAACTCTTTCTTTAGAATTATTGGACTCTGGTGCCATGATTTTAAACATTGTTTTATTTAATGGAGACTTACTTTTCTCATGGCACATTAGCTTCTCTTACTTGATCTTTTGATGAATTCATAATCACTTTTTTTCTGGTACCAAGGTGTACCACCAGAATCAGCTTTCCGCTACCTGTCCAGCAGGAACCAGAGTGGGAAGAGGAAGTGACAGATTTGATCCCAGTCCTTGACATGTCTGTGGGACATTTGGGTGCTCATCTCCTGAAGGATTCATGACTTCTACATTGCTGTTGTGAGGACCAGAATCATATGATTAGATGATACAATTACCCCCAAGAAGATTTGATGCCTTATGTCTTTTGAGCATACTGAGGAAGACAGAGACCCCAAAAGTTAAGGTGCATTCCCAAGATAGTCAGCTCTGTTGATATAGAGAGAGATATATACCCCAGGTCTCCCAATCTTATGTTCTCAGTAGGGAAGAAGAGTCAGAGATCTGCTTTCAGTCTTGAGGTTGTGACAGAGAAGGAGGCCACCCTCAGATGTCAGCTATTTCTAATAGCAGAGGAGAGAGCCGGAGAAAATAACCTGGGGAAGGGGTTAGGTGGTGGACATGGTAGAAGAAAGAGACTAGTGCTTAAGAACAGTACTGCCTGGCAGTTTGAGAACAACTGACCTTTAGATTAGGATCTGAGACCTGGCATCCTAGGTATATTTAAAGCAAGATTCATCTCCATATTATATATCAAACAAAATGAAGGCGTTCTCCACAACATTTTAATAATCGGCCTTTCCCAAGAACTTGAACTTCTATGTCCATGTATAGTGTTTTAACAGCTTTGTTATCCCAGAATTGTTATAAGGATCATTAGGAAGATAAGAGGGGGAAATCCCAGTTGGATAAAATGGGGAAAAAGGTTTTTAATGGATAAGGAGGGAGTTTTCGGTTCTGAAGTCTTTCATGATACAGAGTAAAGGCCAGGAAAGGATGAATCTAATCCCTGCGTAAACTCTGAAAGCAAAGCATGAGAAGAAACATAGAAAGTAAGTATTTATAAAACATTTTTTTAAGTATTTTGTCAGTTTTTTTCAGTGAGAGTGTGCTGTTCATGGACCAGAGGTTTTAGCAGCTCAGGCTCCTTTTAAATGGTCAAAGGAGAGACAGCAGTGATGTGGGAGGGAGGGTTCATTAATTATTGCTCTTACTGTTGGGATCACAAATGTCAGTCTGTCAGGAGACTGTGATAGGTTCTAAAAAAACTGATTGAGTACCTCAAAAGCTGTCATAGAGACCGAGATTAAACAGATTCATCTTTCTTTCTTAGAAGCAAGGGATGGTGTGGGTAAAGTGAATAAAAGAAGTCTTCCTTCTTATCGTTGCCACTTTACTTCTCCCACTCTCCTAATCTAAATTGTGAATATTGGCTTGTATAGAGGGCTACGAGCTTGCCTGAGATGTCAGAAGGCCATAGTCATGGTTAGCCACGCCAGGTTTGTGCAGACTGCCAGCTACACAGTGACAGGAGATTAAGAGAGATTGGGATTCAACTCTGACAGGCCTGACACAGTTTATTTGGAAATTTCTGGGAGAGAACATAAGTAATAAAGACAAGAACAGTGACAGTAAGGAACAAATATGAATTTCTGTCAGAGACAAAACAGAATTTTAAAAGAAGTAGCTGTTTGTTGTCTCCAGTCAAGCTTTCCAGTTAAACTATGTTTCTAAATTGAAATTCTTATCACTACTTTCTGCAATTGGCTAAGAAACTACAATTAGAAGAATTTCTCTCTTCAAAAGATTATGTTTTAAGATCACTATACTTGTTTCTCTGTCACAAATTAAATAGCAGTTACTTAGGAAGCTGATAGATAAAATACGTAAGATTTTTCTTTCTCATTTAATCACATTTTAATTCTTGATCAGATTTTCCTTTTGCTAGGAGATCTGTGATATTTTTCTCATTCTGTTACACACTGGCAGATGAAGGGGGGTCTGGTGAGTACCAAGAGCCATGAACCTGGCATGGGAGTGTGGCAGCTCTTGCATGAGTGTATACAAACTAGATTATGTTCTTAAGAAACAGCATACTGGGGAAAAAATTGTGCTTCATCGGCCCTTTATGGAAGGACCTTAATTAGAAGTCACTCCTAACTCCTGGGGTGGGAGCAGTTGCTGGCTTGCCACGACGACGCCTCCTGCTGCTAATGAGCGTGCTCCTTGCAAAGACGCGTTCTTCTGACAGTTAAAGCTGCATGCAAGAGTTATTTCTGTTCAACTTTCTCTCTATGTTTAACTCTTACTGCCCAAGTTCAGATCATGCCAAGTAGATTGTTAGGTGTTAAAGTGCTGCAGAGTAACAGAATGGAAGTTTGTGAGCAAAAAGTAAAGAATCAAAGTTTACTCAAATATGGACAGTAAATGAGAGTTCCTTTAGTTTCCCATGTTTGGGTATTTTCTTTCTGGTAGTCTTTTTAATTGACCTAAAATTTATAATTGAATAGTTGAATTATTTAGTTGGTTATTATGTAATTAGATTCCCTGTCCTGGACATCTGTTTCTCTTATTTAAGCAACTCACCCCATGGCACAAAGTTTCATTAAATAATTGTCACATAATTTCTTATGCAGACATGATGATGATCTTGTAGCCTGCTATTTATTTCATTAGCTTCTAATTAAAACACTAAGTTGACTTGTGAGAAAATGCCAAAAAATGGTTTGCTTCACCAAGAAGTTATATATAACACAGTCACCTCCCTGATGGCAGCGTGTGGAGAGTGCTAAACAGTTTAGAGAGCTTATTTCCATTCCTTCTTTGTGGTTGGGAACATTAAAAGACACAGAATTTCTCTCCATTTAATAGACCATGGACTGAGTGAAGGTTAAGTGTGCATATTTCCGATCATAAAAGATTTGGATCTCTTAATATCTGGGGACATATCCTTGATTCTAAAAAATAACACATTTTGGTAAACAATTTGTCTGTCTTGGTTTAGAATCAGTGAGGACTGCTTCCCATGGCTCCTACTTTCTATTTCTTTGATCTTAGACTTGTACAGATTGACTCTCAGAGGACTGACTAGAGCTGAGTGGTATTCTTTTAGGATGGCCAGTGCAGTGCAGCCAGAAGCTGTTGGCAGCATCAGAAACCTCCCTTAGGACCCATTATTTCAGGAATGTCCTATGACTCCTGCCTACCAGAACAAATAATTCAGTAGTCTTTATATATAATGTGGAATAGATAAAGGAAAATTTCAGCATGAAATTAAGCAGATTTATTCCTTAGTTTTGTTATTGAATGCTTATTGGTCAAACAAGGTAGAGAACTAGAAAAGAGATCAGGCCTTAACAGGTCTCCTAATTTTGGGGGGCCCCATTAGGTGGGTTGTTTGGTGATGGCCATTGATGATTATGATTACATAAATATGAATTCTATCTCCCAGTCTTAGGAATCATACATTTAAAAATATTATCTTTACCTATCATTCCTTATTTAAAAATAGTTAGCTGTGAGTAACATAGCTGAAAGAAAAACTATCTTCTTGTAGCAAAGGTTTACTTTAGAAATGGAGGTCACTGCTATGCAGGTAGACAGCACATTGACAGTTCGAGACAGATTTAGGTGGAAAACAGCTTTGTGAGCTCTGCATTTCCAGACACGTGCCCAATTCTATCAGATAGTGGTGTGAATGAAAGGCTTATTTATGTCTGAGTGCTGCCCTTTTACACTAGAGGTAAGCTGGCATCAGGGCAAGGCCCTCTAGATTTTAACAATGTTAATAAATGCAAAGGATTCAACTGCCTCCCCTTGTGTGGACCCCCGTTTATGTTCTACATGCTGCCCTCCGGAGTTGTGAGATAATTTATTATAAAGATGCTCCAGGTTTAAGACCTTGTCTCAGAACAAACACTGTTTTTTTTTGTTACAGCTTTTACTCTAGAAATTTCTCATTACTAAAAAATAAATTTTAAAAATGTCTAAATAGGGTTATTAATACAAATAGTGTCATTGCTAGTTTGTGAAAAAGAAATCCCAGAGAGCAATGTGGCTCTTACAAGGTGAATTCCTTTTGGCTGGCTACTTTGTAATGATTTACATTTAGATTGTTGCTGGATGCTCTCCTGTGGGAAAAAGGGGAGAGGGCCCGGGTGTGTCTGTGGTTGCCTTAGCCATCACACTGACTGGGTTTGGACAGCTTCCCTCAGCAGAGCTGGGAAATAGGCCGAACTTGCTCTTCAATTGTTTTCATCAAAGGCCTTGTTTAGTTGGTTTGTATTGGGAGAAAATGTCATGTAGGATGGGAAGAACTAAATTAGATGAAAAATGAAGTTTACAATTGCTAAGGATAGTGCATGGCTCCCCTAAGTCAGTGCACAGTGTGGTGGGCTGGGAGGCAGGGGCAGGGCATGAGCAGCAAACTGTTACTGTCATCACTGGGGATCTGTGAGTGTTCTCTGATAAAGTGCAGCATCTTCATACAGAGAGAGGTGGGGGGGAAAGGATACAGACAACCTTCATTGAAATGTATCCAGAAGTCTTCTGTATCTCAGTAGAATCACTTTTAAATAGAAAATTAGGACTGTCTAGTAGAAGACACTGTCATTCATGAAATATATATTGAGTTGTGGGCCTGGAGGGCATATTAGTGAACAAAGCTGGTGAAAATTCTACCCTCCAGGAGTTTACATTCTCCTGGGGGATAATTTTAAAAGATAAATACTATGGAGGAATAAAAAGCAAGAAAGGGAGGAAAGAAATTCTAGGAAAGGGGGACAAGAATGATCTCGAGAGGGTGATCAAGGAAGACTTCACTAGAAAAGGTGATCACTTTGTAAGTTGCATAAATGTAATCACTATGTTGTACACCTGAAACTAATATATTGTATGTCAACTGTAATTGAAAAATAAATTAAAAAAAAAAAAAAAGAAAATGTGACTTAAAAGAGGTTAGGTCGCTTATAGATCTGAGAGAAGAGTGCTCCAGACAAAGAGAATAGAAGGTGCCAAGTCCCTAAGACAGGAGACAGTAAAGAGGCCAGTGTGGATGGAGCAACAGGAGAGAGCAGCAGGAGATGAGGTGAGAGAGATGAGAGGAGGGCAAATCATCTGCTCTGAGAAGGGTAGCTATTAGAAGGTTTCAATCAGAAAAGTGAAATAATTCCAACTTGATTTTTAACAGGATCACTTGGCTACTATGTGGAGAATATACCATAGGGTAATGGAGGTGAGCAGGGAAACCAGTTAAGAGGCTGTTACACTAGGCTAGATGAGATAGTGATGGTTTGGACCAGCATGGGGGCAGGAGAGAAGTAATGAGATCTAGATCCGTTTTAAGAATTTGTTTAGGAGACTCTCTTCCAGAAGTTTTTTAACACAAACCACTTTGGAACCTTGGCAAGAAGTGCATCCACAGTATACAATGGTAGCAATTCCAGGAGTACAGAGCCCCCAAGTGCTGCCTTCTTTTGTAAGGCAAGAGTTATTTACAGCCTGCCTGTGACATAAACTTTATTGTATTTTAGTTTTTTAAGGTTATAAAAACACTACACCTCCCTTCACTTGCCAATTTGGCAGCAACCCTAGGGTTGTGGTACCAAGTGCTGCCTCTTTACTACTCCACATGGAGGCTATAGGAGAGCTCACTGGTAAATAAGCAGGATACTCCGTAACCCTGAATGAAGTTGAAATAATTTCCAATATTGGAACCTGATTTTTGTGCATTTAGGAGTAGAAATGTGAGTGTTTTTACTAGAAAAGATTATGGATCACCTGTTAAACACTGCCTTTAGGTATGGAATTGTGCTAACCATGGCAGTGTAAAGAATTGCTAGATATTGTTCCTTCTCTAAAGAATTGCATTATTCTTGAGGACAAGCAAACATCTAAGAAGAGATAGATAACCAATACAAGCAGTAATTATTTAGGGCCCAAAGAAGGGGTACAGACAAAGAGAGGATCTCATTTCCAGATTGAATGGTCTCCTCATAGAGAGACAGCTGTTTTGAAAAACAACATAGAACTAATTTTTGTTGAGGTCCCCTCCCCTGCCCACTCCTCCTCGCTTGTTAGAGTCAGCCTGAAAGGTTCAGGCTCATCACAGTTTGTGCAGTATAAACCAGACCAGTCAGAACTGGCTCTTGCTCACACAGGTCCAGTTCCTGGAAAAGGGCAGTAGCCTGGTCAGAGGAATGCCTGGCAGTACATTAATCAGCTGTGCTCGCCAGGCTAGTCACTAACCCTGACCCCCAAATGTGTTGTTTTGGTCAGATTCACAGTCTGAGAATGAGGCTTCGCCAGTGAAACGGCCACGACTACTGGAGAATACTGAACGATCCGAGGAAACCAGCCGATCTAAACAGAAGAGTCGACGTCGGTGCTTCCAGTGCCAAACCAAACTGGAGCTGGTGCAGCAGGAATTGGGATCGTGCCGTTGCGGTAAGCATCTTCCCCAGTGGCATCATGGAGACTATGTCTTTGACACCCAGTCACATGGCTTTGGAAATTATTTGTAAGAGGCTGAAGTTCTTTTTTGTTCTCCTGAGAACCTCCCTGAGAGCTATAGGTTTGGAGTTTGAAAAATCAGGAGTAGAGGATTCTTCTAAGCACATAAAAAAAAGGCAAAAATGTCCCCCACTACTTTGACACGTTTCTTTAGTTGCATTGTTCTTACTTACTGCTTTCAATTTCTTCCCTCTGCATTTTACTCTGGTTCCTTCTCATTGATGACTTATTTAGAAATTAACCAAACCAGCAAAATTCTGGGATATGTACCATAAAATTCAGATATTAAATTAATTTTGAATGAGCTTTTTACTATGTATAATAAATGGAAGATTTCTCCCCCATATCTCTTTTAAATTAAAGTGTGATTAGAAAATTATTTTCTTTGAACCGTAATTCATTGTCAGTTAACCCCCTTGAAAATAGCTTTGAAGTAACCTTTTTTCTTTATTATCTAGTGTAATATCAACTCTGCACAGGGGTATTTTTTTTTTTAATTTTATGCATACCCACAGTGGAACAAAACTTAGACCAATCTTTTCTCTCTCTTTGACCACATAGGAGCAAAATTGTATAGCTGTACCATTTAGGCTGATTGATAATTTTCCTGTTCCTCTTTTTATTTCCTGATTTTAAAGCATGAAATTATAAAATTGTTCTATGGGACAGCTGTCACCAGGCAAACTTGGAGGCCTCGGTCTGGTCTCTGAGAATCTTGTATATATCTTTTGTCTTTAGGAGAGCATAAGAAACCCCCCTTTTACCTCTGGGATAGCCATAGATATTCCAGTGATGCTGGGATACAGCATAAAGTGATGCTGGCAGTCAGAACTAGATGGTTCTCCCAGCCGTTAGAAGATTGACTGTTACTCCAGGCCCTTCATCTTCTGAAGAGACATCTATTGCTGCTCTTGTCCCTCAATCATCTGCTCTGTTGGAAATAAGAAGGAAATGAGGGAGTACCAGCTTTTTATGGAAACGAAGTTGAAACTCCTGTTTCTGTCATGTTTGTTACACACACATGTGTGTGGTACATCACAGAAACATATATTCATCTGCAGAAAATGGGGACCAGCATGGGGAGTCTAGGCGTCATCGAACAAGTTTTTATATTTTAGCTTGGCATTTAGTTTTCTCCTAAAGAAGAGAGGTGTAGGGTAAGAGGTGGGGGCAGAGACTGCCAACAGAGTTTTCAAACTTCAGTTGTGTTCATGTGTGTGGCATGGCCCAGATGAGCCCAGAATCTTATTCTTAGGCTGTGTCTTGATCAACCCTGCCAGGTCATTTTACATTCTTTATGAGGTAAGGAGAGAATACTTTGGTTAGCCAAGGATACTCTGTGGGAGTGTATCCAAAACTTTCTTGATGGCTAACCACCTTCGCCCATATCAAAGAGTTTATCTATTCTTTTGTTGTGCAAATTATTTCTTGGATCTTCACTATAACTACCAGGGTATTTCAGCAGGTCATTCTGTCACCGGTGTGGCAAAACCTACCTGACCATTTTAGATAATAACATAGGCCTTTGTTTGTTTCTAAACTAGAATCAGGATTTTCCTGTGCCTTATGTTCTTGCTTTCTTCTTGAAAGTAACTGAATCCTGGGTGTTACGTAGGATTTGCCTTAGTGGATCAGGCAGTCGGTCCATGGAGTATGCACTCTTGCCTCTGGCAGTGGCTAATACTCTTATCCTTGTCTGGCAAGCACTAAGAGTTCACAATTTAGCTTTGAGAGCTCCAGAGGTGTTGTAACCAAGTCTCCCAGTTTACCCTTCAGCTTTGATGCAAACCACTTAATTTCCTAAGGTCTGAATAACACTGCTGAAAAAACTCTAGAAATACATGCTAGATGATTTCACATGCTCCTAAGTGAAGCCAACCCAATTGTCTCTAGTAAGTGAGGAAGGATTATTATGTTGTGTTCTTCGCCTCTTGGGCAGGAGGCTAGCTTTCTAAGTGCCTGTTGAGTTTGCCACAGACTTGCATTCTTTTTATGTGATCTAACATGTAGTCCCTTGGTTTGTTCCCAATTCTGAGGGTCTACTTATAGAAAGATTTGATTTTTCTTGTGGAGAAGAAAGTTGTGAGCTTTCTGCAATCTCTCCAGAGGTAGCCTTCCCAAAGAGAGCCAGGAGTTCAGTTTGGCCCACAGAGAGCATTACACTCATGTGCCCAGAAAAATGACTGAGTCAACTGCCACGCTTCAAAAGATGAAGGACAGCAATGGGAACATACACCTCTGGGACTGTCTTTGACAAATAGCTCATGTGTTCTTCCTGCCTGTCTGCTTGTATCTCTCCAGGAAAGGGTGAGTTAGTATAGTTATTTCCTTGAGGATGCGTGGAGTGTTAGAGAGACATTTAATTGCCCTAAAAGGTTTTAGATGGGAGGGAAACACAGTAATTTACTACTGAAAGTGAAGACTCAGGAAGGTACTTTGAACTCAAACAGAACACTTCTCACTGCAGAAAATCTTCATATATATATATATATATATTTTTTTTTTTTCCCACAATCTTTTTTTCCATTCCCCTTCCACTCTGTACAGGTTATTAACTGCTGACAAGAAATTCACATCTCATAAATAATGCTTAAGAGCCATTGCTATATAAATTGAATGTGTTATGAATTGTGATGGGCCTTTTTGTAGCATTCGATGCCTAGAGCAGGAAGAACAGAGGATGTCATTTTCATTAATTTCTAATGAGGTGCCAATTAAAGACAGGGAAGACTCTCCAAAGAGAAGAGTGGCCAAGCTCCCCTGAATCCTTTGCCCTGGGGCTGTCATCCAAACACTGCCAGCAAGCCTTCTCTAAAAATTCTATTAAATTACAGTCTCATGGAGAGCACACACAGACACATTCAGCTTCCCTTTGATCTTCAAAAGAGCAATTTGTAAGATGAGTTCTGAGCCTTCTCACATAGGGAACAGCTAGAGGTGATAGGAATTGTTAATTGCCAAGACACTTCATGGGCTTTTCAAAAAGTAGGTGAATTTTGAAGATGAATTCTCCTCCGCTTTGCTGTGGCTAGATAACCTTTAAATCAACAATACCAAAGTAACACCCTTTTCCTGTGAAATCTTTCAGGGTGCCAATTAGAAAGGCATGTGGTGAGGCAGGGATGATACCCTCCACCCTAGAGTATCTTCATCAGTTTAACTTCTCAAAATAGAAAAGACTTGCATAAAAACAGACTTATTTGTTTCATTTTGTACCCAGTAGGCAAATTGGTCAGCTCATTCTCATTATAGGAGTCCTTTCTCTCCAGATACCATCTGAAGGATGGTCTTCTGAAATCTGGCCATCCTCATCCAATCTGGGTCACATCACAGCCTCTTGAATGTTGTGTTTTCCAAGCAGATCTTGCATAATACACACAGTATGGCTTTTTAATCTCTGTGCATTGCTTTCCAGAACTACAGAATTAATTTTTAAATACCAGTCTAATAGCTTGCATAAGTTATCACATATTTTCAATTGATAGTGACTTAACAAACTGTAAGCTGATATGCTCCCTTTTGGGACAGCAGTACTTTTACTAACCTTCTGAGTAATCTGACTTCCTTTATTGCTTTCAAAATAAATTTTATATTCATTTTAGAAATTCAGAGTGATGCTTTAGCTGGGCCCTTTAGAATAGTTTATCATATCCAAGTGCCTCAGTGGTGATTTCTGCCTTATCATTCACTGTCAGACTAAATTCAGCCAGAATTTATTGAGATATGACTATGCACAAAGCATTTTACTAAGTTTTATGGGAATATAGGAGCTAGAAATAAAGAATGTAGGAGGTCTCAATGGCTTCAAACTCGGGTGGACATCAGAATCACAGGGAGGGTGTGTTAAAAAACAGATTGCTGGGCCCCACTCTCAGAGGTTCTGTATGCTTGTGTACGTTTAACAAGTTCCCAGGTGATGTTGATGCTGCTGGTCTGAGGACCGTGCTTTAAGATCTACCATAGGCAGTCCTCAGTGGGAAGCTTTTTTAAAAACAGAATATCTGGGCCTTACTCTAAGCAATTAAATCAGAAAAGGTCTTCGGGTATTGTTTTTAATTTTTAATTTGGGAATTAAAAGTTTTTTCATGGACTATTGAGAATAAGTTGCAAACAGCATGTCCCTTTAGCTCTATAAAATTCAATGAATGTTTCCATAAGAATAGGGATATTATTTTATATAATCACAGCAGTTATCAACTTTAGTAAATTGATACAGATACAATGCTTTTATCAGATCTGTCATCCATATCCCATTTTTGTCAGTTGGTCCCAAAATGTCCTTTATAAAAGCAATTTTTCAACAATATAGAATTCACTCCATGATCAGGTACTACATTGTTTTCATGTCCCTTTAGATTCATGAAACCTGGAATATTTTCACAGCCTTTCTTTGTTTTTAATGATAATGACATTTTTAAAGACAACATCCCTCTACCTCCTATCTACCCACTCACACTTTTTTTTTTTAATAGAACATTCCATGTTTTGGATTTGTCTTAGTTTCCTCATGATGATATTCAGAGTATGTATTCCCAGCCAGAATATGACATAAGTGATGATGTGTCCTTCTCAGAGAGGCACAGATGTCCATCAGCATCTCATTGTTGATGTTAAGTGAGATTCATGTACCCATTCAAGGTGTTGATTTCTCCACTGTATAGTTACTATTTTTAACCTTACAGCAGTAAGCAAACATTTTATGACCATGTTTTGCCTAAACCGATCTTTACTATCGTAGTTGCGATGATTTTCCAACTCAAGCCTTTTTACATTTACCACTTGGCATTCACTGCTCTTTTTTAAGTGAGAACCCCCCCTCTCTCATTTATTTATCTATTATTGGTGTGGACTCATGAGCTCTTACACTTTTTAGTGGTTTATAATTTATTACTGTACTTACTTGGGTGCTCGAATTTTCCCAAATTTGTCCAGTGGAAGTTCTTTAAGCTGATTTATGTATCTTTGTGGCATGTCCCCCCACCCTCCCATCTTTTTTTTCTTCTTCAACATTTCCTTACTCTCTAGCATAACAGGATGTTATTTGGGATGCATCTTGTACTTATTTTTGCTGAGTCCTGGAATCAGCCACTTTTCCAAGGATTCCTAAGGTGATTTTAATATGCATTCAAAGTAGGGAGTTGCTGGGCCTGAGAGGAAAGCAGATACATGTATAAAATAACCGGCATCCAGGGCAGTGTACCATAAGAGTTTTCACAAAGGTACAAACCATGTTTTCTAGGAATGGGAGTGAAGAAAGGTTAATTCCAATGGGAAGACTCTGGACAGGCTTCCACAATTTAAAGGCAAGATGGAGCTCAGGTGTGGGAAAAGAGGGAATACTTGAACAAAGCTGGTGTTTTGAAGGTGACATCTGTGCAGCTGGCTGAAGCTTTTGGGTTGAGTGAGGAGAGACTGCTAGAAAGGAAGGGAAGAGAATCCAGATTCCAGTCTGTAGGGTTTGGACATTGGTTTGCCGTAAGCTGATATCATTGGTTTGAGTATGATCAATACAATCTACTTTGACTTTTTTTTTTTTAATTACACAGGAAAGCTCAGGAGACTGTTGACTCTTTTTAGAAGAATGATCTAGAAAGTATGTGAACTGATTCACTAAGTGGAAAAGAATGTGCATGTGTCACAGCTGTCCCTGCCACTGAAGGGGACTGCACAGTGAATGAATAGTGATATTCTAAGATTCAGTGTAGGGCAAGGAACTGTGGTGATTATGAAACATGTTGGTGACATGAAATTTCCAGTCTGGCCAATTTCACCAGCATCAAAAATCACCACTAATAAGCTCACGTGTCTGTGCCTTTATTTTAACTCTGGTCCAAGTGTGATTTGAACCTGTCAGGAACATTTGGCATTTCCTATGACTCTGAAGGAAAATGAGGCAGTATGTTCTTATGAAAGGCCTCATTCCATGTACAGAGCCTGATTCTGTCAAAAAACACTGCTATCCAGGGAAACACCTAAGGTCCTTTATCATGACCTGATTAGTGAGTGGCAGGGTAGGTGTTATCATTGCTGCCACTGAACGGAGAGTTGTTCATGCTCTGCCATATGTTACATAGTGAGCGTGGTTACCAAGACTCCAGCTCTTTAGGGACTTCTGTTTTTATGCTCAGTCTGGCTAAAGTTTCTTCAGTACTTTCAGATGGTGGCTGGGTGTATGTTACCTATGGCTCAGGAGAAAAAGGTGTCCTACCTACCCTCCCAGAGGCAAAATAAAATCTGTTGATGGAAGTTATTATGAGTTAGAGCTAAGGGTAATTGTAAATCTTGATGCATCCTGAGAAACTTTTTCCCTTTCTACTCTATTCTTTTCACTATACTTTTACCTAAGTAAGAATATGCTATCTATATTTCCCATTTAATCTTTAATGTATAAGAGCTCTAGTCTAAAACCAAACAGATTAGTCCCTCTGCTGCTCCTCCATAAATTGCAAGTTGAAGTTTTAGAGCAATACAAATCAAACCTTTTACTGAACACTAACTTCATGTATTTAGCCCATTAGTTCAGCACTATGCTAGAGATGCAGCCTACCATATGTCCTTTGACAAAGCTGTAAAGAGATTTCAGAAACAGGAACGGCTTCCCTCTCCAGCAAAATAGCATCAAAGACCGAGCTTTTAAAAGACAAAATGTGCAGAACACATCTGCTGAAGCCTCTGTTGTGTCCCTACTCATACCCTACTGACAGGTGAGCCAGGAGACCCTTGTCCCATGAAGTGAAATATTTTCTGGATAGCAAATTTGTAACTACTTCTAGAGTCCAATCTTAGCAGCCATAACAGCACAATAACTTTCTCAAAGCTATTTGGATAGGTTATCCTGCTTAGAATATTTCTTTATGGGAGAAAAAATGAATTATTGCAAAAGGAAATTAATTATTGACATTTTTGTTTTTGTTCCAAGAGTAAATATTTTCAGTTAATTCTTTGACCAGCAAGGTTTGGGTATGTGTGTTTCTTTTACAGAATTTTTTGTGAGATACAATTCACATACCATAAAATTCACCTGTTTTACAGTTCAGTGAGTTTTATTTAGTAAATTTAAGCTGTGCAGCCATCACCAAATTCAAATTTTAGAATACTTCCATAACCCTACAAAATTCCCTTCTGCTCCTTTTCAGTCCTTACACTCCCCTACCCCATCCCTAGGTAGCCACTGATCTGCTCTCTATTGGTATAATTTTGCTTTTTCTAGAATTTTAATATTAATGCATTCATACATAGCATGTTGTTAGCATGTTGTTGTCGTTGAGATTCATCCATGATGTAACATATCAGTAGTTCATTCCTCTGTAATGTTGAGTATTTCATTCTTGGATAATACCACATTTGTTAATCCATTTACCAGTTGACACACCTTTGGGTGGTTGCCAGTATGAAATTGTGAATAGAGCTGCTATAAATATTCATGCACAAGTCTTTGCATGCACATATGTTTTAATTTCGCTTGAGTAAATGATACATAGATGTGGGATTGCCAGGTTGAATGATCAGTGTACATTTAACATTTTAAGAAGATCCCTTGAGCAGTGTATTAAGGTTCTAATTTCTCTGTAATTTGAAACATCTGATAGTTGTTATTTTTAATTTTAGCTACACAGGTACTGTGTCGCTGTGTATATTAATTTGCACTTCTCTCGTGACCAGTGATGTTAGGCATATTTTTTTGTATGTTTTTCGACCACTCATATCTTTTGTAAAGAATCTGTTCATACCTCAGATATTTTGCTCATTTATAAAAGATTTAGAGAAATACCAGCTTAACAGTATTCTAACTCATGATGTCTCTCCATTTATTTAAGACTTCTTTAATTTCTTAACAGTGTTTTCTATTTTTTAGCATATATCTTTCGTTAATTTTATTAAATATTTTAATTATTTTTTATGCAATGTAAATAGAATTTTAAATTTTATTTTCAGATTATTATTTGCTGCCACTTCAGAATGTCAGTTTTTATACATGATCTTTTATTTATTATATTTATGCTAAATTCACTTATTAGTTCTAGATTGCTTAGATTTTCTATATCGATGATCATGTCATCTGCAATTAAAGGCAGTTTTACTCCTTTTCAATCTGTCTTCCTGGGTTTTTTTCCTTGCATTATTGCACTGGTTAGGACCTCCAACATAATTTTAATAGATGTGTTGAGAATAGACCTCCTTGCCTTATCCTTGATCTTTGGTAGAAAGCGTTCAATCTTTTACCATGCAGTATGATTTAGCTGTAGTACCCTAACTCTGCCCCTCACCCCAACAAATTTTAATAGTTTTAGCTGTTGACTGCATTTTAGGAAAACAGGAAATGTTCAGATACCTTCCCTGAAAACAGATGATAGAGCCCATAGTGAGCTACCGTGTGACCTAAAACACAAAGCTGTGTTTTAATGAGTTTTTTTTCATCCCATGGATTCATTTCTGTTTACAGTTGGAAGCATATTCCCTTTGTTCATAGTCATATGTTATGTGTCTGTCTAGCTATAGTGGGGGAAAGCTGGTGACCTTAAAGTACTCCTTTTTCTCAAACCAATATCATAACAGGATACCTGAGATAATATTCTGGGTTATTCTCACTTGAGGTAATGAAAGCAAACCACACCGAGTGATGCTTGAAAATGCTTAGTTTGATTAAATGCTTTTACTACAAGACAAAATAAAAAATTTGTGGGTAGATAAATACCATCAGGGTTAGAAAGATTCTGAGCAATTATTTAGTCCAACCCTATTTTTTATATATATAAAAATGAGAAAACAGACCAGAAAATTTGCCACTAGTCTCAGATCACACCTTTGTACTAAGTATTGGTATTTCATGCAGGCTTTGATCTAAAACCCAAGGATTGCTGAAGAGTTTCTGACCAATATGACTGCTCTCAGCAGTGCCCTTCCATCATCATACATACCTTCCATCATCATACATTCCAGCCCCCACTGACTATAGCTGCTTATCACATACTCTTGCCCATCCTTCCTTGAATAGCTGCTAGCTGCTCTTTTGTCTCCACTGAACCCAGGTTATCTTTTCTGAAGTACGCAGACAATTTCTTGGTCTTTCCTCCAAATTAATATACCTGATTCTTTTAATCTCCTCTTAATTTGGCCTCCAAGACCTTACTCAGGAGTGGGGACTCTTGTATGGACCTTTCATGGCAGAATGTCACCAAATTAAACCATTTGTGGTCAAAAAATAGTATTTAGTCAAAATAATAGGAGTTTTAATTTTTTTCTTTCATAGTGATAACAGATTGCTCACAAAGTTTTCTAAAGCAATGTTCTTTCTAGCGCCTTTGACATGTGTAAAACAATTTGTATTCAGTACATCATATGCATGTATCTACTACTAGACAATCTCAGTCGTCTTACTGTGATTCCCTCTTGAGCAGTGCCTCTTAAAAGGTGTGTGCCTGAGACCAGCACTTCAGAGCCCCTGGATAAAGGATACTTCTTCTTTAGAAAGTAAAAATGCAGTTGCTCAGGTAAATCTAATGTACCTCAACGTTTAATATACTGCCTATACACTTAATAGTTCATTCTTCATAGGAAACGCAAAGGTAATTTAAGACCAAATAGAATTACTGGAAACTTCAAATGAGGTGATCCAATCATAAAGGTTTTATATCAGATCTAGTCTTCTCTGTTCTTTTTCATGTAGAGATTTACGTCTTCTGAGTGTTTAACACATGCTTTCCTCCACTGATCTGCTCTCCCCTGCTAGATCCTAAAATCCTCAGGGGCCAGGACCATGTGTCATTCTGTAGCTTCCCATAGCCCGTTAGAGTATGTGGCCTGTATATAGTGGGTGCCCAGTCAGTGTTGACTAATAACAAGAAAAAATTAGAAGTCAAAGAAATGTGGCTTAGTGGTGAGCCACATTAGGGAAGAGTCCTTTTGTAGTAGTATTTGATGTCAGGCCCAAGCAAGTGAGCAAGAGAATGTCTAGGTCAGTCTCCATGCAGATTCTTGAAGCCAGGGTACACGTGCAGCCTGAGGGTTTCCCAGTGGGATATTTGGCTGAAGGAATACAGTCTACGTAGAGAACCTTATTAGCACTATTTATCTTTATATACTTCTTTCTGCCTTGAATTTTTATTTGTGGAAGGAATCAGATAAGACATACATGTTATCAGATAGGATAGCATTGCTTGCTTGGTCTAATTAAAATGATATGATACATTTATGGTTTAATTAAATACTTGGCTTTGGGGAGGGGTATTTGCATAAATAAAATCTGTTATTCATCTTGCACATGAATAAGATGAGCTCTTTCGAGGTCACAGAGACTACCAGGTGACAGACCTACTGTGTGTAACCACACCAATCTCTCTTTCCTGCCTGATAAACCTGCTACTGTCTGATGTAGAATTTAAGCATTTTAGTAATTTGAAGTTACCCATCCTGGTGCCAGTCCAGCCCCCTGAACTGACACAGCAGAAACCACATCAGCAGTGCCCTGGGCAGGTAATCTAGCCACAGTGTACACCTCCTGCCTGCAGGGAGTATGGCATGTCTTGTTGCCATGCAGCTTGGACTGACTAGATACTTCCTCCATTGAAATAAAATAAACTTTGTATAACATGTCCTCATTCCTCCTCTCTCTACCCTCCAGATTGACCTATCACAGATTGTCTTCCACTCCTGCTCACCTCACAAGGTTTGAACACGATGGCTTTGGCTTTTCAGCACCCTAGTTACGGTAGTAGCAAGCCCATTCACGGAGATTAAAAACTGGTGTGGGGATGTCAAGGACAAGGTGGGGCACAGGAATGCCAGACCAGGCTTAGTGCTTGTCTACAGTTTTCCTCATCGGAGGCCTTTACAAAATCTGGGTGTCTTTTTTTTTTTTTTTCCTTTAACCAAAACCCTTCACCTGCTAACGCCTTCTGAGACTGCTCGAAGTCTTCCCTTCTGTGGAGTTCATGATTGGCCTCCATTGCTGTACTTCTCAGAACATATTGAAACTGTTAATCACATGTCTGTCCTTCATAGACCGTAAGCACTAGAGGGCATGGATCATATCGTGTTTTTTGGTGGCTCCCAGGTCCTCTTGCAGTCCTGGCATGTAGCATTTGAATGAATGAGTGAACCTTGTACCATTGCTGTTGTCATCTCCTGGGTGAAGAGGTAAAAAAGCTTTATTGAGCAATTGTATTTTACTGGATGCCTGCATCTGTGTTATATCATTTGACTGTTATAAAAGCATTGTTGGACAAATAGCACTCCAGTTATGCGGAGGTGAAACTTGAAGTTACTTAAAGTCAGGTAACTCAGAAATACTAAGGGGGCACTTGGTATTTGAGCCCACATTTGTTGAGCTCCACCACTTTTTCATGTCCCCAAACTGGCCAGTAGGGCGCCCTAAATAGTGAGGAGACGACTGCAGCATGTGTTATCTATATTTCAGCCATATAGATAGACCATTCTTAAGTACCCCACACTTCAGAGATGCTTCTTATTGAACATTTAATGATAAAAATTTATGTGACCTACTGTGTGAGGACCACTTGAGATGGTGTTAATGAGTCATTCTAGCGTACTGTTTTCAGTTGTGGTTCTATGTGCCAGTTGTCACTGCATCTAGATAGATGCTTCTGGAGGGCAGGGCCCACAGCATTGCCACCTTTTTGTCTCCCACTGTGCCTGGATAATATGAGACTCAGTGGCACTTAATTCTTATTGACATGTGCATCCCATTTTCTCTTGAGTGCTAATTCATGTCCTCATTTTTCTTGAAAACTTATCTCCTCCTAGATTCTTTATGCAGTTGACCTCTCCTCAGTGTCCCCGATTTATTACACATAACTAGGTTGTATTGATTCTATTTGCAGTTGATTTCTTGCTTTGCTTCTTATGTCCTTCAGGTATTTTCCTTCCTGTGCATTTCCAGCCATCTTAAAGGCAGAAACTAGTGACTTTTTTTTTTTTTTCTAACTTCTCCTCCACCCAGTCTCTAGACTAGAGCTCTGTAAACAGTGCACAGTTAACCAGTAAATACTTTGGACTCCTTGAGCCTGATGGCTTCTTTTCCTTGCTGGACTGACAGCCCAGCACTGGAGTCTGAATCCTTTATTTATTAGGTGAGATTTATCTAGCATCTTTCCTCTGAAGAGATCAATATCAATGAAGTTTGTTTCTGTTTCTGGAAAGTGCTTTCACCTAAGGAGACCAGGGTTTCGATAAAATCGCATGATAGCCCTTACTCCTCAACTATTGGGCTCTAGAGAGGCAGACTCCAAGAAAAGTCTCGCCACTTCAAGTTTTGCTATCTTGTTGCTAGCTTTGAGCCTAAATAAGACTGTGACAAATAGCAGCACAACCTCTGCAGTGTTGATTGATATTGTCCTAGTGTTACAAAAAGGAAACTTGCATTTGGGGGCTTTGCCGTCTATTGGGATGCAGATATAGATAAGGCCACCTTCGACTCAGTACATCTGCCCACTAACCAGAGCCCCATATACAATATTCATGGGTGGTTGTCTCTCACACAGTGCCTGGTGCCAACAGGACTGGAACACTAGAACTGGTTCAGTCTTTGAGAGTGAAAGTAATGCTGCTAGAGAGCTGGGTCCCCCTCGAAGGGCAAGAGACCCAGAGAATGAAAAGAAACAAGTGCTCGGTAGACAGGGAATCAGTGCTGAGAGATGGTGTTCTCCTAGCTAGTGGGAAGAGGTGCTGTGGATAGTCGAGACAGACTGTGAAACATTGGAACAAAGATCAGAGGCCAAAAACTGAAAAGGGTGAGTGTGTCAGCCCTGTAATTCATTGGAGAAGTGCCTAAAATAATTAGATCATCTGGCTGTTCTAGGAAATGGCTCTTCCTCCCACATCTCCTTGTTCACAAAGACGTTATTCCCATCCCTATTCAAGGCTAGGCAGAACTCAGTAGGAAACGAAGGCATCTCCTGTGGGCTCTGCAAATGGATGAGAGTTGCACACATAAAAGCTGCTTGTTGTGGATATTCACCAGCATCACCAAACTTGGCCTGCCCTAATGCAGCTATAGCTACTGAAACATCTTGAGAAACAAGGAAAAGGGGATGGGGGGAAGTATTGGAGAGAGAGAGGAAGGAAAAAAGTAGTGAAGGGAACTGTCAGGAGATGGGAAAAAGGCAGAAATGAAGGTATGGTAGACGTGGGAATCCCACTGGCATTTACTCCAGGGGTGATCTTGGGAGGATGCCACAGCTCATTCCAGCCTGAGAGCTGAAAGATGTTCTCTTTCTCTGTTGTCACTCATGAAGCTGAGAGGTAGAGCCGCCCTATACTGTCTAGTTTATTCTTTGCCCCAACGTAGTGCCTGGACATAGTTGGAAGGAGAGCATGACAAGGACTACCCCCATTTGCTTTGAATACTTCCTTGTACATGATTATGGACCTCACCAACTGTTGCACATGCCTAAGTATGCAGTGCCTGGGTGGATGACTGGGAGACAGATGATACTGGCTACCTGTGAGTAAGTCTACCCGATGGCTGTCTTCCTCAGCAGCCGGCTGGGCCTGCTTCATTTATTCTGATGAATCCTCCAGAAAAGTACTCAGGGGCAGCAGGGGAGCTGGGGGAAATGTACTATACAAGGGTCAGGTGCTCTTCTCTGTCCTAAATTTTTTGTTAAGTGTCATGAAAATACTGGAGGAGATGAGGTGGTTGTAGCATGGGAGGTGGCAGGCAGTGGCTATTGCCTGTAGTTCAAGGAGGCTTAGTCTAGCAGCAGCCCAACAGTGTCTGGTTTTGCTGAAAGGCCCCTTCCTCACTGGATTATAAGGACACTTGCTGTGCAGCAGCAGTCCACTGCTCTCCACACACTCACACACACACTCACACACTCACACACTCTTCTTCTAGAACCATGTCTTCCCAGTAGCCCCTGAGAGATGGAAGCTGTGAATCAGCACATGATGGGGCTTGTGCAGCCTTGTGATTAATACACAGGATGACACGTGCTCTCCAGAGCTGTGCACTGCAGCATTACATATTCACCCAAGAAGGGGGAAAAGTTCCAGATTTACAAAGTAAAGGGCCAGTTTGTGTTAATCCTTTTGCATCAATTAATTGCTTTTCCCTTGAACTGAACTCTTACCCCAGGATTAATTTTCCATGGAATCTGCGGTAATTGACCGAAATACCAGGGTAAAGTAGGAAATAACTGTCAGTGAGAACCTGTATGATTATGTTCAGTTTTTCATTATCTGTACTCACTTTCTTTGTGATCACAAGTTACAACAACGTTTTAATTCGAGGAGAACATCTAATGCTATCTTGGACATTTCTGGGAGGCCACTCAGAGTAAGCTCAGCAAATATTGGCTCATGTTAATAAAGGCAATAGAAGACCATAACTAGGAAAGTAAACCTGCTGCTGCTGCTGCTGCTGCTGCTGCTGCTGCAAAAAAGGAATATTCCCCAGCCAAACAATAGTTTATAGACTGCACACACTGTACGCCTGTTCACCAGGTAGTTGGAAATAGAATGTGTGGTGGCAGGCCTCTCCAGGAGTGTGGGTGAGGAGCACAGTTGCCAGAGTTAACATTCTCGTATTGTTAGTAGTAGTAATTTTCCTCTCTTTTTAACAAGTCAAATGTTGACTCAAATTATTCAGTCTACTCACTAATCTTTATTGAATTCCAGAGGAATGGCAGGGAATAAAACTGACAGAGTCACTGACCACATGGTGCTTTTAATCCTTGTGGAGAGAGATGCAGTAAACAAGGAAACAAATAAGATAACTTCGTGATAGGAGTTAGTGCCATGGTATACAAGAATGACAAAACGAGGAGGGTAAAGGGGAGCTACAGGTAGTAATGGGGAGGCCAGCATCTGGGAGGAGGTGAATGCTGACCTGAGACATAGAAGTTGGGAGAGCCAGCCATTCAGAGAGCTGGGAGGAAAGTGTCCTGGATGGAAAGAACGTCCTAGATGGGGGCAGGAACAAACTGAGTGTATCTGAAAGGGTACAGTGGACTGGATGGAGCACAGTGCATAAGCAGAGAGGCTGGTGGGGACCAGGTGGGGGGATTCGTAGACTTTTGCAAGGAGTTAGAATTTTATTCTAAAAGTAGTGGGAAGGCTTCAGAGGGTTTTTAAGCAAAGAAGTGACATGGTCTCATTTCCATTTTTAAAATATCCCTCTGGGAAATCAACACACCTGCTTGTATATGTATAGATTAAGGAATACATAAAAACTGGTAGTGGTGCTTGTTTTGCCTCTGAGGAGGGTAACTTAGAGAATGAAATGGGAAACTTACTTTTTGCTGAATATTATTTTATATGAATTGAATTTCTATTATATTCATGTATTTTACCTATTGAGAGAGGCGTTAACAAATATTAAAAGACACATCTCAGGTCTGTTACCCTTTTAAAAATCCCTCTAACTGCTGTGAAGGGGAAGGGCAGCAAAGGCAAAAGCAGGGTGACTCATTGTAGGCTCCAGCAAGCCACGGTGGAGGCTTGGCCTCATCGTGTCCCGACCCTGCTGGCCTTCTTTCCATTTATTCCATCAGCATGCTGTACTCATTTCTGCCACAGGACATTTGCTTGAGATAGAAGCAGGACAGATTCAGAACATCATTTTGAGGAACAGCCAACAAAATTACTAAAAGAGATGATGGTGCGGAGTAAAGGAAAGAGGAATCAAGAATGAGTCCTGGGTTTGGCTTGAGCAGCTGTGTGGATGGGGCATCATTCGCAGAGGCAGGGAGGATTAGGAGCTGAGCTGATATAGGAGTCAGTTGGCCAAAGAGATTTCTTTTGAACATGTTACCATCGAGATTCCTGTTACCCAGTCTAGTTGGAGGTGCTTGTCAAGTAGGCATTTGGATATAGGAGTTTGGAGTTTAGAGGAAGAATTTGTGGTTGAAAACATATTCAAGAGCAGTCAACATTTAGATTATACTTGAAACCTTGGTTCTGGATGAAATTCCTTAAAGGAGGGAACATAAAAGGAGAAAATGCAGGCATTCTGTGGTGGGTTTTAGCAGGGAAGCCAGTAAAGTATTCCAAGAAGCAACAACTAATGAGGTGGGAGGAAAATTAGAAGTGTGATTATCTCAGAAGACAAGAGAGGGAAGTACTTCAATAAAGAGGGAAAAGTAAACAATTGGCTGCTGAGAGGTCAGAGTGAGGACGTTGTATTTGGTCACTTGAGCTCCTGACTGGTTATTAACTTGTCCCCTGAGGTTCAGAGAATACAATCTATTTGTAATTAACCTCTCACTCATTCACCCAAACAAAATATTTTGAACCATGCACTGTTCTAGGCACAGAGGATGTATGATAAATTACAGAAGCGTGGTTATTGCTTTCATGAAATCTAGTCAGGGAAACAAGTTAAATGAAAAATAATACACATGACCCTATAATTATAATTGTGAATAGTTATTATAGGAGACGTCCAAGACACCATGAAAGCATATAATGGAGTACTAGCCTACTCTGAGCATATAGGAAGGTCTTCTTGAGGAAGAGCCATCAAAAGAGGCCTGAAAAAGCAAGAATTTAGTTAGGAGATTGGTGTTTCCAGAACATACAGTACAATGAAGTGAATGGCACAAGGCGAGCAAAAAAGGCAGCAGGGACGAGAGCATACTAAGATGGTAAAGTTTATTGTAATTCTTAGGAAACCATTAAAGGGTTTAAATAAAGAGTGTGCTTATCACAGATGGGGTCATATGGAATCACTTTAGCTGCTCTAAGGAGGGTGGATTTGATGTGGGAAATCCTGGAAAAGGCTGTTACAGGAGCCTTAGCAAGAGATACTGGTGGCTTTGACTAGGTACTGGCAGTAGAGATGGAAAGAAGAGAATGGATTTGGAGATAGGATCCACAAGACTTGGTTCTTGAATGTGAAGAAAGAGGAAGATACCAGTGATGACTCCAAGTTTGTATCATGAGCTTTGTGGTGGCCATGTTCTAGAATAGGGGACACTGAAAGAGAATCCGGTTTGTGGGGCTATAGCAAGTATCCCATTTTAGACATCTTAAGTCATCTGAGATATCCAGGATACCGAATAAATAATTGCATACAGAGGCATGGAGCTCTGAATTGAAGTCTGGGACAGAGATAAATTTCAGAGCTGTTAGCGTATATAGTTAGAATTTTAAACCTTGGGAGAGTGTGTAGGGTGAGACAAAAGAGGATGCAGCACTGAATAATTCTGATGTTTAAATACAGTAGATAAGGAGCTACCAGAGAAAGAGAAGGAAGACAAGGAAAGCAAGCATGTCAGAGGGCCATGGGAGTAGTCAGCTGTTTCAGATGGCATCAGTGAGAACTGAAAAGAGCCCACTGAATTTAGCAATGTTCAAGGCTCCATTTATGGTATTCTTTTTATACCAGACTATAACCATTTGGTGGAGTTTTCATATCTGAGCTTGGTCTCTGCCCACTCTCCAAGTGAAAGGGAACTGAACTATGAGGTCAGCTCCTACCACCCATCCAGATAGGAAGTCTCTAGAATCCCGGAGTGGACCATCTATTCAGTGGGGGGGTTTAATTATATAGAGTCCATATCCATATTCTGACTTCAAATTTAAACTCATATCTGCAGCTAAAACAATTTTCTGCTGCTGAATAAGTGTCTTTCCTTCCAGGGGAGGTGTGTTTAAATAAACTAGGTTTAAACACAGAGAATCAAGAAGCTAGCTTCTCAGTCCCCACCTCACCCTACATACACTTTTAACAGTGGACAGCAGATGTTATGGGACTTGTGACCTTAAAGCCCAGATTTTGTGAAGATAGAGAAAGGAATGCTTATATTCTCGAGATCTTCACAATGACCTGTTTGAGGTATTGTGGTGAAAACAAGAAGCATATAGAGAGACTTTTCATTCTAAAGAGAAGCACATAAAACATGGGCGTGATGCTGGCACAGTTTGGGTAAAAACATAGATTGTTTGCAGAGTGTCTGCAGCCCATTGCTTTCTCTTCCCCATCCTTTTACTACAGCTCCCAGCCTGACAGTCTCAGGGAAATAGACACGGGGCTCTCTGACACATGTCAGTACGTGACCAAACTTGGAAATCTACATGCTCTGCCTCTTTAGGAAAGAGGCATGCAGAGAAGCCCCCACAGGAGCAAAGAAGCTGCTCTCTGCTGTCCTTGGAAAGTTTCTGGGTCTCTTTCATGGTGTCCCTAATCACTGAGTGCTTTCCAGGCTGCCCTATATAGTCTTCATATATTTAAATCACGTTTCTCTAAAATTTGCATATCTTCAACAGAAATCTTTACTGAGCTTGTCAGTTACCATGCATTTATAGTCTGTATAAACAGGTTTATGGAGAGGGACAGAGGAAACTTGTGAATCACATGTTCAGAGGAAGATTTCCTCTTTCATTCACCTTTGTCAGTAGCAGTTTCTCAAAGGAGAAGGGAACCAGAGTCTAGACTGAGAAGGGAAAGAGGGAGGAGCAAAAAGAAAGCCCTAGAGTAAGGGAGAGCAGGAAAGGAAGGGGCTCTCAGCCTGGAACTCAGGTATGTTTCTTGTACTGTGTAAGGATACAGGGATGACAACTGCTGGAACAGACACCCCAGTAATAGCCAACCTTCCTTGAACCATGGGTTCCATGTGCAGTAGCTGCTTTAATGCCCATAACAACCCCATTCCATAGGAGACACAACTGAGGCTCCAAAAGGTTAAATGGCTTACCTTGCAACCACACATATATTAAAGCAGTGCAGCTGGAACTTGAATCCAGTACTTGGGAGCTTCCAAGCACAAGTTCCTCACTAGATTCATCCAGAAAGAGAACTTGAGGATCTCCTGTTAAGGGAGAAAAAGTGGCGGAACATATTTCTTCCTTTTCCGAGTGGTGTTCTAGAGAGAGAGATTTGTCATTTACAGTCTGATGCCCCTGAGGGCATGGCCACTTGGATATTTTGTGAGTTGGATGAACTGGCTCTCGCCATTTTAGCCTTCAGAGATGGCTAAATAGGCCACAGTTCCCTGGAGAGCCCTGGGACCTGGCCATGCCCTCAGTAGCTCTTGAGTGGTGTGGGTATGGCCCTTTTTATTGTCTGCACTGCAACTTGGGAAATGGTTTTCTAGGAGACTTAACCCATTTGAGAAGATAATCTTTTAAAGGACAAGGGAATGCTGAAAGAAAAGGCCAAACAAATCAGGAGCCTGCTGAGATGAAGAGAAGGTCACCCAAAAACCAGAAGTTTCCTGCCAGTGCCTCACTATTCTCCTGAAGCCCATGGAGACTAGTCCAGGAGTGCAGGCACCTCCGAGGGTTTTTTAGATCCTAAAAACTGCCCTAGGTACCAAAAGGCTAATGCTGGCTGCTTTCAGCTACTGAAATGAAATGATTTTTGAAAAAGCAAGTCATTATTCCTGTGGCAAAAACTGCCTTGAGCTGTTTTCTCTTAGTTTTTAAATATATGTTTATCTCAATATAAAACAGCCTAGCATAATGTAAGCCTGCAGCCAGCCCCACCTTCCCTTCTTCTTGTGTACTCAGGGCTTAAAGGACTTGTCGGAGGAGAGTTCTCACACAAGTCAGGGTTGATGGCACAGTATCCTTCATGGTGCGGGCACTGTTTTCCCCCCGGCCCTCCCCATCCCCACTCCCAGTTGCAAAAATAGAAATAGGTTTTTTCTTGTTGGAGACAAGAATGAAGGGTGGGAAGACTTGTTCTCTGAATGTCAGGTAAAGTGAGGCTGTCGGAGTTAGGTGGTGGAAGAGGACATTACTGGCACAGGGCAAATACCCACAGAGGAGAGGGAAAAGGTCATTAGAGTTTCTTCAAGAATGGGGCTGTCTGGAGAGACTACATTAAAGGATACCGAGAGTGGTGAATTTTTTTATACTTTTAAGATGATGTCTGTATACAGAGCGTTGAGAGTTTCATTAAACTGGACTCTGACAGTTTCATTTCCCTTCTCTGTTGACTGCTCCCGGAGAGCCGTTCGCCAAGTGCGTACAGCTACGTTAGGAGTTCATAGCACAGGGCTCTTGGATCTTTGCCTTCTATCACACTCCTTTTTGTTCTAAAATTTAGCTTATATGTAATTGGTACTTTAATTGATGGGAGGCAGCTGATTGCTTCTGTTTTAGAATTGTCTCAGTATGACTTAGTGATTTTTACTAAACAGTCTAGTGGGCTCTTCTAAATTACAAGTTCTCCTTTCCTTTGAAAAAGAGACATGCTGATGCCCAGCATTACTGTGGCTTTAGTTCCAGCGCCCTTTAGCACTTGACCTCTGTGCATCTGCCCCGTGCTGTGTCAGCTAACTCAGTGAGCTAGGATCCAATTCTTTTACTTGAAGTGTGATGCTTTTCCCTCCTCCACGCGGATAGAGAAGAATGTGAAGTAATCTCGTTCTTTTCCTAAAACACTTGCAGCTGCTTTGCCTATGCCATGGGCCTGATGAAATAAAATGCATTAAGATCCTTTAATACATTTCTGTGCCACCAATTCTGCCTTGGACATTGGGTCAGCAGATGTGGTGGATATGGTGTAAATCCGGGGATTGTTGCTGGTGGGAGTATAAATGCCTAATGCTTTCCAACAAGCTTTCCTATAGCCACCTGCTATTCCCTGCATGTACTTACAAATGAGCTATGAGTATGAGGTCAGTTAGCTGTCCTGAGCTTTAAGAAACTTACCTTACTGGATAAACATGATTCTTTTTTCTAACGAGCTTGCCTGGCCATTTCAGACACATAGATAAGATCTATTTGTCATTTATTATTTTTTTTAATAGGCACTTTAGATAGCAAGTAGTGCTTAATTTGGAGGGTCCTTACCTAAGTTTCTCAGGAAGCTTTGGGAGGTCTGGGGTAGGGTCTGTTTGCTGGAGCCTATGCGCATCTGTAGTAACAGTCTCTGATTTCCCTCCTACCTGGATACACCTGCCAGGGCCTCAGCACTGAGCTGCAGCCGGCACAGGCTGGGACAACTGATGGGTCCGTGGACACAGCAGACACCAGAGCACAGTCACCTCAGGCTGCATACCAGTGTATCATTTTACCATGCCTCAGTCCCCAAGGCTTGTCAGTATTGTTAGGTTCTGCTTGATCTTTTGACAGTTTGAAATTTAAATGAGCAAGAAAGCATAAAACACTTCTTGCAAGTGAGGTAAAAACACCAGAGCAACTGGAACTGAGGCCCCGCCCTGGTCCCTACCTTTACTAAAAATGCTGTTTGGGGCGGGGGAGGAGCCTCCAAGTGGGGGGAATCTGCAAGGAAACAAATGTTTAATTAAAATTCAAAAGTATTCAGAGCTACCCAGTTTTGGCAACTTTAAGTGGTGCTTTTTACTTCCAGATAAGCCAGAAAGCAACATTACTGTCTGGCAGAGATTGAATAAAAATGACAAAGGCTCAGACTGAAAGTGAATTTTGGCATCACTTTCTTTGCCTCCCTTAGAAATTCTATAGAAGAGGACAGTTCCAACCTCTGTTCAATCCTTAGGGTTTGGAGGGGAGTGCTGGCCTTAGGGTCCAGCATCTCAGCCAAGGGTAGGGGCTGCACTGCCTGGGGATATAAGGTTGGCTCCCTCCCTGGGCCTTCTAGCTCCTCCTCCACCCACTTTCCCCACCCCTCGATAAAGTAGCTATTACCTCTGGCCTGTGGGTAGGGGGAACAATGGAGGGAAGGGAACTGGCAGATGAGGCCAGACATCTGGTTCAGCTGCCCCCAGATCCCTGCCTGCCAGCACTGCTGAGAAATAGATAAACTCTTTTTCCTCAGGCCCCCCGGGTCAGGCCTCTAAGTGTTTGTGGGTAGTTGTTTTGGTTTTTGTAAACATGCCAGTGAAATAGGAAATATCCTGGCAACTTTCATAGCACTTAGAGCAAGGTGTTGGGTGTTAGGCTATCTTTGCCTAATGATGATGGCGTTTGTGCAAATTGTTTTTGATCATTTTTATTTGGTCTCAAAAGACCCATGCCCCTCCCTCTGTAATCAGAGGTGAGATTTAGTTGTGAATGAGGGCATCTAAATGAATTCTATAACTTGCAGTTGTTAGCTTTAAAAGCTGAAGGATCAGAAGTTTGGTTCCCAGCAGCTGAGCATTTTTAGAAAACCCACATGTCAGACCTTTATGAGTCTTGGGAAAATGAGCCTCAGTTCCATTTTCTGGTGGGAATGTGTTTTCAGGAACATCATGTTTTGGGCATCTTCAGGTCTTTGTGGCATCGGGTCACAGGCTGAGTGCAGACGAAATGCCTCTTCTCCCACAAGAATCCCCCCAGGCCTCTGCTCAGGGCGAGGAACTATTTCTCATTTAGACGGGATCATTTTGAGACAGAGGGTTAGCTAGGTCTCGAATGGTGTTTTGTTTGTTTGTTTTTGGTTTGGGGGTTTTTGTTTGTTTGTTTTTTGCCTTATGCCATAATCATGTGTCTCTGATGGTGACAGAGTCAGGGAAACCCCTATTCTCTCCCCGTCTCTTGCTGTCCACAGCCAGAGGCTTGGGCACAACTCTGGAGTGAGCCACTTAGACTGTCTAGGCAGACATCTTCTTCCTCCCCTCCTAGTATTGCCTACTCAGTTGAAAGATTTTCATCCTGAGGGTTTTCATACTGGAGACTCCCGAGACCTTCCAGCCCAGCTCGCAGGGAGCTGACTGGTATCACCTGCTGTGGTCGGGCCTCCTGTCCCTCTTCCCATGCCCAGGACAGTCTGTCAGATGCCAGGTAGTCAGGTGGAGAGGGACACGGAAAGGTAGGCCCTGGAACAAAGTGTTCATAGAGCTGCTTCTTCACCCTCCCTGTTTAATCAAGGCCTCATCCCAAATTGCTCTCAGTGCCAGCAAGCAAAGAAATGCCCACAGAAGTTCTTGAGCGTTTTGTGCACATTTACTGAAAACAACTCTGGCAGCCATAATGGAGCTCTGCAGCTTCCTTGTAGGCCAATGTTTCGTAGAAAATCAGTAATCTGGGTCTCCAAGGAGCAGGGCAGCCAGTCATGTGACATGGCAAGGAAAGGGCTGAGGTTAAGCCACATTTAGCAGGCAGATCATATTTTCAAAAACTTTTGCCTTTGGGCATTTTTTTTCTCTTTGGGGAGTCAGCATCCTTTTAATCATATTGTCTTACCCCTTATCCCTCCTAGCTCCCAAAGCACTGTATGGTATACAGCTATCATAAGCAAAAATATATTGAAATTATTTTCAGAACTACATAATGTTGCACTATAGGGCCATAAGGAGAGTGTAGATATGGATTGTATGTATGTGAGCAAGTGAGTGAATTCAATTTTGATATGTAAGTTTTTATATGTGTGTGTATAACTTTTAAATCAGGAAAAAAAGAAGTGTGTAATACCCTGGGCAATAATACCAAAGCTTAGCAGCTCAGTTCAGTGTCCTTTGTACTTTCACCCCTTCTGGACATTGTTTTGTTTGACCTCCTCTGGAAAGGCCCCAGCTGGTTTCTGACAAGGGGTGTGGAGGATGAGGTGCCTGGCCAAGATGGAGGCTTTAAATGCCCTTTAAAACTGTTCATCACTGAAGTTAAGAGCCCAAACTCATCTCACCATACCCAGCTTGGTCTTCAAAAGTCAATCAAAGAAATTGAAAGTTCATTATACTTGCACTGATTTCTGTGGGTACCAAGAAAAGAGGGTAAAGATTCATCTCACCCACCAGTCATTCCTGCCCTCCCCTGTATCCAGAACAGCCCACTCTGACTACTGACACTGAAATGCATTTAGCCAATTGGCTGCTGTCATTGGATAATAGACCTACTCAGCATTTGGGACAAGTTCCAGCACGTAACTTCTTCTTGGTGAGTTAGTTATCTTGACAGGAGACGGAACTGAGCTTAATTTACACCATCTAATAACCTCAGTGCAGCAGCTTTCCAAAATTTCCTCTGACTTTTCCCAGTGAATTACAACGCTGTATTTCCTAATTGTTACCAGCACCACTCCCAAAATTTAGTTGCTATTTTGTGGTTTTCACCTTTCAAAAATTAAAGCTAAGTGTCAAGATGTGTCTAACAGGTTCAAAGAACTTAGATGGAGAAATGAGGTGGCTTTGGCTGGATGGAGAATCTTTGGGCAGGTAGACAGAATATTGAGACATTGCTGTGGTTGCCACAGTAAGTGTTCTCAAAACTCACTGGGTTGGCTGACCCCTAGCTGGTGGAAGGCACTCTAAGCAAAGCTATGGGGGTACATAGTGAGGGCAAGACTGGAGTCTCTCCCCTTCACCCCAGGCTGCCTTTAACTAATGAGGTATTAGGCTGAACCAGCACCAAGTTAATTTTAGGAGTAATCTATTTCCTGCTACTTTTATTCAGCAGAAGGAGGAGAGCCCCAGGACCCTCTTCTGCATCATCCCAACCTCTTGAAAAAAGGGTGGGGGGCAGCAAGAGTCCTCCCACCCCTTATTATAAATGCTGCAGAAATAGAAATAAAATGTCTACACACATTTCTTGCCACCATACAGCTAGTGTTGCCATCCCAATCCCCGACCTTGCAGCAGGTTCTTCCCCATGAGGTGGGCTTTGTTCCACAAAAATGATTGTGCTTGTTAAATGGAGGTTGCTTATTGAGACCCTCCACACTTCTGCTGTGAAATCCTTTAGGAGAAAGACAACTGGTATCCAATATCTTCAAGTAATGAACTTATCAGTAAATATAACACATGAGCTCATTAATCTTAACTTTGCTTTTGGACCAAGTGGGAGCTCTGCTTCTCAGGAGACAAAAATTTCATCTCTGTTCTTTTCCTTAAACCTAGTCCCAATTTAGAGTTAGACATATTGCCCTGCTCTCCCTGGGAAGCAGTTAATAATGTGTTTTCTCTCACAATGGATAGTCCAGGCTCAGCCTGGTCGCTCAGGCCCCCAGGCCGTGTGCACGTGTCCATACACAACATGAACTCACGGCATCAGAGCAGCACTGAGTGTCAGCTGTGGAATATTATCTGGGTGAGGCTAATCTTAAAAGTTAAGGCTTTTGAAACTCTTGCCCATCCTAGCCACTCAGTCTTTGCTTCAGTTTCTGCTGTTCTGAAATCACCGCTTCCACCCTTCATCTCTAAAAAGAAAAGGAAGTGAGGATCACAGATCACAGTTTGCAAGGGGTGCTGCTCTGGCTGTTGGGATTTAGGCATAAAAGAAAGAAGTCTCGGAGAAGAGATGCCATTCACTTGAGAATGAGTGAGGAGAGCGTTGGCCTGGCAGGGCTGCTGTGGGATGCTTGCTCCCCGTGTACAAGGAGATGGGATTTAGGAAAGTATTCAGATTCACCCCACAGGTTTGTCCTGTGAACCTGATCTAGGCCTATGGAGGTGTGGCCAGATAACTGTTGGGATTGCATGGTGGCGAGAGCTAGCCAGCACTGACAGGTGTCTCCCCAGCCCAGATTCCCCTCCGCCCCCTGGGGAGACAGATAGACCCAAGGGATGTCAAATATGTCTGTACGCACATCCACTTACCTGTCAGCATTCCAGAAATTAATCAGAAGAGAGGCGGGAATACATGACATTCTGGTACAACTGTGTGTTCCCTTTGTCCCCTGAGCCTCTCGGCTGACTCCCTAAGGCCTCTCATTGTTATTCCTCAGAGGGACTTCATCTGTCCCACCTTCCTGCTCTGTTAGCCTCTCCTTCATTCTTTGTTCTGCCAGCATCACCGGTGTCTCCTTTGGACTTCTCTGCTTCAGAAAGAGAGGACAGTTGGCAAACCAGAGCCAGTGGGGTCAGAGTGTACCTGCAGCCCCCTCCACCTCTGGGAGGGCAGGGCCCATGGGAAGGCCTGAATGCGTCCGGCTCCTTTGAGAGAGCGATTAGAGCTCAACATTTCTGTCCTTTCCTCTTCTTATATATAATACCTTTTCCAGCACTTGAAATAATCCATTTCCTTTGCGATCCCCCACTCCCTTGCGGGTTGTGGTTTGATCACTCCCACCATCACCCCAAGCCCTAGCTATACAGGAGGTAGAATGTAATTTAAGCCGTAATCATTTCTGCTCCCTCTTTGCCTCCTAGAAATAGTAGGTGTCCTGGGGTGGATATTACAGTTTGCCCAAGCCAGGGAAAATGCTGAGCTGGCAGCTCTGGGTTCTCCTGCCTACATGGTAGCTGAGAGGGAAGGGGCTCAGAGCCCACTCATTTCCTAGAAAGGGGTTATGCCTCACGGCAGCAACCTCCTTTGAGTTCTACCGTCCAGATCCAGGCAGGAGCAGCAACAAATGCAGAGTCGGCCTCTGAGCAGCTGCCCTTGGCAGGGACCGTGCCCCTCGGACATTCTGAGGACATCAGACTGACTTGGGGAGGAGCCGTGCGATGTGGAAGTGCTGGCCCTCTTGTTAAGGGGTGGGAGGATGTTGCAACAAACTCTTCAGCAGGAAGAGCCCCTGCCCTGACCATCCACTCACTGAGATGCCCTTCCCATCCTCCAGGCCGGAGTGAGAGCCGGGCTTTGGGCATTTGGAAGCCACTCTAATGGTCTGTTTTCTCTGCTTCTCCCGCTGCTGCAGGTTACGTGTTCTGTATGTTACATCGCCTTCCCGAGCAGCATGACTGTACATTTGACCACATGGGCCGCGGCCGAGAGGAAGCCATCATGAAGATGGTGAAACTGGACCGGAAAGTGGGGCGCTCCTGCCAGCGCATCGGGGAGGGGTGCTCCTGAAGGCCGGGCATGGCCGCCATATGACGCTGTTCTTAGTTCACTAATGTTAGCCTTATTTAGGACAAAGTCAGCCAGACACCTTGTACTGGGCACGCGTCAGACTACAGCCAGTCCGTTTCCTTTCTTTAGCCAGCCATCCTGGTACTGTAGTTTAGGGGTTGATGGTGGTTGAAATTGATTTCTGGCTGGTTACTAAGGTGCCTGCTAGCCATTGTATAAAATTAAAACATGAAGAATATTTTTTTTTGAGCATGGCTAGTGGATTTAAAACAACACATACCTGTCACTGCTGGAGTCAAACTTATAAAAAGCCTTAAGCGGAAAGTGTTCCAGACGGAGACTCTGAGTTAATAGAGGAGTAGACGCTGATGTTAAAGTTCCCACGACGCACATGGCTTTGCCAGAAACTCTGGTTAATGTCCGGCCTTTCACCTCTTCACTTACCCTTAGTCCCAGTAGCCAGGGTACCTGATGGCCACGTGTGCCTTGGCCACAGGAGGCTGCTGAGTTTGGCCATGTGGCTGGGCTGGGTGGTGGCCTCACTCTCCCACAGAGCTGGAAATGGGGATGGGGGGACAGGTTCTTAAGAAAATCTTCTGAAATTTTTTACCTGACTTGCTATGAAAAAACTCTCATCACACGAGAAGAAAAACAGGAACCACACTTTGAAAATTAGCTCCACTCAAGACTAGTCCACATAGAAAACCACCTTCTACACAGGACCCCATGGTCATGAGAGGCAGCGGGGTGCACCGACCCCACTGGCTCCAGTTTGCCATTTGCCAAGTACAGGGATCTGGCAGTTGATCAAATAAGGCTAATTGCAGCACAACAGCTTTGGCTGGGGTCCACAAACTGGCCTCTGCAGCTAGATTTCTATACTGGGAGTTTTTTAAAAGACGTTTCAAAGCCAACAAGAATCAGTAGAAGTGCTGAGGAGTACCTGGGAAGCTGCTGCCCACAGACTCTGCCTCTTCCAGCAGGAGCCTGCTCAGCCCCCTCGCGGCCAAGAGGGTGATAGCCTCGCCTCCCGTGGCTGTGCACCCCCATTGTCCAAGGACAACCGGTCCACTTCTCCCACATAGCACGTTTAGTAAGGGAGGCAGCACGTGTCACAGGGATGGGCGAGTTTGATCCATCTAAAAGAGTGGTTCGTGGCCGTGGCCCAGCTCCGAGAGTCATGTGCTCCAGCAGGTGGGGGTGAGAGGGCATGTTCTTCAGCCCCCGCCTCTAACGCGGGCAGAAAGGAGGGCAGTAGCACAGAGCTCAGGTCAGGTGGGGGAGGGTGGCGATGGGCCCGTTGGCCCATATTAGGAAATCATGACCATTCAGGTGCGGTTGGGGTGGGCAGACAGATCAAGATTCCCTTGAAAGCCGAGCAGGGTGAGTGTCCCAGAGCCCCTGTCTGATGCAGGTCAGTGAGAGTCAAAGGCTCCTGCGGAGGCAGATTGGATCTCCCGGCCCACAGGCTACTGGAGTAGTGGAACCCAGCAACTTGCCCTTTCACAACAAGTAGTACAACCCTGTCTGCAAATTAGTACCTGCAACTGCAAATGTTATTTGATCCGAAATACCGAAATAGGAAATCATGTTCTCCCAACCTCCTCTTCCCGCCCCACCCCCACCAGAGTGGAATCCGCTGCAAAATCTCCAGCCTTAATTCTTGCTTCAGGACCCAGGCCAGTGTCTTGCTCTTGGGCAGTCCAGGGCAGAGGGGCCGGGTCTGCCCGCGTTTACCACTGTTGTCAAGCCACGGCCCTCTGGCCAGTCCATGGCCATCCTCAGTGAGGCGGCCCGCCTAGGCCCCCTGCCAAGCTCTGATCCCGAAGAGGCCACCCATGAGCCCTTCCGGCCCTCCTCAGGCCCCATGGCTGCTCTTGCAGGCAGCACGGGAAGCAGGCTCTCTGGGGAGCCGGCCGCACACAGGGCTCGCAGCCCATGCTCACTTCCTGATGGTAGAGCTCGCGGGGAGGGGGCTTGTTCCCCTGCAGTATCTGTTCTGTGAAGTTTGTTAAATGTAAGGAAAGCTTAAATTCTTGTATCTTTAAAAGAGAAAATCTTATTTAACCCTTTTGTGTTCTAGATTTACTTACACACATAGCCTAGAGCTCAGTTTTAGTTTTAACATTGTGAAAATATTAAAAGAATCTTGTAACTTTATTCTTTTTTCTCCTGCTGAAAAAAAATTAAACCAATCGTATGAAAGTTTGGATTTCTCTGTTTCTCCAGTTCTCCTTTGTGCCACCTGGATAACCAAAAAAATAGTAAAAGGTCTCCCTGGTCAGAGCTCGGAAGAGCTCTGGGGGCTCTGGTGTGTCTGGGGATCATGACTTCAGTAAGTGTCCGGAGTGAGCATCTGCTCCACTGGTCTGTTGGGTGGTTCTGCCTTGGGACACCACAGGGTCTGGCACAGTCAAAGGTGACAGCCAGGAGGTCACATACCTGGGGAAGATGGGAAGAAATGAGCACCAGTCTTGGGTTCCCCAGCTGTATGCAGGTCCTGGGGGTTGTGGGGCAGCATCTCTGTAGCTCAAACCCCATCCAAGGAAGGATCCATAGGATGGACAACACAGTTTCCCTGAAGGGACGATCAGAGTGACATATTTGCTCTGTGAACTCTTAGATGTAGAAGATACACTTAATACATCTTAAGATATTTAAAAACATTTGGCAGTGAGTGGCACCCCCACACACACCCCGAAATACTGGCCGCACAATTGTCATAAAGATGACACTTGATCAAGGACCCTCAGAGGAAGTCAGAGGTGCAAGGTAGAGAAGAAGAAGCAGGTGAGCAGAGAGCATGGGATCTGGTGGCCTTTGAAAACACCGTGGCTGGTATAGAGTGGCTGAGACTGCTGCACTGAGCAGACCAGACTGGTCAGGGAGGCTTCGTTGGTGCCAGCAGGGCCTGCGGCTAAAAGGGGGTGGTGGGGAGAGGAGAGCGCTTCCTGGTGGGCAGCAGTGAGGAGCAGGACACCTTCCTCAAGGCGGTGGTCAGCCACACCCTTGGGGAATGAGAATCCTCTTGCTCTGGAGAAGGGAAGATCCCAGACAGGCACCAGAGCAATAGAAACACCCAAGAAAAGTCTGCAAGGACCTCAGAAAATGTACCTCCCTGCAGCCATTCTCAAAGCTTTCTGAGGGAGGGCTCCAGAAAAAAGGAATAAAGTGGAGAAAGATGCAGAAAAGAGAGAGCACTGGACTGCATGCAGCGCCCAGTCCACACCAGGCAGGGCGCCAGGCCTACGAGAGCCCCTGATGAGCCTGGAAGTGTCAACACTTGATTTACAGGGCTTGGATATGAATCTTAGATGGAAAATTATGCAAGTAAAAATCAGTTTATTGCAAAACAAAAAAATGAGAGGGACCAAAGACCCTACACGACTCAGCTGTGAATAACATCGACATACAAATAATAATGTAAACACAAATGATGATGAGTGTTGCGCTGGTAAAAATTGATGACAGACCCCTCAGGAGACAAAGGGAAGTCTGTGCACATGGATGTGTAGTGTGAGAGGGCTAAGTTCCCATTGTCCGTAGGAAGAAGTCTGTCTAAACTGAAAATTCAAGAGAGCAATGTAGGTATGTTACTTAGAAATGTAAATGCAGCAGAAAAGGCTAAGTCCACTCATGTCCTTTGTGGTGGGGGAAAGCATCAGCCCTCCCAGAGTGTAGGGACGCTGAGCCTTGGGAAACCGTGTGTCCCAGCTTTTTTCCAAACGGAGGTGTCTCGGTCCTCTGCCACACCCAGGCAAATACCAGTTTCCTGGTCAGAGACGTCTGGGAAGATGCCAGCGGCGGGCGCAGCACAACACAGTGCAGGACTTGTTTTTACCACAGGACCGTTTCTTAATCAGCACACCTTGGGACAGTTTACCCTTCAGTGTTTCTTGAAAAACTTGGAGGTTGATTCTAGCCAGACTGGCATGGAGAGGTTCCAGCGTATATGGGCCTCTGTCCTGTGCCATCCCAGTGACCCAAAACCCAAAACACCTGCTGCGGATGCAGGCCAATTCCTGGAATGTCACTTTTCCCGTGGCCTAAATCCTACTCCCTGGGTTTGTATGTCGGTGTTTCCGATCAGTTACCGGAGGGAGTTTGAGGTGGTTATCGAGCCAAGAGCAAAAGGTGGGACTGGGGGGACCAGCAGGCTCCAGAGCTGGCTCCCCCTTGCAGACTCTACCCTGCCTCCATCCCACTCCCAGACGCTCACTCTGCCAGAGCCCAGGCAGACTTGAGTAAGAAGGTCGCCCAGATAAAACTGACAGGTCACCCTCAGGATGTGTGAGAGAGGGCCTGGCTGGGAAATTAGTGACGTGTAGCCACTGGGCTCAAGGCGTTCTCACAGATGTGGGCGATCAAGCTGTTTGCGAATGAGATGCTCCCCCAATGGGAACTTGCGTTCACGCAAGATGGGTGATAAAATGCCTTGCTGGGTTCACAGGCTCAAGAGGCCAGGCTGGGCAGGTGGTCCGTGTAGGAGAGGCTCCCTTTCCATCTCCAGGTATCTCCCTGGGAGTGAGAAGAGCCTGAGCTGTGTGGGGGACTGTGGTGGACTCAATGCTGGGGGGCCAGGGCTTTGAGAGCAGGAGGGCCACAGGGTCAGGTGTGGGAATCTGCCACCTCCCAGGGCTTTGGAGTCCAGAGGCCCAGGCCCAGCAGGCAACCGGAGGAGAGTCCCAGCCTAGGAGGAGAGGGATCTGCTCAGTGTGACACGTCACCCAAAGGGGCTGTGACCAGGACACATTCCTTTTGAGCCCCACCAGGAGCATCATTCTAGGTACTGTGGATACAGCGGTGACCAAAAATGCTTTGGGGAAGCAGGGAACAAAACAAGGGAAGTGCAAAGAATATTACATGGGCATAAATACTTGATACAAAATAAACAAGGCCCAGTATAGTGCAGAACCTGGGGAATATTCTCTAAGATGGGGACCATCGAGGGTTTAAGCTGTGGAGGGACACAGTCTACCTTGAGTTTTAAGGAGAAGATCTGGGGAGGGAGAAAACTGGAAGCCGGGGACAAGGCTACTGGATAACCCAGGCGATCGGTGGTGGGGGCGGGGGACACAGAGCTCAGGTAGCAGGGGAGGTGGTGAGAAGAGTCAGGTTCTGGACTTAATTCGAAGGTAGAGGTGACAGGAGGACAGACTGGATGTGCTTGAGAGAGGAATCATGGGTGATTTCATGGTTTTGGCCTAAACACCTGGAAAGATGGAGATGATGTTAAGGAAGCCTCAGGCAGGAGTACGATTGGCCGTAGGATGGGGCCAGACTAAGCTGGGGTGCAGACTAGACGTCCAGGTGCAAATACAGAGGAGGCACTTGGAAATATAGGGTTCAGTGGAGAGGCCCCAGCTGCACATGTGCATTTTTTAGTCATCAGCACATATAGTTAGGACTTAAAGTCACCAGGCTGGCTGAGGTCACTGAGGGAGGGAGGGAGGGAAGGAGGGAGGGAGGGAGTATAAACAGAGGGAAGGTGACTGAGGCTGTGCCAGGGACATCCCAGTGTTACAAAGTCCAGGGAGACCAGGAAGAAGCTGCCAGCAAGGAAGGAAGAGACCAGGAGAGAGTGGAGTCCAACGTGTTTTAAGCAGGAGGGCGCTGCCGCCTGTGGAGGTGCTGCTCAGGGACCCAGAGTTGGGGGCTGGCCACTGGGCACGAGAAGCTGGGAGGCCTGGCTACAGGGCCTCCTCTTCAATGAGTTTTGCTGTAATAGGAGCAGAAAAATAGGCAGTGGTAGAGCAAGTGTGGGGGCAAGAGAGTTTATTTTTAAATCAGCGGAAATTACTGTGTGTGTTTATGCCAACGAGAAGACCCAGTAGAGAGGGAGAGACAGATGATGTAGGACGGAGGGGACAGATGTGGAGTCATGCCTGAGGTATGGCGTGGCACACAGGCACAGACAGGCAGCCGGAAGTGGCAGAGGGAGCTTATGGAAGTTCGTTCTGTTTTGTTTCTTCGTGGACGTGGGAAGCGGGCATCACGTGAGCTTTGGTAAGGGGATATGAAAGGTTAGACGGCGAGCTGCAATGGGTGGATTTACAGGGAAACAAAGTTGTAGCTGAGGCCCCTCGCCCGCTGAGACCCCCTTCCACATCCCTGCGGTGGGCCTTGGAAATGGGTTCACATGTTCCCAAGGTTTTATAAAATACACAAGAACGAGATCGTTTAACTGCAGTGGTTGAGAGTGGTCCTTCTTTTCATTCCAACTTTCCATCCTCCACGATTCCTCTTCTGTTGGGCGATGCTGAAGCCACATGGGCATTTTGGGGATCTGGCTAAGGGGAAGTTGAGTTGGGGACAAATGTATTTCAGAATTAGTGGGATATATCTGTGTGGTTTGCAGTCACCGCCGTGGTTAGTTGGGTTAGTGGTGGCCATCCTGGGGTAAGGATGGCTTCCAGGAAGACTCCTACTGCCCACTGCCCATCACCCTGTGACTTGAAGGTGTAATGCCAAATGGTTACAATATGAATATGTCCTACGGAACCTGGAGGGGAGACAAGACTTGAACTGTATGGAGCCAGAAGCTCGCCTCTGGGAAATTCTTCCAGTCATTGGAAGTGTGGACTTAAAAGAGGATGACTCGATTTCATTCATCCCTGCCCGAGTCAGGGCTCTTCTCAGTGATGCAGCGTGTACATTAAACGCACCATACTTTTTTCCTGTGTAAAGAGTATAAAAGAGTAGAAATTCTCGACGAGTCCCAGAATCTTACAACTCATACATGAAAGAAATTGATAACTGTTTCCCCAACAATTGTAAAAATTTATGTCTGTGCCAGTGTGAGTTGTGAAGATGAAAGAAACTTTTCTAAAGTATCAATAATTCAAAACAAATTTTGATCAACCATGCTAGAGGGAAGATTGAAGACTTTCTATTCTTACGCGGTATTACCAAATAATTATCATGTGAAGGGTGATCAAAGAGTACACAACCAAACAACACAGGGCCTACACATTACAGAGGTGTATCACAATTACCAGAACTGTTCTGTTGATATTCTGGATTTTTTGATGTTTGGGTATTTGTCAATTTTAAAAAACATGTAATACGTTGTGATTTCTCAGTCTTCATTTTCACCTTTGAACCTAATTTTGTAGCCATATTTTTTATTCTTTCCTTAAACGGGGCGGCGGCGGGGGGGGGGGCACCAAAAAGTATGAGCTTCAGACTCTATAAAACCTGAGAGAGCCTGAGGGCATGAATTGGTCACTGAGGCTCACAGTGCTTCTCAGTGGGACCCAGAGGTCTTTCCACTGTGTCACAGGCTAAATGAGGGGTTGGGTCTGAGTATAACTCACTCACCTGTATAGCTAAGCACCTGCTCAAGTGTCCTGATGGAGGAAGGAGGGTGCTGATTTATGTCCTGATATAAGCTCCACGTTGTGTCACAATCTGGCGCTATGAGTAGCAGTGGTCTGAGAGAATAGATGAGAAATGTCATGGACATGTTGTAATTTTAAAACATGTCTCTAAATTCTTTTGACACTCCTCTCATCAAAAAGTGGAGCCCTTATCTTTGAATGTGGGCTGGCCTTGGCGATTTGCTTCTGATGACTAGAGTATGGCAGAGGTGATGCTTCTAGGCTCCAGACCAGATCTAAAAGCCATTCGATCAGACCTCTGCCTGCTGTCTCTAGAACATGTGCCTCATGAGCTCAGGGCTGAAGTCTGAATAGTCACGTCTGCTAGGACGGTGAAGATCAAAAAGTGGAAAATTACAGGTGTTGGCGAGCAGGTAGAGAAACCAAACCGCTTGTGCATTGTTGGTGGGAATGCCACTGTAGAAAATGATTTGATGTTTCCTCAAAAAGTTAAACAATTACCGTATCATCCAGCAATCCCACTCCTGGGTATACACCCCCCCAAAAAAAAAATGAAAGCAGGGACTCACATATGTGCACACACATGTTTGCAGCAGTTTTATTCACAACAGCCAAAAAGTGGAAATGGTGTCCACCAAGGGATGAATGGATAAACAAAATGTAGTATATATGTATAATTCATCCTCAAAAAGAAATAAAATGCTGATGTGCTGCAGCATGGGTGAGCCTTGAAAGCAATATGCTAAGTAAAAGATGCCAGGCACCCCAGACCACACATGATATGATTTCATTTGAATGAAAGGTCAAAAAGAGGTAACTCCACAGAGACGGAAGCAGGTGGGTCATCACCCGGGGCTGAAAGGAGAGGAGAGTGGAAACCGACTGATTCGTGGGTGTGGGGTTTCCTCCTAAGGTGACTAAAACATTCTGGACCTACATAGCGTCGCTGTCTGTACAACATATAAGTGTGGGAATGCCGCTGAATTGTTCATTTAAAATGGTGGATTGTGTTATGTGACTCACACCTCAATTAAAAAAAGAAATGTCTGGCTCTCCTGAAGCTACCATACCGAAGAGCCCACGGGAGAGCCCAGGTTGAGACAGAAATCCAGGAGTCCAGCTATCTGAGTCCCCAGGGTACTTGCCAGGCACTTGGAGCATTGTCGATCAAAACAGGTCTTTCTCTCCCCACCGAAGGGCCCACCCCAGCCAGGGTCTGTTACCCCAACACCCTAAACCCAGTGTCCCCATCAGGTTCACTTGCTAGGGTTTCCCCTCCCCTGAACAGCTGCTCAAGGTTTACCTCAGGGCCCTGCCCACCCCAAAGGGATCTCACCCCTGAGGTAGAGGTGCTCACAGGTGATGGCTCCAGATGCTCTGAAGAAGGCCTTCCATTTCCTAAGGGCGCCTAGAGAAGGCAGGAGAGGCATGGCCAGGAGGAGGGCAGCAGACGGAGTTGCCAAGGCTTGGGGGCAACGGACCTGGCGTTTTCTAGAGTAAGGGCTGTTTCTAGAGTAAGAAAAATGGAAACAGAAAGGCCTAAAAACTGTTTTAGACCAGTAGAATGGTGTTAACAGATAATTGGAACAGCTGGGATTTATCCCACACCTACATCATGCCAGTCACAGTCCTGCGTGAAGTCCTTCGCTCCTTTTGGCAGATGAGAAAACTGAGGCGCAGAGAGGCGCTGGCCCTCCTAGCTCACACGTCTGCGTGAGCCGTGCTGCTGCTTTACAGATGATACAAGAGCTGCTGTGCTGGGCCAAGGGAGGGAGACACACACATCTCCTCTGCCTGTGGATGAGTCGGGCCGCCTTACGGAGCCGTGGCAACTTGACGAATTGTTCATGTGCGTCTGAGGAGACTTCTGCCCTGTTTGTTGTATATCGTGTTCCATGTGTAAATGTCAAACCAAGTCCGCCATGGTTTTAGGAGTTTCCCTCTGTTGCTTATCTTTCACCATTGGTTGAGTTTCTGGCCTTTTGTCCTTTTCTTTTTGCTTTTAATTTTTTTAGGTGACGCAACCCTTGGTTGACTGCACAGATTGCAAGGACCTTGTCAGCTTACAATCCCTTATTTTTTACGCCTACAGCACCTGGTCTTCCTGGGTGGTCTCCCATCCAAGTACTAACCAGGCCTGACCCTGCTTAGCTTCCAAGATCAGACGGGATCGGGCTTGTTCAGGATGGCGTGGCCATAGACCCATCTTTACTTTCGATTCTGGTTTTTTGGTTTTTTTCCCCCAAGCTATATAGATATATTTTTTGATCATTGCCTGAGGTGTAGAGGTGGGGGAAGGCAACAAGGAATGCTCATTGTACCTCATTTGCACACACTGAATTTTAGTTGAGACTACCAAGTGCGCTCCAAACTATCCAGTCTGCCATCTTGAATTCAAAGTCCAAGGCTTTAGCTCTTTAAAATTTAAATAGATGAAGCAAGTAGACTATACTGGAAGTTTTGCAGATAGGTGAAGGGACAGTGAAAATGTGCAGCTACCTCTGAGTTTATCTGTCCAAGTCCTGGGCAAATATATCCCGGGTACAGATATTGCAAGACGACCACTGTCATTGGTGGGAAAATCTTGTCAGGGGAGACGTTAAGACCCTTAGAGGCAGGCAGAGGCTTCCCTTAAAGCCTGACCCCAAAACCCAGCAAAATGAAAGGGCTAGAAAAGTGGAGATCCCGGGTACCCACGCCTGAGTCGAAACCAGCTTCAGGGGCTGTCCTGAAGGTGATCGATTCCAGAAAACCAGAATCAGATGCTTCCTAAATCCCCACCTCTCATCTTATCTGAGCCCTCGGCACATTTAACACATTGATCTGCCCTCCCTCTGGGCTGTCCCCTCCATGTGTCCAGGCACAGGCTCTCCTGTCCCTCAGCTTCCTCTGCTGTCCCTTTTTACCTCCCCAGGCTCTACCCACTACTGACGCAGGGGCTCAGCCTGGGACCTGCCTCTTCCCTGCTTGGTGCTTTCTTCCCTGGCTCCATAAACACAGGGAGCGCCAGTTGTGCCCCAGGCCCTGACCTCGGCCCTCCAGTCCAGGCTCAGGTTCCTAGCCGCTCACATGTCTGGTTCAGCGTTCCCCCAAAGCACAGGTGGGATGTCAGAACCAGACGTGTGGAGCACGGGAGATGGCAGTCCGACTTAGAGCCTGCAGGGCCAGATGTGCATGTGGCATTTTATCAAGTTCTCAGGTGATTCTTATGCAAGGCGGAGCCTGAGGACTGCTGTTCTAGTTCTCATCTCCAGCTTGTAGAGAAGAAAACATGCTCTGCCCTGCCCCCACGATGACAGCACTTTCCACACCACTCTCAGAAAACACAGAAACCTAATTTACACCCTGAGCAAACTGGAATTAACAGGGCCAACCTGACGCGTTTTGGTTCCCACGTAATAAAATCTTGACTATTTCCCACAAACAGACTTCCTGGGTTAAGGCGCTTTTATCCCTACCTTTCGTTCAGCTGATGTGACCTTTTGGGCTGGCAAAAGTGAGAAGTCGCCCTTGTCCCATGACAGATAGGCCAGTATGAACTTGCCTGCCTTGTAAAGTTTGTGCCATTTTCCCTAAATACGTGTTGGGTTCCGTGTCTGGTGAGCTGGTCCTTCTGCCACCTCTCTGTCTGACAGTCCCAGCTCGTCCGGAACTAACCTGCCCCAGACGGGCTCCTCCCACCCCTGCACCCCTGGAGTCCATGTCCTGAGACAGCTTTTCCTTTCGCCGCCCCATCCACAAACCCCCGTGGGCCCTGCCTGCACAATGGACCGAACCACCTCTGCTGCTCACCTGGTCCAGGCAGCCACCCTCTCTCTTTTGCTTGCTGCAGCAGCCCCCCAGCCCCTACTGCTCCCCATTTCCCCCTTCTCCCTATTCGGCAGCCTGAATGAGCCTGTTGAAGTGAGTCAGACCACAGCCACCTCTGCCTAGAACCTTCCACTGACTCCCATCTCACTGGGAGAAGAGCCCGGTCTCTCTCACCCTCCAGGGCACCCCGCCCCTCTGCCCACTGCCCTCCCACTCGTCTCACCGCCCCACGGCCCCTCGCCAGTCCGCCAGTCCGCAGCACAGCAGCCCCACCGCACGGCAGGGCCCTTTGCTCTCCCTCCTCCTGCAAAGGTCTCCCCAGAGGGCTGGGGGTTCGATGCTTTACCCACAGGGCTTTACTTTCTAATCCCCACCTTCACACGAGCACACGGGGTGCGGTGCACATGTAGGCTCATATATGTTTTCTGTCACCTCCAGCTGGATGTAAGAGCCATGAAGGCAGGACATTCGTCTATTCTGTCCACTTCGATTTGATGCTATGTCCCTAGCATGTAGAAGATGGCCTGGCCTGGTCACTGTTCTGAATGACAAGTGAGAGGGGCTAGGTGATGGTTGCAACTCGAGGGGCATGGCGGCCCCCAGTGCTCCTTGGGTTTGGTTTTGTCTTGTTCGACACTTGCTGAAAACGTTGTCCGTTCCAGACCATCAGAGCTTGGAGGGTAAGCGCACTTGATGCCGCCTACATCCCGTGATGAAATGGCCTTGACGTGACGCTCCACCGCTGGGCTACATCCACCAGATGATCGTTGACAGACAGAAATGTCAAGTCCTGGGTTTCGGTTCAGGAAAAAAACTGCATTGAATGGTGACACACACCTGCCCGATTCAAGCTGTTTTAAGTACCGAGATTTCAGTGTGAGACCAAGATCTGAGCGGCCAAGTGCATTCTCGTGTTTAGCACATTGTCATGGACCCTACACGGCACCATTGGAGCTGGCTGGAGAGTCACATGCAGTTGCGGGCACCGTATCATGCTGGGGCTGTGGGCAAAGGAGAGAAAGCTGAGGGGCGGGATACCCTCGGCCTAACACTTGAGAGCTGGTCGTGTAGGAGGAGGAAAGAAAAGCGTGGCAGCTGGCGTTGAGCTCAGAGCAGGAGAAATGACAGGAAAGTAGACATGGGTTCAAGGTGAATTTTCTTCCCACCAGAAACACCCTTGAACAGGCATCTCAGGGTGGAGAGGCTGTGACAGGGAGGTCTCCAGTGCACAGGAGGCTGGACAGGAGCTCCAAGGGCCTCTCTGCTCTGAGAAAAAAAGTGCTGCAGAGCTGTGGTCCCAGCATGAGGCACATTCCTGTTTGTCCTAGAACAAGTTAGCCCTCCAAGACTCACTGCCTACACAGATACACAGGGACACCCGGCTCGCTTCAGAGGGCTGTGTGGGGACCGAAGGTGACAGTGCTTGCTTGGATGCTGTTTGCCTTCCCGCCCACAGGCAGAGAAAGCAAGGGGAGTGGGTAGACACCCCATCAGTGCCCTGGGGCTGGAAGAGGGAGGACTGGATGGCCAGCCCCGTGGAGGAAATGGGGCAGAGGGCTGACCTTGGCCTTGCCCCGCTGTGGGCCCACAAGGAGGGGACTGCAGGCAGGCCATGGAGACAGGGATGATGCGAACGCAGAGAGAACAGAAACTCGTCACTTTATTTCTAAGCGGACACCCATAGCAGCAGTCTCGCAGGCAGGAACTTAGGCATTGTTTTGAACACACACGATTTGCACATTTGCTCACTTAGGTTGTTCCACAAAATGAGGAAGAAGCCGCAGCCTGTCCACAAATTAATACATGTTCCAAACAGCAACACCGCCCTTTGTGCTTCTTTAGAATCTTGGACAAAGCTCTTAGAGTCCATCTTTACAAATGGCTTAGAGGAGCCATTCCCACCCAGGCCCCCATCTCCTACCTCTCAGCGACCCAGGAAGGGGAGCGCAGGCAGCACCCACAAACCTTGGTAGGCGGAGAGACCCCAAATGCAGAGGTCAATGCACATTCTCTGGTGAATTCAGGATGGACACTGTTTGGCAAGAGAAGCTCATGGGCCAAGCCCCTCATCAGCCCTGAGGGGCTCTTGTCACCCCTCCAGACCCCAGGCCAGAAGCTGAGCCTGTGGTCTCATGCTCCCTGGTTTTTCCAGGTGCTGGGTTGGGGTGAGGTGGCCTTGGGACCTTGACGCTGGGGACAGTCAAACAGGGAGACTCCTGGCTGCTCCTCAATGTGACGGTGACGCTAGGTCACCTCTGGAAGGAAGTCTGAGATCTGGAGCTACCCTCTGCGGTCAGCCACCTCTGTGCCCCCTGACATCCTCTCCTTCGAGCTTCTCAGATCTCACCACCAATGCCCTGGCATTGACAGTGTGAGTTGCTGAACTCAAGGCCAGGAAGACCCCATTGCCTGTGGCAAGGTACATTACTGGAGAAGCTGTGGCTGGGGCACCGCCCTACACCATCAGGCCCCAGGTGGAAGATGTGGACAGGGAGTAAACCTGGCAACCTGGAGCTACAAGCAGACACTGGGAGGACCAGCCTGCCCCCTGCACCCAGGACAGCAAGCTAAAGGCACTCCCTCTGGGACAGGCATGGTGGCCCTGTCCACCCCAACGGTGGTCATGAGCCCTCGGGGGTCACGTGGCAGGAGATTATTAGGTGGCAGACAAACGGACCGTTAAGGGTCAGTGTCAACAGTGTTCCCAGGGTGTCCATGGAAACCCAAGCCCTAGGGCCCAGATCTGCACCCTGAAGGCCTCTCGGATCTGCTGCCATTCCTCGCCACACCTTCCTCTCAGGGCAGCACCGTCTGCTCTGCAATGGGGCCAGGGCCTTCCTCTCGGTGGGAGGGGGCCGCTGTGGGCCGGCTCTCCAAGGCGGCTTTCTTCTGCTGCCCCAACCACAGCCGAGCAGGAGGCAACAGTGCAGACAGGTGTGGGCCTCCTGCTCCTTGCCCTCCCCACTCAGGGCTATAAATACTCAGGATGCAAATGGTAAATGCTTGAGACATTTATCATAATTTACAAGTGGATGATTGTGAGTCTTTAGGCCATGAGGCCTCTGGGGGAGTATTTCAGTTCTTAAAAAAAGCAAAAAGAAACTAAGCCAATGGGGTGGGAGGGCTTGTCTGGGAGAGGCCACGGGCTCAAGCAGTCAGTGACAATGGAAGGGAATGACCAGGCCCGGGGAAAGGGGAACTCGGAGCCAGATGAAGGGGAGGACACCCTCGCCCCTTCTATTCCATGATCATCACCTTAATAATTTTTTAAATGAGTGCTTATTTTCTAACAAGTGTGTGTTGGCAGGGGAGCGGGGATTCTTCTGGCCCCTTCTGTGTGCCCGCTTCCCACCCCCACAAAGGAGGCAGGTCCCAGCCCACATTAGCCCAGCACCGCTCCCCATGTTTGCAGAGGGGGAGCCACGGGCCAGAAGCGAGTGCACGGCCCCTGCAGCCAGCCCGATGGACACCAGCAGGACCACCACGTCCCCTCTCCCCGCAACAGCCTGGAAGGGGGCCGGGCTGGGGCACATGGGAAGCTGGTCCACCCGTCAACCAAACCCTTCTCGCCTCCTTCTCCATTTTTTCTGCCAGACCACAGGGCCTCAGCATCCTGTCCAGTAACCAGCATGACGGGGTCAACTTCGAGGAGAAATGGAAGCATCTAGTTGCCCTGCATGCTGTCTAAACCATTCCCTCCCCCCTTTCCAGAAACTCCTGAACGGACGCCAGGCACCAGAGCCCTTCTAATTTAATATTATAATAAAAACCATGGTGGCACAGAACCCTGAACTGCATTTTAAATTCGCAGGGCCACTAATGAGCACTGGACTCCTGCTGGAACTGTTGTCAGGACAAGCATGCAGAATCGATGGCTGCAGCTGCAAAAATAAATGGAGCATGGCCTGGGCCCACTGCAGCCACGGTGCTGCAGCCCTGGCCACGATGGCTGCCGTGCCCTGGGACTGCCACGGCAGCATCCAGAGGAATCGCCGCCCACACACAAGGCGGGATTAAACTGCAAACACCGAAAAGCAAACACTAATGAGGAAAAAAGGGAAGGCGGCAAGTTTAATTTTCTTTTCCCCTTTGACATATTTCTTCTCTGTCCAAAGGAAGGGTCTTAATTGAAACCCACAATGGGGAATTCTCCCTCTTTATTACCAAGTGACTTCAGCACGCAGGATGCTCTGCTTTTTATCACAGATTATGCCTCCTTTTTCCCCCTGCTTCTCTGCAAAGGATAAGTAATTACAATTTTGTTATCTTCTAAATTAATAAAAAGGTGAAGTTGACTGGGTTGGAACTGTCTGCACAGCAGTTTGACAATTGGGGCGACAGCATAAGTACTGAGCAATTTTTTGCACAATTCAAAAACTCATTTTTTTCTTTTTCTTTTTGCTGAGGAATCAGTCTAACAAACATCCCATTGTTGCTGAAAATAATTTTTTTCCAACTCTTCTAGGAATAAAATACTTTTAATGTATTTGTCATTAAATAAGATTTTAAAAGTGACAATGTAAAGAACAATTGAGGAGTCCCACATCCATCATGGGCTCATGGTTCTAACTCAAATCAGCAAAACAAAAAAAGCACTGAGAATATGGGAAAGTGTGTGTGTGTGTGTGTGTGTGTCTGCAATGGTGATTGTGTTAAGCTATTACACCTGTTTCGAGTCGGCAGCGATCTCGCCTTGAAGCCTGCCTTGACCAGGGTGCCAATCCCATTCTGCACGTGCCCTGCCTGGCATGCTGAGAGCCGCCCCCCACCCCACCTCCCATGACTGCCAGGAAGTGACTTTGAAGGCCCTAACGAAGTTTGCTTTTTACTCTTCAAAGAAACACAACTTAAAACGAAGGGCAGATGGTTCCGGCAGTGTTCTATTTCTTGACCTAGGTGGTGGTTAGGAAGCTGTCATTTTAGTTTATAACTGACAAGTATCATAATAAAGGACCAGAGGTCACAAGCATGCCTCTGTCCATCTCTGCAGAGGGTCCAGCTTTGCCTGACCTTTCCTCAAACTGGACACCACCCAATCTGTTCCTTCATGGGGGAGGGGGCCACGGTTCCATATCAGCCCCCGCTCCACCGGTGGCCTGGTTGCGTCTCCTTCCTTGAACGCCACTGCTGTCAGTGCCCAGAAACAGCCCCTGCCTTCCACCGGGCTGAGGGCTTTTTGGGTGTCTGTGACTCCTGGCTGCGTGCCAACCCGTCTTGTCACCCACAGTCCAGTGAGCTCACTTGGTCTCGAGTTTTCGGGCTGTTTGGGTCTGGTCGGCCACAGGGGAGTCCTGCACACGATCGGCCAGGGCTCTAGAGAACACCAGTGGCCTGGGGACTTCTTTTAGCTGCTCACTGATCCTCCATTCCCTGAAGATGCAGGCCTCAGCCTGAGCATGTCTGGCGTGACACACCTTAAATGGGTCTCTAGGTCCCCTCTAGAAGTCCCTGGCCCAGCCAGGCAAACAGAAAGATTCCCTTCTGCCCCCCAAATCAGAAGGCCCGTCACGGAAGGCAGCGCCCCCGACCTGGTGCCAAGAGGAAGGCCAGCGCAGGCTTTGCCAAGCTTCGTTGATGTCAGCCTGGGGTTGGGAGTGGATTCCATGCGAACAAGGACCCCAGACAGGCCAGGATGCCTGGGGGAGACTGAGGGGGCGCCACGAGGCGCAGCCTGCCCTCATCCTCCCTGCTGCCGTACCATCAATGGTGCCTCAGTTTCCTCTTTCCCTTCATCCGGGCATATGAAGGACTGGAGAAATGGAGGGAGGCAAACTCTGTTCTCTCAAAACGTACCTAGGGTTCACATCCAGAAGGCGCAAACATCAAAGGAAATTCACAGGAGACAGGAGGAAGGAGGCGAGGCCTGGCGGGAAGGGCATCAGTGTGGGTCTAGTGCTGACACTTCGCCTGCAGCCTGTGTCCCTTCAGGAGTGAGGGTGAGCTGCCTGGAGGTGTTTAGTTACCTGGGCCTGGGACAGCAAAGAGTGCTGTGTGGCCATGGGAACTGACCAGTCTGGAGACAGATGGTTCAGTCAACTCTTCCAGACCCTTCACCCAGCCCACCCCCAGATTCCGGGTCCACAGTGCGGCCTCTGAGCATGCGGACCCTCTTTGGACAGGCGACTTTAGAGTTTAAAAAGAAGTCCTTCAATAGATGACACTTGCAAAACATCTGCACTCTGCCCTAGCTCCGACTTATCTGGCTGTCTGTGTTCCCTCACTGGGCAGCAAATGCACTGCTGGAGGAAGTGCTGACTGGACAGGAACTCTGTGCTAACAGGTGACTGGGGGCTGGAGGCTGACACAGGCAGTGAGCAAGCCACAGAGGGCAGCCACTCACCGTGAATAGGCGGCACCCCCACAGGTTACAGGAGCCTCCCTCCCATTATCAAATGTGGGGCACCCCTCAGGGGTTCCCCTCACCCTACACAAGGGGTAGGGATCACAGAGTGAGGGTGCAGAAGGAGACTCGCAGCCCTGAGCCCTGCGGTGGGAGGGAGAACTGCTGGCTCAGCAGCCTCCCCTCCCCCAGGACCAGCTCCTCCCCACCTGCACTCACACAGCGGGCAGCCCTCCCGGCAAGCCCTGCAGTTGGACGCTACCCTATTCTCGTATCCATCACTCACTCAGAGCTAAGTTACACCAGGAGAAAACAGATGACCCATTTGCTCTTTGTACACCCACAACCAATGTGGCTTTCAGACGCCAGACAGGAACCCCCTGTAAGTCCCACCTCTCCTAAGCAGGGGCACAGGGTGTGCAGGGGACCCTGTGTCTGGAGGAGCTTTAAATGGAGCTGATTGAGGCAGACAGCCAGCGGGGAGCTCTGCAGATACGCAGACATCAAACAATCTGATTGAGTTACAAAGGGGCACTGGAATGGAAATTACTAAGTAAGAGACACAACTGTTGTAGCAACAGTCAGATGAGATTGTTTCAGTGAGGATTGGGGGGAAAGCGTCCTAGCACTGCTTTTTTCTTCAATCCCCGGTCAAGTATTGTGATCTAGGGGACAAACAACAGCAGCCACCAAACACCACACCTGTGCTGCAAAGAAGGGGCTGCTCTCTGTATGCGGCCAAAGTGTGGCAATTCTCGGACTGGTCCAGCCCAGGCGGAAGTTGGTATACATTTATATACACGTGCTTCCAAACATTAAATTAGCAGGTGGCGTAATAACTATCCTTGTCAGCCTCCCAAGCTTGAAGACTAGATACATTTCAGGAATGACAGGTTAATGACCCAGCAGTTCGAGTGATTATTAACGCCAGTGTCCATGGGTTGATTTGTTCATTGTGTATTTTGCTGAACTTCCTTAAAGGATTTTCCTTGTCAGCCCAGGTGTCATGATGAGCCGCAATTGTGCCTCATTGAGGAGATGTGCACGATGTTTCTCGGCTCTATCCAAAGCTTAACCGTTCAAAACCAAGGAAGGAAAATTATAGCGTCAAAGGGATTAAAACTAGTGATTTGCTGTTTGAGCATCTGAGAAAGATCTGGAACACCTATGATTCAGCAAATGGAGAATAACTAAAAGAAATAAAAAATCATTTAGTTCCCAGGGCGATGTGTTCCATAAAAGTAAACACTCTATGGAAACCCATTTCCTAAAGGGTGCCCCCAGGTAATAAAGGCCTAATATATTCTCTTCCATTCAAGTGCTCACATGCCAGTTTTGAATTCCGACATGGGCCTATTACTTCCTTCTGCTCCCTTGCCTGGGTTAGATTAGAGAGGTAGGGTGTTAATGGTGGACTTGATGAAGATTGAAGACCCATTTTCTCCCCCTGGAGACTAGCCTGATTTGAACAAATTGAGGAGAACAAAGCAGCCCACTCCTGTCCTTGGGAGAAGCCTGCTCTGTGTGTTTCTGCAGCCAGGTCTGCTCCTCTCTGGAAGGGGGAGGAGGACACCAGTTCTTGCCGCCATCTGGGCCCACCCAGTCATCCCGCAACAGTGCCTCCTTTATTGGTGTTGCCGGTTGGATGAGCGAGGGTTGGAGCCTGGGCTGGAAGGAAGTGAGTTGCCGCTGGGGGCCTGGAGGGCATGAGGGTCGAGCTGTTGACTGGCGGGGCTGGTGTCCCCTGTCCCCAGTTCCTCGTTGTTTTCCTCCTTCTGGCTGCTCTGCTGCTCTGGACACTCAAAGTGGACACAGTGGAACACCTGGTGAGAGAAGGCAAAGACGCCATGAGTGCTAGGTTGGTGTCCCACCCTGGGGCTGCCCCCAGTTGGGACGCTGTCCTGTCCAGCTCCAGGGGACTGCCACATGGGAGCCAGAAGAGGGCCTATCCATGCCCCTGCCCCTGGTGCAGACACCTGACAGCAAATGGAAGGTTGTAAACACGTTTTGGTTTGTCAGGATGAAAGTAAATGGACGGATGGTCTAAAAGTTACAGGCAGCAGGATTGAACAGCTGGATTCCTACAAAATGTTCTCATTGGATTACTCTATTGTCCCAGGAGCTCTTCTTTTTAAATTAATTAATTTTTGCATTTGGCAGTTGGGTTAAAAGTCATCAGGGGTTGACTGTGGTGATGGCTGCATGACTCTGTGAAGATACTAAAAACCAATGACTTGTACACTTTAAACATGAGTTGTATGGCACGTGAACATCTCGGTAAAGGTGTTACTTAAAAAAAAGCCAGCAGGCGTTACCCCAGGAGAATACCCAGGCTCATCCCTAAGGGTGCAAACCCGCCCCTCCCCTCATGCTCCCTGTGTCCTTGGGGAGGGAAGGAGCTCTTGATGCATAATTCCATGCTGGGCGGCAGTGCTGGGGAGGAGACTTCACCCTGATGTGGCTTGGACCAGACTGAAACAAGGCCCTCGCGTGGAAGAGCCAGCCACCCTGCAGGAGCCAGGAAAAGTTTGCCTTCCAGACAGTGACACTGTGGAAGTATTTCTGAGCTCTGTGCCCAGTGTTGGGCCAGCTATTGTGTAGACAGGGCACTGCAAGGCACAGTGCTCAGCCAACAAGGGTGAGCCATGGCCCTGACCTTGAGAATAAATAGCATGTGTGGGGGGCAAGAGGTGGTTTGAGCCTGACATCCCAGTAAAAGAAGGTCTCTACTGGTAGGTGAGCTGGGGGGGGGAATGTGGGGTAGGGCGGAGGTGCAGGGAGGAGGGGCAGTCAGAGGAAGTCAGAGGGGCCTTTCAGGGTGCTAACCCCCACCTCCCCAGGAACTCATGGAAAGTCCTCTCTCCACTGGGGTTCCAGTTCTCTCTCTGGGGCTTGTTCCGAGCTCTTTCAAAGGGAGGAATTATCATTCGCCTCCTCCGCAGTGGCGGTCGTCAGTCTGGGGCACATGCAGATCTACTTTCTAAGGAACATGCTGGCAGCTTTAAGGAAATCAATTTCCAGATCCTCAAATTCTGTATTTTCTAAAATTGCCTTGAGAACGTGACTGAATTCACAACACCCTTCCCCACCTTACAGAGGGAAAACATAGCCCTTGCTCGGGTGTGCTGCACTGGGGCGTGAACCCGTCACCCCTGGGCGCCCAGAGTGCAGCCTTCGATGACTCGCAGGCCCTGATGCCTCCCCGTCCCTGTGAGGGCAAACTTTGGCCTGAGTGAGATGTTCTGAATTCAAAACTGAAGAGTATTCATGACTCACATAATTTTTAGCAATGTAACTAGAATTTTTCCAGAATTATAAAAACATTTTCAAGATACACTGGCTAAAACCCATGGATATGTCTTCCACAGTTACTTTCGCATCCGGTGTGCCTTATTCAATGAGCTGGTTAAAAACTATTTTAGCAAATCATGTCATCAAATATTTATTCCTAATAATTAGTCCTCATCTTTCATCTTGTTTTTTTTTCTATCTGATATTAACAAAAATAATTGTACTTAAGAAATATTTTACTTCTCAAACTTAAAATGTTTAAAAGATTACACATATTTCCAAAGCTCTTTCAGGAAACGTGCAAACCAAACGCTAGAAGGCCGCTGCTGCTGCACTTAGGAAACTGTAAGCCCTCAACAGAATTCTTTCTTTTAGTTATTTTAATTTTTTTCAATAGAATTCTTTGTAAAGTTAATGGGCAGGGCCTGGAGGAGAGGAGAGCATGTGGTATGGTTAGGGGAATGACATGGGTGAAGATGCTTTCGGTGTGGGGGACAAGCTCACTGTGTCTGTGCGGATCTGAGTGGCAAACCATGGGGAGATGGGGAATTGAGCAGCGGGGCCGGTGAGGGCTTTGGAGCAGGAACCCTCCATGATCTGCTCATCCCATAAATACTGACTGGCTGCTTCCCCCAGGGCCCAGCCACTGCATCAGCTCCAATAACAAGGATATTGGCCTCGGGAGCATATGTGCTGGTGACATGGTCCCAGGATATTTGAGAAGATTCATCTGGTAATGAAGAGCAGGGAGGGAGACCAGCTTGGGCCGACAGTGTCTTCTTTAACCAGGGGTGAGAACTCTGAGCAGGAAGCCATGGAGGCTGAGAAGAGGTGCTATGGTCTGGGAGGTATTTAAAGAGGAAAACAGACTGACCTTGGTAACCTGTTAGTAGTGAGATTTAGAGGAGTGGGATCAATCCAAGAGAGATCCCAACCTCCAGGCGGAGATGAGTGAGCACGGGGACAGGGCGGGCTGCACAGGCTCACCAGGGGGCCTGAGGGTGTGAGGAGAGGCCCGCAGTGGGGGATCCCAGTAAGAAGAAGAGGCTAAGATCAGTGAGGGTGGCAGCAGGGGGCAGATGAGGCCTCAGCCAAAATGGAGTTTAAGGGTGAGATCCAGTTCCTAAGGCTCCTGGTGGCCCAAGGGAGTCTTAAAAGAACCTGATGTGCTGGCCCAGTGATGTGACAGGAACTGAGGGTGGGGAAGCCAGACGGCTACCAGTAACTAGGGCTGGGGGACCAAGGGGCAGAAAACCAGTTGCTAGAACCAGAGCATGCTGGACAAACACCTGGTAGGGCCCAGACTCTCCACAAGGTGCTCCAAGACTTTCCGCCTTCCGTCTCCAGGCTTCTCCTACACTAGCCAAAAGCCCTGGGTAAGCAAGATGATGAAACTTATTGTTAAGCTGTTGTTGAACTTGCAAATGCTGAGGCTAAATTGTGAGTAAGTAACTGTTTTTTAGTGATATGCCTGGAAAGGGCTAGTGGATGCCTGAAGCCTGTGGACAGTCCTGAAAGGCAGGCATGGCTGTGATCCAAACCCAGGAGGGCGGGACACACAGCTAGCCCTCTACTGGCCACCAAGTGCCTCCAGAAGAACTGCAAGCCTCTTACTCCCTTGGGTAGGGAGTCTACCTTTTCTTCCCAGGATCTGCTGGCTGGAGAGGAGCCACGAAACTTTGGATCTGCCCATGTTTGGTGAGTTCATTCCTGGATAAGGGCTTGTCTGTAGGGGATAAGGCACTGGTACCCTGGGAGTGGTAAGAATGCAGGGCAGGGCTGCTGGACACCTGCCACTCTCCCCAAGGGAGGACCAGGCAGAGGAAACTGTAGAGGCTGAGTAGGTACAGCTGCGGCAGAGAGCTGGGGAGCCAGGGGCTGCCCCTGCTTCCTCCAGGAGCCCTATACCTTTCACAGCTCAAGCACGGACATGCACATGCATAATCGTGCACACATGCACCACACTGTCCACACATGCATACACACATGCACACGCACGCACACACACACACCTGTCTACTGTGGAATCAAGTTCACAGAGAAGACAAATGTCATGTCAACTGTGAAATTATGTTTAAAATATAAATTCCGTGCTTACCTTCCTGTATCACTTTTCCTATATTCCCATTTCAATTCATTTCTCTACCACTGTTTCAAATTTCACATTTCAAACTCTAATATTGAGACTAAGTGAGGCATGCATCTTCTGTTCTCTTCATTTTAGCAGAGGCCGTTTTCTCTTAGAGCGAGCTGATTTCTCTTCTTAAAGGCCTTGTGCTGTCCTCACCATGGTGCTTCCTGCAGATCCTCATGGTACAGCTGCCCTGAGATAGCCCTGTCACTCCTCCTTTTTCCTTTGTTCCTCTCTTCCTTTTATATCAAACCTCCCTCTTTGGGCCCATCTGCAGGTGCTTACCCATCAAGAGCCAGATGGGAGGGTCTTTTATGGAGATTTAAAAACTACTTGGGCCATCAGCTCTGACCTGAGCTATGCAGGGTAAATCTGAAAATCTCCTAAGCCACAACAATGAATCTACTTTTCTCCATCAGCTTCACCTTCTTTAAGCATTTGAAGTGAAAAGACCATCTTCTGGGAGTAATCAACAATCTCTTCTGCTCTGTCCCAGCACGGGACAGTCAGAGGACACAGCCAGGCAGGCTTTTGCTGAGTGGACAGAGCAAGTCCCTATGACCAAACCTCCGCTTCCTCACGCCCTATCCGATAATCTTGAGCAAGCTGCCCACAGAGCTGCTTGTAAAAAAACAAACACCCTGTCCTCTTCCTCAATATGGCCCAGTCATACTTCGTCCCCGGCACTCGTGTCTCCACTTCCTCCTTCCTGACCCTGAGCTCTGTATCCCGCCCATCATGTTCTTTAATCGGTTATTTGTGTAATCCCCACGCTCATGCCCTGTCAACACCTCTGGAGGCTACTCCTCAGAGTTCCAGACTGATGCTAATCCCTCAATCGATTTACATTTGTCCTATTCCTTATTACCTTTCTCAAGCGCACCCTCTCTTACATTGAATGAGTTTTCTCTCCTTGTACTCTTAATTTCCAGGTGAGCTCTTCCCAACTCGTCTTGCACCTTGCAAAGCTTCAGGGGCCTCCTGCCCCAAAGCCCAGCACTCCCTCCTGCCTGCGTCTGCTGGCCTGTCGGTTCTCATCTGATTCAAGGATCAAGGGTTGGTTTCCTTTCTCTCACTCAAAGCCTTGCACATGAATAAACAAATCAATAAAAATCCTGTATTGAAAAATAAAGTTGAAAAAGATCTTAGTGTGGCCCAGTGCTGACTAATGGCTAGTTCTTCAGAACGTGCCTATTACCTAATAAAGGGTCCCTGTAAGTGACGCTATCCCGAGGGGCAGGGTGGCGTTCTGCTCCGCACTAAGCTGGTAAAAAAGCCTAGGAAGACACTGTCTGCAGTAAGAACTTAACAAATGTTCACCAGCGTGGCCTGACTCCTGCAGTTGCCTCGTTCCCGTTGCTATTCTTACTTCTCTAACGTAGGTGATGTTAACTGCACCATCTTAAGCCCATGTAACCAACCATTTTAAAATAATAGTGCCAATGGCTGCTATCCCCGACACACCTAATAATACTGATAGAAAATTTCTGATGGCTGTTTTAGTGTTCTCCTTAGGGATATTTCTCCTTGAGAAATCATAACCATTCCTCTCCCCGCACCCTGACACCACAGAGCTCATGGCAGACCCTTCCTCCAGAGGCCCTGGGAAGTCCCAGCCACTACCAGCCCAGCTGAGCTCCTTGGTGGCCCTGGGTGGGTGTGCTACAGCCAGGGAGCAGTGACCAGACATGAGGAAAGAGGTCCTCTCAGAGTCACGCTTCAGTCTGTGACTTTCACAGACTGAAGTCTGTGAGTCCCAGAGTCCCAAGGATGTCACTAAAGAACCAAATAACTTCAATGCGGGTTCTCTGAGCACCTCCAGAGAGCCAAGGAGGCTCTGCCAGATTCAAAGGTGACAGAAAGAAAATAGTTACTTTTATTAAGTCACAAACTGAGGAGTAAAGATTCTAAGTGGAAAAGAGTGTTCTACAAATGGAAAGATGGGTGAGGACAGAAGTCAATGGAGAGGTAGAAAGTATGCAGTGGGTGTCAGAGGAAGTAGGCTAAGGGCAGGTGGAAGTCGGGACAGGACACAGAGGGCAGAATGCGCATAGCACATACAGTAGGCGCAGCCAGAAGAGCCGAATGTGTGAGCAGGTTTGGAGGTCCGGAGGTCTGGGTGCATTCATTCCACAAACACTTACAAGCACCTCCTGCATGGCTGTGAAAGTCCTGGCCCCTCAGAGCGCACTATGCAGTGAGGGCAGCAGGCACATTAGTGGACAGGCAAGGAACTCTGGGCATATAGGAGACCATGAGGGTGTAGACAAGGGGTCCCCAGCCAGCCTGAGGGAGTTGGGGATGCTTCCTGGAGAAGGAGATGTCTGAGCTGAGCAGGGAAGGTCGGAAGAGGGACCCCTGGTATAGAAGGAGAGGAGAGACCACTGTAAGCTCTCAAGCTAAGGATGATGACAAAGAAAGCAGGAAGGTGTAGGGTAGGTGGAAGTGGGGGCAGTGGAGGCAAGAAGCCACAGCCCGAGGGACACAAGACAGCTTGGCCCAGATCTGGACAGGGAGCTAAGGACTCTGGAGAGAAGAGACTCTTAACAAAGAAATATTCCTTAAATTTAAAATATTGCAAGAGGAATACATGTTTATGGGAACAAGTGTTTAAAGAAAGTAAGTAGATGACAATAGTACTTAAACCTTGTATAAAAAATCATAATACAAAGAATTACTTTAAAATGGAGCCAGAGCTGCCGTCCCACAGGAACTGCTTTGCGTGTCTTAAGCCTCGACTGTTTGGAATGCTAAAACAGGGCAAAATAATCTTTGTACTAAGCCTAAAGCAACATTGTGCCCTAAAGAACTGTTTGCAAGGATAGCAAGAAAGCGGATAATATGATTACCGAATTGATGACTACAGGACTAACCATTTAAAAACTGCTCAGAATTAGCATCGCTATATTATCTGCACCAAAAGAAATGCCTTCCTCCTATTGATGTAATTGTTCCCCTTTCGTTTCTCATAAATATCCACTGCCTTTGTCTCCTAATTGGAACACTACCTGGGCTTCTGCCTGAATCAATGCTTCCTGAATACCTATTCTTTGATCTCAAATAAATGCTTGTTGCCTCTTACTTTGAAAGGCTTTTTATTTTTAGGTTAACACTTGAAATCTCCTGAGAGAGAATTCAGCAATTTGAGATAAACAGAAAAGTATCATTTTTAAAGGAAGAATAATAGAACTTGCTAACAGACTCAGTAAGACTGATACAGGAAAGAAAGGGTCCACAGTGACTCCAAGGATTCTCTGGGAGGACAGAGACTGGCAGACTGTGGTACTACAGAAGCTGCAGCAGCTGGGTCTCCAGGGGCCTCTAGGCTCAGCCAACCACCAAGGACCTGTACTCATCTTCAGATCCTTTCACTGTTACTGTTTTTGGAACTTCAAAGATCTCACTGACCAGGCATTGCACTATATCTCCCATCCCAGCAAGGGAGAGGGTGGGAGCAAAGGTGCCCCTGCCAGGTACCAGGGTGCTGAAGGTTACACCCATGGTGGGAGTCAACCTCAGAGCCAAGCGGCTCCAACATCTGTGGTCTCCTTGTATCAGGATGCCTGCCTCACACAGAAAATTATAATAGCATGTGATCAGTAATATGACAGGTGTGTGAGAAATTAATTTTGTCTAGAAGAAAGAGGTCAGGGAGGGTCACAGAGAAAGATGTGCATAAACTAGGTCTTAAAGAATTGGGAGGCAGAGAAGGAGGGGAGTGGCCTTCCAGGTAGAGGGCACATAGGGAAGACTTACAGATAAAGGTCTGGGTCCTGACACCTCCCTTCCCACGGCAGTCACACATGAGAGGCGCCACTCACCCCTCTGCAGAACAGTGTGCTGGCTCAGTCTCATCAGCTGATAATCCGACCCACCAGCCTTGTACCTAATATGACACCAGTACAAAACCAACACATAGCTAGGTCCTGGACTACTACAGATGCAAAATAAGCAGCATGGTGTGTGCAAAGCTGGGGTTCCTTCCCTCGGGACCCCAGGCACCTGTTGCAAAAGGGTATCCAGAGAGGAGGGGCCCTGTGAGAGGTCCTGACTCTGTTCTCAGGATCAGAGGTGGGAAGTGAGCCTGTCATGGGGAAAGTGGCTCCTTCACTGGTGGCCATGTAGTTGGGCTGGCCCAAGTTGCCTACACCCTGGCAGAAGTGTATAAAGGGGAAGAGGCTGGGGTGCCTCTGCTCTTTCCACAGGAAGCTAGAGGGGGTAGCCTAGGGCTTGGGGGAGTTGGCACTTCCACAGCGGGTGAGGGGATGCCATCTAGAAATGTGCTGCCTGACCTGCAATACCCCCAAACTCCTCTTCCCTCTGAGCACCTGTGGACCTCCTTGTCGGTACAAGAGCCAGGCCCTGAGTTTCTCTTTGCTCAGAAGCTTGTGTGATCCAATTTCTTTCCTCTGAACCTTCCCAAGACTGCAATACCCCTTAGAAAGGATGTGACCAAAAGCGAATGAAGCATACAGGCAGAGTTGCACTACTGATTTATGCAAGACTATTACCATAGTCACCGCATCATTTTCCCTGCCCCTTTTCAGCAATCACGCATCCCATTAGCCTGTTTGATTGCCGCTGCTCACAAAGGGGCACCTTCACTGAACCAGCTTCAGCAGCCTCTGGATCTGTCCCCCGAGAGGAGCCGGCTAATTTGGAACGTAGTCGTGTGTATGAGCCCGCACAGCCTCAGTCCCTATCTGGCGTCCTTTTCTGTAGCTGCTGTCTAGTATCACTGGGCCCCTCCTCTCCGTGAGCCATAACTTGAGATATATTTGAGAAAGTCCGGGGTGCTCTTTTCTCTGTGAACCCTGGAAAGGAGGTGCACAAGTGCAGCAACTCCTTAGCGATCAGCCGGGTTCCTCGGCCGGCTGCTCACCGCGCCTTTCATTATAGGAACCCCCCAGCACTCACTACCTGTTTGACAAGTCCTCAAGGTTTTTAAAAGGAGAGAAGCCTCTGCTAATTTTCCCAAGTTGGTCTAAAAGTCCACCGTGAACTGCAGCAGAAATTGGGAAAATTTAATAAATGGTGATCAATGACCCTACCTTGCTTTTCTGGTTTCTCCCGAGTAATTTTCACAGACTGCTTTCATGCCAACCAATACAAATAGGATTTCTGATCCAACCTTTCAACTTACATTTACAAGGGGACGTATCTTGATAATAGATACCTACCTTTCAATGCTATTTGCCCATAAGTCAGACGCAAAGACATAAGTTTCTGAATTACACCACCCTGCAGACTTCCTGTCTTCCTTTCACAGCCTCTGGTGTGGCAGCATCACACACCCACTCGCCATGCAATAAACTTGAACTGATCCTAATGATGGTGACAATTAACATCTTTGTTACACTCCTCTCAGGAGCAGAAGGGTCACTCTATAGACTGTAGGGATGTTTTATTTCTGTTTCTTTAAAAATGAAGACCAAGTATTTCCAAGAAAACAGCCCTTTCTATAAACCAAAGTTTTATATATGGAGATCTGAACAGCCCAAAACATTGTTTTCAGCTAAGGAGCCCATTTCATGGGGAGACGTTACCAGATTGTGACTAATACTTGTCAGGGTTGCTCAGGGTGACAGGACACCCAGACAGTTTAGCGCAAGTATTCACTCCTAAGGGGTATGGGAGTAAGTTTCTTGGTGACACTGCTTATATAAGGCAACAATAACTTTCCCATGTCACTTTCCCCTATTCACATATGCCAGGGCACCCACAAGTAACTGGAACTCCACTGTCTGGAAAGTTATGGTGGGGGGGGAAGCCTTTGCAATAGGTATCACCCCAGGCAGCCCCCCAATTGTTGATTCTGTCTTTTCCGTGTGCACACTCCAGGTTTCCAGGGATAGTGATTCTCTCAATTAACCTAGCTCTGGAGTGGTGGAGGTATCTTTATTTTTGAAAAACTAAAAAACGAACAAAGAAATGTTCTAGTTCACAGGTAGAGTATAGTAGATGTGGCCTTACCACAGCCCACTTCCTGCTGGAGAGCCTGGCCGTGGCCCCACTCTCCCTGAAAGGCCGGCACATGTAGCCCCAGCCATCCTGGGCAGCTCTTCACTTCACCCAGGTAATATGTGCCTGTTTTATCTAGAAGAGCTCCAGCTGCATGGAGATTTCAGGCCTGACTCCTAACTGCTGGCTCAGCAGTGGGAATCAGTTTGAAATTATCCTCACGAACTGCATGTCGCCATTCATCTCACTCTAAGAGGCTCCCGGCACTCCGCTGCTTAGGTGCTAGGGGCACCTTCTTCCAGGCCAGTTGTTTGGTGCCAAGTGTTGCTCTGGTACAAGGAGCAATGACATGTACTCAATGTGTTACTTTCCCTCTCTTCCCAATAAATTCTTTCATAATAGACATTTAAGTTTTAAAGATGCCTATAAAATGGTCTTCCTTTATAATCATGCTATAAATTAAACATTTTTTTTCTTTTTTTTTTCTGTCTCACTGGGAAGGAACCTTTAAGATCTACTTCCCTCTCCTTAAAGATAAGCGTCCTGAGAGCCAGAGTGGTGAGGTGGCTTGCTGAGAGTCACACAGCAGATCGGGGGTGAGGCTGCCACCAGGGCTGAAGTCTCCTGGTCCACATGCGATGAGACTTTGTCCTCCCTTCCACCCACTTCTCTCTTCCTCAGCTCATTCTCTGCCTTCCTGCCCCATGCATTCTCAGGCTTGCTTCTTTATCACCCTTTCTTCTTAGCCTGATTCTTCTGAGGAACCTGTCCTTGACCATTATCTGCACATTAAATTCACATTAAGCTCACTTTTAACCACCCTTCCATCCCATCCTATATTTTTCACAATAAATGCTGCTAGACAGTCTCACAGCCATCACAGCCCCACCATTCTCCAAGGTCTTGGCAATTACAGCCTTGCTGAGATCTTCAGTTCTTCCTCGTTCCACAGATCCAGGTTGTCACAAGTGAGTCCTCAGAGCTGAATTTCTTCAGCACCCTGCACCAAAGCTCTGGCCCCCAGTCCGATTTGTGGAGGGGCTACTGTGTGCTGGATGCTGGGCTGGGTGTTGGGACACAAACATACCACATGATCTCTGCCCTCAAGGAGTGCAGTGTATTGGGGGACCCAGGCAAAGCCTCCTCCTAGGACTATTATGCAAACTCACAGGTGCCAGGCTGGCCTACCTGACCCCGGTCTTGGGTTCTGATGCTCCAGAGCTCACCCTCTCTCTGGCCCACACCTAGTCCTGCCCTTGCAAATGCTACCTCTGCCTTGCACACACCACACAGGATACCCAGGTGCATTCTGAAACCTGGTTTGTTGTAGATATTTCTATTCCCCAGCAGGTTTTACTTGTGTGTACCCCTTCCCCATCACTGCCATGTGCAACCCCTGGACAACTGGGTTCTCACTGGCAGAAGTAGGAGTTCGAGGTCTAGAACTGAGTCTCTCTCTCTGATGGGTGAGGCTTGCCTGTCCTTTGGCTCTGGATCACTCTGAATCTCTGCCACCAGGATGTCTGTGTCAATTCTAGTGCTGATGACTGAGAATTGTGGCCTTGGCAGCCAGTATATGACCGAGGTGTGCCTTCAGTGCTTAGAAGACATCCTATAGAGGATGCTGCAGGGGAACTCCTTGGGAAGCCAGAGAGGGTGTGATAAGACTTGGGAGGTGAAGTCTGGGAAATAATGATTGCTAGAACAGGAAGGAGGTGTTTTTTTTTTTTTTTTTTAACAGAGTCCATTTCCCTGTGTGTTTTTTTTGTTTCTTCACAAGAGCTACACGTTGCTATGGGAACGTGGATGGCAGTGGGAGCCCACAGCCACTCACTGGCCTGACAGAAGCCTGTAAATAAATTGTGCCTCACTCCAGGCTACATGCTGAGTGGTCCTGGAGGGTAACTCAAGCAGCCACTTGCAGACTTTCTGTCCTGCTGGTGCCAGCTCCAGCAGCGCCTCCTGCTTTAAGCTCGTGGTCAGATTCCCTGAACAAGCCTTGAGCGTGTGCAGAGGGATCTGCAACCCTTCCCCACCCTGTAAAACCCTTCATATACAATCTCATGCAAGTCTATCCAGTCCCAAAAGTCCAGGCTCATCTGACCCATTTCACAGATGATGCAACCTCACATCCTCAGCACTTGGCCTCTACATCCATCCACATCAGCCCTCTACTTCAGTTGACTCAACTATATTTTCGTACCTGCTATTAACTGCTATTCATAATGTCATCAAAGTTAAGACACTTTCCATGTGGGTTAATTTCGCTCATGCAGTGGAACTGCAATCCCCCAAAGGAAGAGCCTTGCCTTGGTTTCTGTCCTAGATCTAGCACGGGCTGCTGCAAGAGCCTGTCCACAGGAACCACCTGCCCACTAAAGTCTCACATATCCGGGCCAAGGCAGAGCTGGGTTAATTTCTGTGGCTTTACTATTTATTAGGCTTTTTTTTTTTTTTTTTTTTTTTGGGAGATGGAGCAGCCTGGATGTTAAGAGCCAGGCTGCTTGGATTCATGCAAATCCTGGATCTGTCACTCACCAGCAGGGTCACCTTGTGCAAATCACTTAACATGACTCAGCTTCAGTTTCCTCATCAATTTACCCTTTCATTTATTAAGACAAACAGTTTTTTGTGAAAACCAAACACTAACATATGCATAAAATACATATGTAGGGCTTGTTGTATAACTGTATACAGTGAACGCCATGTAAACATCACCTGGTCAGGAGTCAGGAACAGTGCTGGAGTCCGTGGTCCTTCTATGTGGCTCTTTCTGACCCAAGCCTCCCCACTCTGAGGAAACCACAATTCTTTAATAATAATCATTAATAATAATCATTAGTTTTTTTTTTTAAGTTTTACCACCTGTGTATGCATCCTTAAATGTTATAGCTCAGTTTCATCTGTTTTTGACATTTATATGAATGTAATCTGACTGTATGTATATTTTTGTGTCTGGCTTTGACATAGATCATGGCCCTCTGGACGTACTGCACTTTACTTATCCATTCTCCCACAAGTGCACCATCGGGTGGTGTCTCATTTGGGTCTGGTATGAATAGTGCTGCTGTGAGCATCCTCATTCTTGCAACCTGAACTTGTATAAGAGCTTCTTTAGAGACTATATATAGTTGAGAAAATGCTTAGTCATCAGGTAGGTGTGCAAGTAAACAACTCTGGAAGACCATACCAAACTGTTCTCCAAAGTGACTATATCCATTTATATCCCCATAGTACTGGATGAAAACTGCCCATTGCTCCTCTTCTTTGCCAACAACCTGGTATTCCTCATTTTAAAATGCAGTGAGAGTAGAACCTACTTCACAAATGAGGATTACGTAGTATAATAAATATAAAGGGCTTGGAATGGGATCTGGCACATATTAAGTGTTCAGTAAATACTAGCTATTATAATACTAGTTAGTATTTATTATAAGGGTCCTAAACTAGGAGATGCAGAAGTATTTAACATACTTTTCTATTTATAAAAGTTTCTAGTTTAAGAAACTCCTAGGTCTGACTACAGAAACTCTGCCTTGAAATGCCATGGTATCTTGATGACAAAAAGTTGAATCACTAAATCTCTTCCTTCATTTGGCTGACTGATGGGGAGAGGGAGAGGTGGATGTACAGACTGAATGATTCATTCACTCATTCAGCCAACAGGTACTCTCTGTGTACATCTGACAGGCACATACTAGGTGCGGGGGATACAAAGATAAATACGACACAGCCTCTCTCCTCAGCTACAGAAATTCGATAAGTAAATGGAGCCCTGAGAGCTGCCTCCAGACTGTCAATACCATCCTCAGTTTCTGTATTGACTTGGCAAAGGCTTTCATGTGGGTTCTTCTGAGCAGGAACCCAGCCTCTCTTTATTGTGGAGTTTTTCCTATAGTCCTATTTAACCCTTAGGGGTGCTTGTGCCTCTGAGCTCTCTGCTTATAAAAAATCACCCCAAAACTTGCTTTCAACCCATGTTTTCATAAAAGCCACAAAAAGGAACAGGCATAATTTCTATTTATTTTAATACACTGTGTTTCATAGGTCCACAGACAGGTCTCATATGGGCCCAGGCTACTGTTTTTAAGATAGGAGTGGGCCTTTGTTACTTTGCCATAGTAATTAACAAAATGAAAATGAAGGGGTCTGTGAGAGGCACTGCTTCAGAACCAGCATGGCAAAATCACTGGAGTTGAAACTTCAGATCTGCCGTGATATCCGCGGTATTGTCAACAAAGCCCCATTTCTAATCTTTATTCGGACAAGAGACTTAAAAAGGGAAAAGAGGGTGATGCCTTCCTCCTAAGTAGCTCAGCCAATTAGCAACTGAGGTGGGTGTGCTGGAATGACCACACGATTGCTGAGTTGGTGACTGAGACCACCGTGAAGCACCTGAGGAAAGAGCTAAAAAGGACCTTTTTGCTACAGTTACTTGGGAGAAGTAAATGAATGAAAACAAATGAAGGATAGCAGGATGAGAGAGTGGATGTGCTAGAAGACAAACTGACATGTGTCTGCCACCTAGTGCTGAATGTATGAGGAAGACAAAGTCCACCATGGGCCATGAGTGGGCAGATGATGTGCAAAAAGATGCCCAAGGTAAAGGAGAGAAACACGAGACATGTGCCAAGCATAGGGGAGATTACAGAGCAGAGACAAGCAGAGCATCGCTTGCATCCCAATGTTCCAAGACGTTAAGATAAATGACAAGGATGACACCGAGTACACAGGACCAGGAGGTCACTGAAGGAAGTGGTGCAGTCTTCAAGAGGTTAAGCATTAGGGAAAAACATAGCTAAAAAATTAAATGAATTCATTGCTGCGGTGCTCACAAAGGAAGGTGAGAGACAGATGCCAGCAGCAGACATACACTTCCCAGAGGAGAGGGATGAAATGCCGCAGGAAATCAGAAGCGTGCCAAAACAGGTGATCAAGAAATCTGAACCTCCAGACTGCTGATGCTGCTGTCATCTGAGAGTTGCCTGGCCGGATGGAGAGAAGTGAGGGAAATTAACAGGCCACAGACAGATGCTGAGCCCTGCATGCAGGGAGGCCTGGCCTGCTGGAGCAAGACAGACACATACCTATATCGGGTAAGAAATCCCAATCTGGTTTAGCTCAGTAGGCATCTACTATTCCAACAGCAGCTGGATGTTTCGAGGTCGCATAGTTTCCACTGCCACAGTCACATAGCTGCCAGCGCCTCTGGCCACTTACACTCACTCTATGCAGGCCACTTTCTACCTGTTACCGGAACAGTCCAACCTCATCTATTATGAATGCTCTTTAAAATGCACTTTCCCACCATCCCCTGGTCTGACCCTCCCTCTCTGGACCAGGCAGTACCTACAGAAAACAGTCTTACCCAGGGCATGTGGCCGTTTATTCACTTATTTTTCTCTTTCTGTTATTGCACAGACAACCTCAACTTTTCATGCTAAAAACCAAGTCTATTTATGCTTCTGAAATTATCACACCCACTCCAGTACTTCTCAGCCTCCTCTGACTTAGAAATTCTTTTTGTTGTAATATATAACTGCACAGCCCCATTTAGGAATTAAAAAAAACTTTGGTCTTTTTTTAATGCTTTATATAATAAATAAGTGACTACAAATAAAATATATTTCATTTTATTCTCCAATTTAATTTAAAATTTAAATTGTTTTCCAATTTAATAATAATATATACATAATGAATTTAACAAGTTTAAATGATAAGAAAAATTGAGATTCTAAAAAAATTTTGGTGTTTGGTTTGGGGATCAAATATGTATTAAAATGCAGATTCAAAGTTACTTTTATTACATCATCAAAAAAAGAAAAAGTGCTTTTATGACCAATGTTTAGAATTCTTTAATTTTGTGTTTTAAAAATTATCAAGAGGTTTACTTTTATAATTTTCAGGTTTGTTTGGAAATGAAGAGGTAAAAGCAAAGGTTTCAGGTTTCAGTTTACAAGTTTTTGTCTGCAAGAAATACACTGTGGGCGTGTATCATTTTTATTTAACTAAATAAAAAGGCACAATGAATATAAATTATCACAATATTTTCACTTTTTAAAATGCTGTTTGAAGTCCCAGAAACACCTCGATGTACTCTGGAGAATTTTGATTCGACAAACACAATGTATGAATCTTAGAACAGCTATGTAATGTGCAGGGCTCAGTGCAAAATGGAAATGTGGAGCCTCTTGTTCAAAAGGCAAGAAAAAGCTTTTTTTTTCAATCTCTCTCTTGACCTGTCAAGGGGTTTTCATTTGATTTAATGTTGCATTCCCCTGGGTACATGGATCGCCTTAACTTAAGGCCCCAGCAGACACTCACAGGCACCAAGGGCCCTATCCAGTGACTCGCGTGCAGGATTCATACCAACCCTGACCCTCCCTGCATACGCGCCAGGGCCCCATTGGGAGTGGAGAGTGGCAGTGGTTGTGGTGCGGGCTGAGGGTTGGGGGGCTGAGCAGGTACAGGCACCAGGGGTCAGAGAGTGGGCAGCTGAGAACCCACCCTGGAAAGACAAAAAGGAGCAGAGTTAGGCCTGAGTGTGAGCTGAGGTTCTAAGAGCTGGGTAGGTGTTCCACTGTCCCATGGGGCTTCCCTTGTTAAAAAAAATTCAAAGGTAAAATTGCTAAGAACTTTAGGATGATGCTGGCGAGCATTACACCTCAAGCACAGGGCCCCCTTCTGGGCACAAAGCCCGATGCAACCGCTCTGGTTGCACGCCCAGAAAGCTGGTCTTACGTAGATCTGAGAAAGATCATGCATGGTAAGATGAAATTGTAGAATTGTTACTATTTATATGCCTTTAATTTACCTCTTAAATTTCAACCTTATTGTTCCTCACAACTCCTGTCTTTAACCAGAGGCCCTTCAGAGGTACACACTACACATGTATGACTGTACCAAAGCAAGTGAATGATGAGCAGACTAAGTCAACAGCATGGTCAACTGCTGGACATCAACCCTCATCACCAGTTGCTTACTCAACACCCACCTGAAGAACAGAAAAGGTAAGTGATTAACTATGAATTATTTTAAACTCAAAATTGAAACAGATGCTTGCTATTCTCAACTTAAATCGTGTGAGTGACTCCCGAGGTGCCTCTGTGAGTCCAATGGGAATCCATGTTGTTGAGGGCACAACAGTTCAGGTATGCCTGGCTTGATCTTAGTTTGCGTTGCCGTTCTAGTGCAAACATTACTAGTGCCCTCCCCGTACTCAAGCACCCTGGATTCCCACTCACTGCAGGCGCTGTCTTCTTTCTTCTGATCTAGAGGAGTCCAGTGCCCTTCAAGCCATTTCCATTCCAGACAAAACAGCATGGCAACGTTTGAGGCCCAGGCACCTCACCTGGCTGTCACCCTGACCATGGGTACCAAATATGAGGGAAAACAACCTACCCACTCTTCCCTGATTGAATCTAAAGGGGAGGGACCTTCTACAAACAGCATGGTCCACTGAAATGACTGCCTGCCCCTGGGAGCCAGGCCTGGGCACTGGGGAAGGTACAGGCCTAGAACGGGGAAGCTCACTCATAAACATGGGCAGCCTGGCACAGGACTGAGTAGATAGAGGAACCAGCAACCATGCGCCATGGCCGCCCCCATGGGGCTAGGGTTCCTTTAACATTACACTCAGAGGGCCAAAGGACCTCTGAAATAGCTCATCTGGGAGGACAGAAGACTCTGAGGACAGGGTATTTGACCTCTCAAGGTCTCTGTGGTTGCCAATTCCACAGAGAGGCTGATAGGAGTAAGCAAATCCATAGGAGTTGGCTTTCACTTGCTAGTGAAGAGACATTCGGAAATGATAATGATATCCCCACTGTGCAAGAGAAGGACTTTCTTCTGTGCCATGCTGTCTGAACAACAGGCCATTAGCAGGTAGAACAAACAGTTCCACTTAACTCAGGATGTAGCATTTACCTGTACCTCATGAAATATCACAGTATCTTTCAAGAAAGAAGACCCTTACCTCATTTGCTGTGTTATGTGTTCCAACGATTCGGATGAAGGAGGCAGGCTGTCTTTCAAAAATTACTGACTGCCAGGACCTGTGAGAGGAAGCACAACCATTTGCCTGGTTAGACGGTACAGTCAGCCCAGCCCACAGTGTGGGTTGATGGAGCAGAGTACACTGAGGAAGGGCCTCCTGTCCTCTGTCCTCAGACCTGTGCTGTAGGAGGAACAGGGGATGGAGACAGGGCTCCACCTAATGAATTGCTGAGGGAGGCAGCAAGTACCTAGCGTCCCCATTCAGAGCCTACAATCTCATTAAAGATGCTCCTATCCTTCCGTGAAGGTGATGTGGGGTTCTTATAAAGCTCTCCATAAACAAGCACAAAGTACAGACCAAGCCCACGCTGTGCCAAGTGTGGCCAGATATAAAAGTGATCAAAGTTGGTGGGAGTTCATAAAACACATTTCCCCCTCTATGAGACAGGGCCTACCTCAGAGGGCTGCTGGCTGAATAAATGTGTCTGAGTGGGCACAGCAGCTTTACTGGAAGGTTCAAGGAAGAGGAGAGTTCTGACTGAGGGCAGGGTAGGGCAGGGCAAGGGGACGGCAGTGGAGACCCAGCGCTGTGGTTAGAGCAGTGGGGGTCATTCACTGTGGCATGAACCCCAGGCTCTTTGTCTGACTCCTCCCATCCAGGTGATAGCACCTGGGGAAGAAGAGGCAATTTCTCCATAGGCCTTTGTCTCTCCCTTTCCAGCTTCCAAATGTATACCCCACCGATGGTTTAGAGTACTCAGGCTCTGGGCGGGCCCAAAAGCAGCCCCCCAATTTTAAAGGCAGCTCCTCATTGGTCAGCAGGGGCTGGGCCCCTCATTTAAAGCCCAGATGAGCAGCTCTGCTCTTGGTTTAACACTCACAGCTCATCAGAATGCACTGGAGGAGTGCATGGCACCCACGACCGTAAACGCCAATAATATTTTCTATGATAAATGTGAGGAGATCACAGTTGTTGCCACCCCTCCTCCGCTCACACAGTGGAAATGCCAGCTGCTGGGAAGCTGTTTCCTGTAATTGTCTAATTACCAAATAATGCTACCAAAGAAAATACATGTATTTGCGGTTTGTTTTCCCCCCTTTGGTTTCAGGTGTTCCATCTTCTCTCTCACTACGAGCCTCCCACTGAGATTGATTCACTGCTGCCTGGACACGAGGCCCCTTAAGGTCATTAAAAAGTCATTACCATCCTGTGTGCAAAGTCTGTGCCTCTGAAAGCAGTTTTCTGGAAACAGCACAAGAAAAATCACTCTCCTTGTACAAACACTATTATTCATACATGAAGGTGATGCCATCTGACCATCCCCAGAGCTTGTACTCCTGGCCCATTTTCTCAGTGGGAGACTGTTTTGCTCTCAGACCTACACAGCTCTCTTGGAGAATCTTGGTATGTTGCAGCCTGTGGGCCCGGCAATCCTCAAGGGAGGTTCTGTGGGGCTTCCACATTGGGCTTAGGCTCTCATAGGCCTCGCTGTCACTTACTAGCTAAGCTTTGTAACTAATGACAGACTCATGTGCTTCTTCTGGCAGGTCAGGGAAATGAAGGTGTCCATACTGCATTGGGCATCAGAGTCCCATCCCCACTGCTATAGGAAGCTACAGGACACACCAAAACTGGTCCATCGCCTACTTCTCAGACCACCCTTCTAGGAAAGGGGAACAGAATTAGGATAAGTGACAACAGCCAGTGCAACTATTAGGGTCAATTCAGTTTTACAAACAAGATCAGGGAGTAGGAGTGGAGGAAATAAAGATTTTGTTCTTCTTAGCTTTCTAGTCCTGTGCCTATCAAAAAAATTTTCAAGTACTTCTGCATGTAAAGGTGAAACCTGACACTGAAGCTCAGGGTCCTCAAGGACACCCTCTGTGAGTGTAGGCAGGCCTAGAATTATGCCTACTGTGGTCCAGCCTCTCCTCTCCCCACGAGACAGACACAGAGGCCCAAGGCAGTGAAGCAAGTAAGGTCTCACTGCAGGTCATCCTAGGTGGATGTCAGAGCTGGGGCCTGAACCCTGGTCTCCCTTCTCTCACTATCTCCCCTTCTGTCCCTCCCCCTCTACACCAGGCTTCCACAATGGGCTCACAGGCTTTGACACCACTGCCCCTTGCTTCTGCTTGGGGAGGCAGGGCTGGCAGGGCAGCAGTCTGAGCAGGAGGTAGCATTTATGGAGTAATAAGATCAGAAGGCCTCAATTTAATACCAATCCTCCATTACATTACATTAATATCTAATCACATTAGAGTTCATTTTCACTAACGCAGCCTGAGAGTTGGATAGTTGATTTCATTTTCAGCAAAACTGGATGCCAATCCCTAAGACCAAAGTATCCAGTAGGAAGGGAAGTTGGTTAGGATGAGGTAATGAGCATTTCTCCCTCTCCAAATATCGGATTCCATTTCCCCTCAAATTCTTCCAAACAACTCTAAAGGCTGCTCGATGGGGACATGATAGGTGGCACCGGAGCAGTCATCGTCATGTCTAAGCCACATTTGCAATCACTGTGCAACCTGCAAAGAGGCTGCCTCAGCTGAGATTTCACGGGGCCAGAAAACTGCCACCATCACTTAGTGTCCGCAAAGGCTCACTGCCATTTTATGGACAGCTGTACAAATATTCCTACTCACCAAGTACCCTGAATCTCTTTTGCAGTAGGCAACATTTCCAAAGACAACAGAACATCAGTTCAGAGGCAGGACTGGGTGCTGGGAGGAAGTATCTGATAGCAGCGATGGATGTCAAACAGTACACGTGGTCTTAAGATTTTAGCACTTACCCCCAAACCACAGAAACCCACACAGGACTGAAGTTCCAACCCTGGCACTTGCTGGCTCTCTACTAGACAAGACAGTCCCTTTACTGAGCTGTAATTTCCTCCCGTGTCCAATGTTGACAGAAATAATACTGCCCTTCCTCCTCGGTTACAGAAATGCATCTGGATGAGGTCCCAATTACATTACACTGTAAATATGTATCTACACATATGTACTCCAAGGAGATGTCTATGAGAATGTTTGCCAAAATGCTGATCAAGATTTTAGTTTTGGAAGAATTTCAAGAGACATATACTGTACTTATGTACTGTTTGAACTTGGTAGAATATACATGTAAGCATTGAAAAAAAAGCACCTATCTTACTACTGCTCAAGGCTTTAATGCAGATCATGTGACATGAAGCAAGTGAAAATGCCAGCACTGTATTATGATGCAAGATATTTCCAGTTGAGAGGATCAGAGGGATGACAGTCAAGATGGCAGTTTTTTAATCCTGGCTTTTCATGGATGAGAAGTAGTACAGCCCTCTTGACCTACCAGGGTTGGCAGCGTGGGTTTGGGAGCCAGGCCTGCCTGGGTTCAGATTTCCCTTTTACATTTTTTATCAGCTCTGTGACCTTAGGCAAACTGCTTAACCTCTCTGGGCTTCAGTCTCCTCATCTGTAAAATGAAGGTAACAATAACTATCTAATTTTATGATGAAGATAAAATACATTAACAAATGTAAAATATCTAGAACAGTGTCGGAATACAGCAGGTGCTAAAAAAATCAATATTTGAATTTACTGTTATCATTACCTATTGCTATCACTACTATAATTACCATTCAGCCAAATGAACCTGGACAAGACACACTACTTCCCTGGGCCTCGTCTATGAGTCATCAAGTTTGAGAGTGTATGATCTGATGACTACTGCAGAGGTTCCCAAGGAAACCCAAGGCACTCCCATCAGCACCCATTTCTTGGAGGCAGACATGGTAGTTGGGCTTTGGAGGAATTAAAGAAGTATTTGCTGAATACACTCTTAAGCTTGGCACCTGCCGGGTATTGTGGGGGATCCATGCAAGATAAACTGCTTGCCCTTAAGAAGTTTATAATCTCTGTGAGGAGATCGGCTATCCTTCCATGAACTAATTAGAAAACAATATGAACAGTACAGTGGTCCCAAATTAGTGGTGTTCCCTTGTAATTAGTTGTTTGAAGCTTGGAAGTAAATGTTTTTCCCATAGAAATAAAGCTATAAATTCTGATTGTGTTCCCCGGCCCACCCATAAAACTTAATTTAACCCACAATGAGGTTGAAATATGATATATATATGAAGTTAAAAAAAGGAAGAAAAAAAAATGATGTTTCCATAGTGGTAATTAAACAAGCCAGATAAAACAAGAGATTTAAAACAATCCCTCTATAGCTGCTGCTTGCTGAATGAGGATTAAACACTGTAGTTAATATTACATTCATGGGGATGTAGCTGGAATATGGCAGGTAGGGTTATGGATAAGGAGAGCGGAAAAGTGGGCTACGATCGTCCTCCTGAAAGCCTCCTGTCTGAAGGCCACAGTGTTGGTTCTCAAATGCTGTGTTATCTGGTTTTCAACACAGTCTGTTAGGTAGGTAAGCGGCCAATTGGAGTTCCATTTAAGAGGTGAAGACATTGAGGCAGAAAGAGAAGATAAGCTATCTATCAACATCCCAGAGCTGCCTGGTATAGAGTCAACCACAGAAACCAGATATAATGACTATTAGTTTATGCTCCTTCTACCAGAGGTCACATGAGAAACTTTCCAATAATTGAGAGGATGGGGTACTGACGACTATATTCACTGTCACCTGGGTCCCAGAGTATTACCGACACCTCACTTATGCACTGGTATGTCCTGATTCCGGGGCTGGAGATCACACACAGGAGTGGATTATGAGCTGACCTCAGACAAATGAAAGTCCCCTAAAACCTCGGTTTCCTACGTGATATTGAAGTGATAACAGTAGAGCACTTACCATTTAGGGGTGTGAGGATTCAATGAGAAAACAGAGAGTGTGTGGCATGTGGTATGAGTACTGTAACTGTTGGCTACTACTATTATATCTTTATTTTCACACGTATGGAAAATTAGAGAAGAGGCTCAGCAGATGTTCCTCCTCTCCATACAGATCACTACAGAGAGGTCTAAAATGCATAAGGACTACTAAAAAGCAAGCTAGAGGATGCAATATACAGTGTGGGATTGCACACACATACACACAACACACAAAACTACATGTGTTACTCATGAAAGCACATATGCTTGTAAAATACTTAAAAAATATTTTGGAAGGAGATATGCTGAATTCATGAGAGCTGTTGTCTCTGAGGGTGAAGAATGGGGCTGCTTTCAGAGAACAAAGGAGACTTCAACATTAACTGGAATGTTTTCCTTCTTTGATTAAAATAAAAATGACTTGAAGTGTATGTGAAAAATATTAACTACAGTCAATTCTGGGGATGAGTATGTGAGAGAATGGTATATTGCCTTTTATTCTTTTCTGTATTTTAAATAGTTCTTGAAATAAATAAAAAGAGGGAGAAGAAAGGGATTAAAACCATGTCTGTCTATGTGAGAAAGAATGTGCCATAGGTGGAATTAACTAAACTGCAAATATAAGAATTAGGGAGAAAGGTGGAGTGATCCCTCAGTGGGAGTGTGGATTTGCCAGGTGGTGCCCCTGGCTTCCTTCGTTGGAAGCAAGCACAGGACCGGAGAGTGGCTGGGTGGGGCAGGAAAGCACAGTCACCATCTGTAAGTGCAGGGTTTGTATGAGTGGCTCTGGGTGAACTACAATACCATACAGGCCCTCGGGGCAACACGAGAAAGGAATGCCGAGAATGGCTTTCCATCCTAAACTTTGTCCTGCCTTCTCTGGGGATCCTGTGGATCCTGTGGATGACAAAGGTGCCTGGTCTTTCAGCTCTGGAAAATTACATGGCTCCGCTGCTTACGCTATAAAGAAAATGCAAATGTCAGAATTTTTTCTGCAGCAGACCTGCTGAACAGTGGGGAGATGGAGACAGGAAAGCATTTTGCCAGGGCAGACTGGCAGTTAAGCACGGCAAACTAAACCCATAGGTTAATCTTTGCTCCCCCCACTAAAAGGACAGGTTAATAAATATTTTACAGCAAATATGTGAAACACACACATGAGCACAAAATAGAAAAAAGGATGAGGAGACATTACCATCTCCGTGTCAACACTTTAGAGAGAAAACACACAGGAAGCAAGTGGGTTCACCCCACAGAGCCCTAAAAAGGCTCATGTCCTTGAGTCGCCAGCCACTTCTGATGATGAGGGTGTGCAGGGGGCTGAACCAAGAGCAGTAGTTGAAAGCAGTAAAAGGAACAGATGAACTTCCCAGGTCACTTTGTGCTTCCTATACAGTGGGGATGAGCCCCTGCCACCTTAGCAGAAGACGAAGATTTCACTCTGGAGTCCTTTGACACAGAGAGTTTAGACTCCGGGAATACCAGGCACAGCAGAGGATGGGATCCTGCAGAGCCAGAGAGCAAGGGGTTGCATGAAAGTGCATGTCCCAGATGGATACTTCCAGGCCCCTTCCTTCCTTCGGCATTCAGGCCATTGTGATCCAGGCTTAACCTCCAGGCAGGAGACTAAAGGATCCCTCTGGAGAGGTCCTGCCCAAGAGGCAAGTCTTAGAGATCCTGATCTTCCTTCCCTCTCTTTGTCCCTCCATTTTTCCTATGAAATAGGCCCTGTTTTATTTAGACTCTACCCTCAAGTAGCTTACATTCTAGTGGGAGAAAGAGAGAAAAAGACCAATTTATCAGAATTAAAGAAGGGCTATGTAGAAAAAGAAATCAGTGTAAGGATGAGAGGGGCGCATTGCTTTAGATAACTTATTTAAGAAAGTTCTCTCTGATACAGTAACAACTGAGCTAAGACCTCCACATATGGAAGAAATGGCCATGCAGAACTGGAAGAGTGTTCCAGTGAGAAGGAACAAAAGGAAGCCAGCGTGCTAGATCTGAATGAGGAGAGAGGGGTCTTCCAACGAAATACCAAATCCCTGTTGATGACCTTCAGTGAAGCCCACAAACCCATCCACATACAAAAAGCTTCCAGAGAGCTTTCTCAGCGCTTAACTTTTAAAGGTAAACATCTAGTCAAGGATCATCAAAGACTCTTACATAAAAGATAGAGACCAAAAGCAAACAGAAAAGAAAAATAACTCAGAGGATATAGATATAATTCGGTAAGTAGAATAAAACTTCAGAAAAAAATCCCTATGTTACTGCCAGAAAGATACAAAAGAAAATATTATTGCATGTTTGAAATAAGAATAAAATGATGTGACAAGGAATGACAGAGAGCAGGGACATGCTCTTATAAATTAAAACTATGAGTTGAAATAAATAATTCAGCAAAAGAGTTAGATGCTTAAGTTGTCAAACAAAAATGACATAGAAAACAGAAGAAAAAGGATGAGAATGAAAGAATCAAACAAAGAGGTCCACTATCCAATTAGATGCTCCAGAAAAAAAGAGCAGAGAAGATATGAGCTACACAATTGTCAAAGTAGCACAACAAATTTTCCCAGATATGAAAGACATGAAAGTTTCCAAGTAAAGAGGACACTACAATAAGTGAGAAATCACCTGCATATTACTGAGAAAATTTAGAAGATCTAAATGCTTCTGGAGGGGGAAAAAGCAGGTCAACATAAATATGTGGGAACCAGAATCATATCAGATTTTTTAAAAGCAACACTGAGAGTTAGAAGATAATGAAGCCCTTAGATCTAAATGCCGAGGGAAAAATTAGTTCCCAGCCAGAGGACTATTCCCAGCCAAACTACCATCAAGTATTAGGATAGAACAAAGAAACTTTCATTCAGGCATAAATCTCAAAAATTTACCTCCAGCGCATTCACAAGAAAGTACCAGAAAATGTGCTCCACCAAAACAAGTATGAAACAAAAGCAAAGAAAGTTATGGAATTCAGGAAACAGAGGATCTGCATGGACTACAGGTGTAAGGAATTCCTAGGATGATGGGGGGAGATTCCAGGATAAAAGCTTTGAGATTGGCCTAAAAGCAACCAGTCCAGGTGGAACAGGAAGGCAAAGGCTCCAAGGGGCCTCTCAAGTGGAAAAAAACAAAAACCAAAAACAAAACACAGCACAACGGACTGATTTGCCAGAGGTGTTAGACCAAGTTGAGGGAATTTGTATCACTCTGACAAAAGTTAGGAGGAAGAATTAGTGGTAAGTACAGAGAAAATTAATGAAAAAAAAATTCACACACATTTAATACTAAGTAATTTTTAACTCCAGGAAAAACAAATGAATGAGAAAAGAAAGGTGACCATAAGTAGTACATGGTTTAGCTCTGAACAGTAGTTACATAGTCATGCTGATGGCTATGATAAATGACACAAAGAGAAACAGTGACCTAACTAGAGTGGGAGGATGAGAAGAGAAGAAATATACTTGCAAGGGGGAAGGGTAAGGAAGCTAAATCTTCCAAAGCAGGAAGACAATAGATAATTTTGGTAACAGAATTAAGAAATAAAATAAACATATAGTTTAGAAACCTAAAGGTACAGACCAGAGGAAAGATCTAAAAGAAATGAACGTGTTTGCGGCAAAATCTAAGTTTGACCATATGCTATGTTGGACAAGTGGAGGGACACAGGTACTTTCACACATTGCTGGAGGAAGTGTAAACTGACATACCCACAACCGCAACCGGCAACATTTTAAGTGTACATACCCCTAGAGCTAGGAATTCCTCTGACATCACTTTAGCTTATGATATGCTCACAGCATGGGAACACAGCAGGAGTAAGGATGGCATTAAAGCACTGTGTGAACAGGAGAACAGAAATAGCCTAAATCCTCATCACTAGGGACTGGCTAAGTCCATTTTGGTATATCTCTATCCCTACTATGAAAGACCACGTAGCTAGGGGGAGAGAGAGGGAGGGAGGGAATTACACACACACGCAGAGGAGGCGGCACACATCTCCAGAGATCTCCAAGGTGTAGAAAAACAGAAAATACTCACACTTGTTTATGCACCATCTCTGGAGGAAAAGGTGAGTGGGAGGAAGGCATTTCACTGTCTATAGTTTTTAATTTTTAAATCACATTAAATATATTTTCTTTGAATGTATTATCTTTTCTAAATATTAGCATTTTTAAAGGAAAAAAGGAACAAAGTTGCCTGTGGGGAGTGGGACTTGGGGTAGAGGGTAGGATGAAGCAGGGGACTGCTGCTTTTTGTTTTAAGTCTTGTGGTTCTACTTGACTTTAAAAACTATGCATGTGTATAACTTTGATAATTTTTTTAAAAAAATTCAGAAGTTAAAAAAAAAAGCAGAGCCCAGAAAGGTAGCAAAGCCTGTGGTGATGTGAAACAGAAAGGATAATGTGGGGAACAGATTTATTTACAACCTTTGAAAGCAGAGCTGGAAGGCAAACACAAACCTTCCCAAAAGATTCTCAAAAAGGGAGGCACTAATAAAAGCTATCCTCTATTATCTGAGCTTAAGCCGTGTGGCACTGGGATAAAATAGGTATTAAAGGCCTTGAGTGAGCCTCCAGATTGGCCTGAAGTTCGCTCTGACAGTTCTTTATGAGCATGCCTCTTGAGCTGACCCCACAGCTGCCTGCTTCCTTCTGAGCAAGCTGTTGTTATTGTCTCCCTCGACCTTGCCATGGACCAAGGACTACAGTCATCTCTTTAATCATATCTAAAGATGTGCCATGGACTAGGCATGTGAGTGAGGGAGAGCGTGTCTTTCACAACACTGGGTGAGGTGGGAATTCTTGGGTTGTCACAGTCCTTACAACTGGGTCCTACTGATCTTTCTCTGCTGACTCCCAGCCTGGCGCATAATGAGATCCCTCACTTGCTCCACAGGCAGAGCAAGAAGGGGTGTCCTACATAGCAGAGTGGCAGTCAGCCCAGATCATTTAACCCTTTCCAAAGAGCTCCCTGGTCCCCAGATGTCTGACACCAGTCTAAACTGAAGCTTCAGTGCAGAGCTCACTGTCTCATCTGGCATCGGGAGTAAGTTCATCTGTCTTGCACGATGCTTAACTGGATTTTATAGCGGTCTCACTGCCCTGACTTACAGGGAATTCTGGGCTCGCTCCATTCACCATGTCTGTCCATCCACTCAACAACTCTTTATCAAGAGCCCTCTTCATGCCGGGCTTAGGAGAAATGGTTCTAAATCTCTCTAACCCGATTACAGGTGGCAGGAAAACAGCTTGTTAGGAGCTACCAGGGTTAGTGATCATTTAGTCATATGCCATTCAGCCAAATGTTTACTGAGAGCAAAGGTCGCACATCAGAGGTTCACAGACACATTCTGCTGGTTTACTGAGCAGCTGCCACTTAAAATCAGGAGATTTCACATAAAAATACAAATTTCTGATTTCTCTTGAAAACTAGAAGATCGAGCATTCCTGGGTCCCATTTTCTGCAAAGATAATACTGGCTGGTGTTGGGGCGAACATGACAGACCCAGGCCTTCTAGCTTCCAGTGGGCTCCATCACTCCCTGGAGCCTGCCTTGGTTGCTGTGCTCACTCACTTCACCTGCCTGGCCCCAGGAGGCGGTCAGGTTTCAATCCCAGCCTCAGACAGAGCTTGAGCAGTGGTCAAATGGAACAAATTGAAATTTCTATCTCTTGTACAGGAATCATTCTTTGGGGATCTAGCACCAGAACTGGTATACAAATTATGCTGCAGTTTTAAAAAATCTACTTCATACACTGTCCTCTTCTTGGCCTTGAGACAGGTACAAATGAAGTTCTTAGAAGGATGTAACTGCTGATAACAGTCTTTTCAGTTGCAGCTGCCTGCCTTCCCGCCTCCGGCTACAGTTACAAGGTTATTCTGTGGAGCTTCTAAACATTCCAACTTCAGGTTATTCCTCAGAATCTCTGGAGGTGGGCCCTGCATGAGTCCTGCTTAATAAGCTCCTCAGGTGATTTCAGTATATGGCCAGGGTGGCACCCTTCCTGATTAGGGATGGAGTGGTGGAGAGCAGCTTCCTGGGACGGAAGCTGTCCTAATTGCTGTCAGGATCAGCATTCCCCTAGGTTCCTCCTGTCCCTGGGACTTCTGGACCTAGGTGGGCATCTTCGGCTTCCTGGCTGAGGGGAACTTCAGGCCTCTCTCTGCTGACTGCACTTGCCTTTACTGCTCTAACATGAGTCTGTCTTAGGTTTTGCTTTCCCCTCGCATAGCATAATTTTCCCTTTTAGAGTAGTCTCCTCTTAAAGATAAGGTCAGGACCCTCCCGCTAGCTCCTCATATGAATTCAGCTGAGAGCTTCTAACCCTGTGGCAGCTACAGGAAGGTATGTGTCTTGGGGACATTCGCCGAGTGTTTGAGTGAGTATGTGGGGGACGTGGGAAGAGAGGGGCTGTTTTAATACTCCACATCTCACTCAGTCCCCCATCCCCAAACTCCCCGCTCCCACTCTCCGCCATATAGTGCTCCTTGATTCCCCTAAGGGGGTGCAGTAATTGATGATTAGCATTCCAAAGCTTGGCTTACATCCTGCTAGCCCGTCATATTTAATTACATTTTAACTATATTCGTCTTCGATAATAGCACGAACATAATTTAGATAATTATCTCTCTCTCTCATTCTCTGACTCTGTCTGTCTCACTTAGAGCTCCTTGCAACAAAAATCGCTTTCTCGGCTCAAACACATAAACAGACTCTGGGGCCAAGTGCTTTTCTCTCTTGCAGCAGCAGCTGTGCTAGAAACACGATGGTTTTGAGTATCATGCAGAAAAAAAGAAAATTCATGTTTGTACACAACTAATGGTGGGAGTTGGTGTGTTTGGGTGTGTGTGTGCCCATGCTCATAACTGCATCTGGCAAGAGCTTTTGTGTGGTGAATAAACAGGGGAGGCGTAGTCAATCAACTTAGTATCTGTAAAGCACCCTCTTGGTCTGGCATTTCTTTCTTGTAAGGTTTAATGGGTTACCTCGCAAATTTAAACTCTGTTGGAACAGTTCTAAATGTCTGATATGTCTTTGAAGAGAAGTTCTTTCTAATGGGGTTTCTGTCACACTCGGATCTTATAATTAATGACCTTTACCCTTGCCTATTATCTGCCTCCTCCAAGAGACCATCAGGCACAAGAAACTGGGGCTCTTTCAAGAAAGTGTGTCTTAAGCCTACTGCTCTACAGTATCAGGAGTCCCTCCAGACCCTCCCAAGCACAAATTAGGTCACAGGCCATCTGTGCTCCTTGTCCTAAGAGCTCCCATATCCTTCCCCACACAGGGCAAAAGGTATTCCTCAGGAACCTTTGTTCACTGGTGTTTCTGGTGAAGCTACCCAACGCAGCAGAGCTTTATAGGTACAAAGATTTTATGTTGGAAGTTCACACTGCTAACATTTTTGAACAAATAAGGGTATTAGAAATCAGTTCAGAAATAGCTACTATCAAAGACAAGCTTGCCCAAAGTTTAGAGATCTGGAGCCTGAAAGAAAAAAGTCATATTTATAAGATACAGTGCAAGGGTGGGAGGTCATCAGCCCCGAATTTTCCAGGTTCTATTTCCTTAGAGTTCTTGAAAGCTTCAATAAATACGAATTTTGTATAAATTCTAGGTCCACATCAGAGACAAAATGTCCTTTCTCTCCCCTCTGAAAAATAAATACCACCAAGTGAGTCCCTGCACTGGTAGGGGTAGGCAGGAAGAGGTTGAATGGGGGTGTGTTTGTGTAGTTCACAAATAAAGAGACTCTTCCTGTCACTTGTTTGGGAGGCCAAAATTCCTAGCTGACTGGAAATAAAAACTCAGACTCCAGGAGCTAGAGTAGTCTAGACCAACATTTGCCAGCCTTATGTTGAGTCCACCAACTGACCCTTCTGTCGTGTCTGGGCCCACTAAAGGCAGAGGTGCAGGAGGGAAATCAGCAACCTGCTGATTCTGGCAACACAGTAGTAACTGTTGGCCCACCAGAGAAATTCAGTGATCAGCACTGGTTGTAAAGTCCTATCCTTGGTGCTGATAAAGGAGAGCACAGGGATGGCCCTCGTTTGGAGGGTGAGGAGAGCAAAAGGGCTCAACGAAAGTCTTTCAGAGCAAAGGCTCTCTATCCACAGCATACTGCTCGCTCTCTGATGGCAGCTGGGTAGGACGATCCGGATCCAGCACTGGCTATGTCCATGCTGAAGGTGTACCTGTTGTGAAGTTACTATCTAGAACAGAATAAACTACTTTAGGCCAGGCCTGTGGTCGGCAGGAAGGGGACTTGAGAAGGGGTGAAGAAGGACTTACTTCTCCTCACTCACGCATAATCTAAACATCTTGACGAACATGTTGTTCATTAGGAATGTTCCTACTTCTGATCTCGGTGCCCAGCTCGGGCGCTTGGGAATTTTGCTGAAATCTGCCTGAAACCTAAGAACCACTGAATGGATGGAAGAGCTGGCAGCTTGGCCATACTTTCTGTCAGCAGGCAGCTCTAGAGGCTGGTAGGATAGGGCAGATTCAGTTTGCTGTTCCCCAGAGGATTCCCTGTCCTCAGCAAGCACAATACTAAGCAGAATTGTTGATTTAATGATGTGAGTGGCTCCTTTCAGGCTGTGAGGAGAGCAGGTTCATTCTGAAGAGCCTGTAGCCTCCAAGGAGAGTGCTGCTGCTTCTTTCTTGGCTCTGTGTGATTGTCCAATGCCACCTCCATTTCCCCACAGAAGCACATGCTCTCCAAAATGCACACTGGAAATGAGGACTAGGCATGGGCAAGAGCCAATTTTCAAATGTTAAGAATCTGGCAATTTCATTTTCTAGTGCTTTAAATACCACTGCATTTAGAACACAATGAGGACTAAACGCCCCTCTGAATTTCAGGTAAAAAAAAAAAAAAAAAGGCCACTTTTATGGAAATTCATGCCAAAAGCCTGTGCAAAACAAAACCTGGCCCTGACCTCAAAAACCCACCTCAGGCCACAGAGCTAAGAAAAACAATGGCCCTTCAGAAGGACCGCCAGACATTCTCTGAATCAAACTTGACCAACTTCATACTTAAAAATTACACTCAGCCCCTGCGGGTAGTCCAGATCTGAAGACATGCCAAATTCGTTCAGCACCTAACACTGGGGATATATTCAGTACAAACTTAAAAATAGACTCTTCCTCTCTAACTATTAAGGGCTCGATATTTGCAGCTGAATAGATAAGAAATTGGGGGCACTGGGGAGAACTTTAAAAACCTCCAGAGTATAAAAAAATGTTTCTCTATGATGAAAACTATGGCTCTTGGCACGAAGCTGCCCAAGATTAGCCTAGAGCCATTTAATACACTGGAATCTCTAAATGTGAGCTCTGTAATGAAAAGGTGACAAGTGTTCCAGGTAGGCCCCATAAAGGCCCTTTCCAGATTTTCATAAACTGCCACATTCAACACAATTAAAGCAATGATCTGCAAGCGGATGTAAGGCAGTACAGTGCATGTAACAATCTTTCATCTGAGATATTTTCTGACAGTACAAAAGTTTAACTAAAAAAAAAAAATCATTTTTTCTTTTTAAACACTTTAGTGGTTAAAAGAAAAAAAATCATCTCCACTACCCTCATCTTGGTGTTGGTGATGTTCTGAGTCCACACTTTGTTGGCTCAGACCTCCCTTAGACTTATAAGAGACATATGTTCTCTTGTAGGCCCCTCGCTCTTCATGGGCTGGTTCCAAGTCACTCTCTGACCCCTTCCCCAGGTTCTCACTGTACACTGACCTAGATTCAGGCAAGAACAAACTTCTCCTGAGACCCTGCTCTGCCCATCTCAGTGCCTTCAGTCAGGCTGTTGTGTGGCATCAAGCTGGCATCATCGTGTAGGAAGGAAAATGGCAGCCTGCTCGCTCCCTGTGAACTCACAAAGCATGTGGACAATAAAACAGGGCAGGTGACAGGTGACAATCATATGTTAAGTACATCAATTAAGTTAAATAATCTAGATAATTTATGATGCAAAAATCAGATGCAAAGACAGGTAGGAGGCATTAGCTGGGCAAGAAGAAAGGCTGGAGGTATGGCAGGTCAGGGGTTATCATCAGCTCATTCAAATTAGCCTTAGGAACAAAATCAGGGCAAAAGAAGGTGCACAAAAGGCACCTCACTCTTTATGAGTCCTGATTCTCCTCGGGCTAGAAACCTCAGAGATTCTCTCCCCATATTTTCTGAACTTAGGCACTGGGCGCATGTGTGTGTGTACGTGTGTGCGTGCATGTGTGCGCGCATGTTACATGCCCAAGATTTGATGCAGTGTATTTCTTAGCACCTGCTTTGACTTTTGTTCATGTCCCCAAGGCTAAGACATCAAACAGTGACTTTTTTACTGCATGGTGAACAAGCATCCATGAAACACACACAAAAATATGGCTTCCTTTCAGGTTGTGTTTCAATCTACCCTTAGTTATTCACCGTCCTAGTCCCCTGCCCTGGGTGTTCTGCTGAGTTGAAGGCAGATGTCAAGAAGTCAAACTGCATTCAACAAGGTTAAAAGTTATCCTTGGCACATGGAAATCTCCTGCAATAAAATACTGTTAAGACTGTTGCTGAAGCTAAATCAGCTTATTTTTCTGTATTATTTCTTGGAGAGGAAGGTTGCTGGGTGAAGGGGATGGATGAGGAAACTGACCAGTAACTCTTTCTGATTCCATTGCCAGGCTTTAAAATCAGATAGATCAGCTATTAATCTCACAAAGGCAGCAGTGACTGTGTGCAATAAATTTGTCATCATTTTATGAATAAGCTCTCCGTCATGAGGGCTTACTGTCTGGCAATTCACCTTTTCCATATTTTCTATCACTTGTATTGGAGCAGCTTAGAAAGAATATTATTTGTGTTCCTAGAGAATGGAACATAAAAAACCCTCAGAGTGATGGAGATGTATGGGCAGGCAGGCTTCATGTCTGCCCCCGGGCTCACTGAGCAAACAGTTTACCAATGCTCGAGTGAACACCACTAGGGGACAGGAATCACTCTTCCAGGTCCAGGAGCTGCTAATGAAGGCCCTGTTACTGCTAGATGACGTTGCACATGCCCATTGGCTTTCTGTCAAAGACTGTCAAATAGAGCTGTTGGAAATCACAGCTGGCAAGTTGTTTAGTCAATATTTTTAAAAAGTTCAACCAAGTGTGTGAAAGCACAAAGTAGATTTCTCTAAAGTTGCTAGTCAATTTACTCATCTTCCTACTTGGTTATGGCTCTGCCCCAACCATGATCACACAGCGCAGTCCTGAAGGGCTTGGGGTATGACATGTAGAAATGGATGAAATTTCAGCTGTTTTGTCATTCAGCTGTTCCCTCCCCGACCCCGCATCAAGTCAGCAGAACTCTAGATCTGAAATTCTGTACTTAGGAGCCTTTAAACTAGAGATTAACAACAACCAAAAAAAGAAAAAAAAGGAGAAAGAGGAGGAGGAGGAGGACGAGGAGGAGGAGAAAACCCTAACACCATTACCACTAATAACATTTTCAACCCTGGCCTAAATACTACCTCAGGGAGAAGGCCCCTCGAGTATCCATTTTAAGGCTTTGGGGAGAATATATTTCTGCCCTTCACATCTTGTGAAGGACCACTGTTCTATTCTATACCTAAAGATGACAAATGTTCTTTTTGGAGCCATTTCTTGGGGATGTGACAAAACATCATGAAAGGAAACCATACTAAATTTAGAATGCAACTCTGATGATGTATAGTTTGTTGACTCGGAGCACATGATTGGGTGATGGCTGCATCTTTAGGATATCTATCTTTGTTTTTATGACCCAACTTTGGGTCAAAATGCCCTATTAGCAAGTGACTTTGGGGACCAGCAGGCTGGTATGAGCTCTGTAGAATACCCCTGAGAGTCCTGGGCTAGGACCCGTTTTTGTAGTAAGTGAGTCTAGTTAGAGGCACCAGTGTATTCTATAGAAATGTAGCATTTGGCAAACAAAGGTTTCCTCTGAAGACCTTAAAGGATTAAACTCCCAAGTCTGGGTCCCTGGATAAGTGGTTTTTCTGCATGTATGGTAGTAGGTTTATGTTCCATACTCCTAAATTCTGTTATGTCCCTCCAGTACAGAAGTGCTTAGCAGCTGGTGACAGAATCTGAAGAATTTGTCATGGAAGTGAAATTCTCACTGGTCCTCATAACAGAATCAATATACAATGACCTGTGTTGTAGCTGTCACTAACACCCACCTTCACAGTCAGTGAAGAAAACAGCAATTACCTTCTAGAGAGAGCACCGGTAATGCTCTAGGTTCAGGGCTTTCTCCAAGTAGGCAGGAGGTGTCCATCCACAACGATTATGATGTGCTATTTGGGGGGTGCAGGCTGGGGTAGTCTCAAACTTGAGCTAAACATAGAGTTGGGGAAGGGGTCACTGGGACAAGACCCACAGAGTTTCTGATTCTGGGGTGGGGCCTGAGGATTTACATTTCTAACACATTCCCAGGTAATGCTGGTGGCCTGGGGACTATACTTTGAGATCCACTGCTCTAGTTAATAACAAAGAAGACAAGCATGTGCTCCAGTAGGTAGAAGGCAAAAAAATGAAAAAATCATATGAGGTTATAGAATAAGGGAATCAGAAAGACTTAGGAAGGTAATTTTAGTCCCAGTGAGGATGAGAGACTGATATGGAGGTGATACTATGGACTGGAAGGTTCCAAATCCAGTTTTCAAAAGTACTCTATAGGTATCGTGGTCAAGTGGAGAGGTTTGCTGGCTAAGGACTACTACTATGAGGAAGAACTGTGGTGGAGCAAGAAGTCTACCAGATAGGAGTCACATGTCTTGGGTCTGACCCAGGTTCTCCCACTCACTAGCTGCAGAACCTTAGGTGAATCCACTTGATCTCTGGAGTCTTTGCTGTCATACCTGGAAAAGAGTTATGCTGCAGGTAGTTAAGAAAGCCAATAAGGCAGAGGCTAGGAGAGCATTCTGTAAACTGCTGCCACACTACCTGTGACTCTGAGATTTCCCGCCTGCTGCAGGGCACACCTAATTCTCACTTATCTGAGGACTCTACCTGAGCCCTGGTTTAATCTTAATCCCAGTAAGGAGGAATATAGGAAGTCACTCAGCAGTAGGGTGAGCCCTGCTCTGGATCCTATTCTTGTTTACTTGGGTCTTAAGAACTGGCTCTCACCTCATTCCTGGTAATTCAACAAGCATACCCCCTGTTCCAACAATTACTCTATACTCAATGTCTCCTCCAGGGTTAGAAAACTTTTACAGTAAAGGGCATATAGTAAATATTTTAGGCCATACAGCTCCCTGTCACAGATTCTTCTTTATTTTTTACAACTCTTTAAAAATATTAAAACTATTCTAAGCTTAGAGGCCAGAGAAAACAAGGCTATGGGATAAATCGTTCCCTGACCTCTGCTATACCCAATCTCCATGACCCCCTAAGGTCCTGCCAGAACCTTTCAGCCCTCCTAGGGCTACAATCTATTTCTGAACTCCAGTTTCCAAGGATCCCTGCTGCTACTTGCCTGGACCACGCCTTAAGTGCCAACTTCTAAGCTGTGCTATTGTCCAGAACAACCCCCTGGACCTGCCAGACTTCCCAAAGATTGCTTATCCTGACTTTACCCCTTCTTACTGCAGAGACCTTCAGAAATATTATCTTCCATAGCAGTAAGTTGAACCCATTTCCAGGTACAAACTTTCCTAGTCTGGAGTGTCTACCGCCAACTGTCTGGGTTCTGACCCTTAGGCTGTGTGTGTCTGGCATACACACAAACAGAAACTCACAAGAAGGGCCGACATATTGAAGCTATGATTCGGCAACTTCATTAAAGAAACAATGGTCACCTTGACTTTTCTTTATTTCAAATCCAATGATTAATAGAGTGTATATTTCTTAGGCACAAAAATTTAATGACTAGTTATATATGGTATTTAATTTCTATATATTATGAAATTTAATTTCTAGTTACACATGACATTTTATCTGATCAGGAGAAAAATAATCCATGTGTTGAGTGTGACTTTCTAGATCAACTACTCTCTTGTATAGTTTTTTGAGAGCCCACCCAGACTGTGCACCAGGTTTGGTTAACACTGACAGCTACTGATGACTGACTAGCTCTTTGTGTAGGACCTAGTAAGAAGCAACACACATCCAGGTGTTGCTGATTGTTCCTTCAGGAGAATGAGAACACTGATTTATCACTTTCTCTTCATTAGACTAAATATTCTCTCTTCTCAAATTAGTCATCTAAGTCCAGCTTCTTTACTTTCATCTTTCTGATGAATCCTCTGATTTGAAACCGTTCCAATTTTGTCTTACTATCTGGGTGTTTGTCATACATCTCACGTATGATCTGACCTTGGAACAACACAGCTGCAAAGTTTTGTTATTCACCAAGAATGAATAAGGTCAGGTGGACCTGAGGTAGGTGAGTGTTCCTATAGCAAAATTAATTCAGCAGCCATCAAAAGATGAAAAAGCAGATAATGTTGGTGGTATTTGCCATACCAGTGACAATTTGTTATACCTTTCCACAAATATGATGACCTAAAACAGATACACAAATATAAATCATTTCAAACACTGAGGAAGACATTCAGCTACCCCTGCCATCTCAAAGATACTCTCCAAAGATCTGACAATTAGAACATCTTTGGCTAATTTATTTTTAATATGGTATATTATTAATGGTATTTAATTTACTATTTAACATGGTAATATAGTATGTCAGGTTCATGAGTTGACATGGCTGTGCTTAAAATACTGAAATAAACAACCATGGAAATGAATGTTAAACATCAAGATAATGGAAAAGCTATCTACTTCTTAGGCTGCAGGGTTTGCCTCTCTGGGCTGATGGCAGTGGAGCTGGAGCAAGTGAGCATGAAGCCCAGAGTGGTATGTGCTGAGAGTACTGTACCCTAGAGAGAGACCCTGTCAGGGTGGCCCCCACCTTCCTCAGCACTGTAGATCTGGGACATTGACCTTAACCAGCCTCCTCTGAGGAGCGAGCTGTGTTCTCACAGCGCAGAGCTGAGTAGAAAGAGCCTTTCAACGGGAGTTTACTCTCAGCTTTCTTTGAATAAGCTACTTTGGCAGTGAGAAAAGCTCCTTACCACCCAAAAGTAGCTTGTACTTAAATTACTTCTTATAAGAAAGGGGTGTAACCCTACTTGTGTTCTCACTGGGATTTGAAGCTATCCTTTCTTCATAGTTAACAATATACATTTATACTGGCCAACAAGGGATCTTTTACTTAACTCACATTTACAATGTATGATTTATTTCAGAAATGAGACTTGATAATGCAGATTTATCACAATGAGAAGCCTGACGTTAAAATGTGATTTAATGATGCTGATATTTATTTACTGACATCTTTATAAAACTGTTAGTGTGGAAATATATTTGTCTTTTCGAAAATAATTCTTCCTTTTACAAGTGTCGTGCAATACAAGAGCCATACGTTAAAAATGTAGCAGAAAGAGTAGCAATGGCCTAATTATGCTGAAGCAACATTGCACCATTATAGCAAGCACTGCCTTTTTTAGATTCCAGCTACACCACCAGGCATGGCGAACATCTCTTCCTTTCCAACAACTACCACCCATGCATGTGAGTCCTCCGCTCTGGGCTGCTACTGTAACCAGAGGGTAGAGAAAGGCTCTCCAAGGTCACAGAGACACAATAATGCAGTAAATAAACAAGCTACTGATTATGATTTAATGCTGCTTTTCTTCCTACCTTAACTTGGTTTATGAACAGATCTTGATGATTTAACCTTTCAGCCAATTAGAACAGAAGGTTTGATTGACAGCAAATGAATAAATAACATTTTGGTGCAGGAGATAGAATCATCCTCCCCTGTTAATCAGTCCCTCTGCCCATGTGCAGGTAACACGATATTTATCATGCCACTGTTACAGTCCCTTGGGATGTCATTTCATGGTCTACCAGTAAAAACTTCACATTTACAGCAACTGCCCCTCTATTACTGTCGATAACATCTAATTGATATGTCAAACCTCCAAGGAATGCAGTAAATTGAAACCCTGCCTCCCCTAAGAAAATAAACCGGCAAACAGGTAAATCAGCACCTGCCTTCCTGTAATCACTTAGCCACCTCCCGACCAAAAATCTCCCCACAGAAAGCCATTGCCACCATTTCCATTTCAGTCTCAGACATCCCGATGCAGACACACAGGCCAAGAGAACCACTAAATTCATGCCCACAGAATGTCACAGTGAACCCTGAGCACAGCCCAAGATGAGCCACTGCATTTAAATCATTTTGCCAGTGAAAGCCTAGCTAGACTGTGGGCACCACAAGCATTACATGGGTTATAATTTGGAAGAGAACAATAACGACCTAATAACAATACTGTAGATTTCCTCTGAAGATCAGGCAATGCTTTCAGAGATGTGATCTCATTTACCTTCCAAATATCCCTACAGTGTAGGGAGGAGCTGGAATAATTATTCATTGTTTCGATGAAAAAATGAAGCCCAGAGAAGGTAAGAGATTGGTCTAAGCACTTGCCATGAATTGAATTCATTTGACACTGAAATATAAGATTTGTTTTAAAAAATCAGGGTTCTTAGACCACTCAAATACAATGCTTAAAAGTATTAATAAAAATGCTTAAAAATTATACTGATAAAAAAAAGAAAGGACTAAATTAACAATGATAATTCATTCAGTTTATTTATTTAACAAAAGAACCCTGATTTTAATAAAGGACAAAATGGGATGTAGCATATGTATAAAGATTCTAGTAGAAAAATATGTAACATTCCTCTTTCAAAAATAAGGAACACCCACATATATCAAATGTAAAGTAGACAGAGAGACATGTAAAATATATATTTATAGCTAGGTATGTTACACACATAAGCAGGTATGTGGCCACACATGTTTTTTTGGCATCCCATTCTAGTTTTCCTTCTACTGCTTTCTTTACTTATTTACCATTTAAAAAAGTGAATTTGATGTGAGACAGCCAGCAAAAATGAAGTTCAAATCCTGAGTTTTGGAGGACTCAACAAATAATTTGAAAATATTCTAACAGCTGATCCCACTGGAGTGTCAAATAGTCACCCTTTAAAACCTGGAAAGGTATTCTTGCACAGGAATTCTCAATTTAGATATTCACTCATCTTTCTTCCTCCCCAGTTCCTTAGTCATTCATATGTCTGCCCTTACCCTGTCACACTAATCTTGCTCAATTTTATCATTTCAGCCAAACATTTCCTTTTATTCCCTTCGTTATCTTCCTTCCTTTTTAAAATTTAAATTTGTTATACCCAGCCCCAACATTTTCCCCCAATTTTCCCAATTTCTCATCTTGCTTTGGAAATCCATGACTTGGTCTTACTTTTTTTCTATAGTCTTTTGGAGTGGCTAAGAGTTCTTTACAATTCTGAGGTATGGATAATTCAGTATTAAGATTTATTTGAGTCTCATGGCCTGTACAACCTATTTTTCTATGTTGTCATTCCTCTTCTTGGATTTATCTGTCTGCCTGGCTCAGTTGGCAAGTCCCTGGCCTTCTGAGCAATAGTCCTAATCTTGGATATGGCCAGAAGTATAATTCTGGATGAGGGCCATCTCATAATGATGAGAAAGAAAAGGACTATCAAAATCTAGCACCACTGCTTGGGGGAAGAAGATCCTTGGGGCAAAACCAATGCTGGATGAAAAATACTTTAAAATGTTGCACAAAGGCTCTTAGAGATTACCAGCCGAAGTACACACAATGTGTAAACAGTAGAAAGGGAGAAGCTGTGTACCAGAAGGTATGAACAGGGATATGGGAGTGCCATAAAAGAAAGTAAAAAGTAACAGAAAAAGCTTGTGTAAGACTAAGATCAGCAAGAGAGAGAGAGAGAGAGTGATCCATTATTGAGCCAAAGACCATTGTGTAGCTAGTTCAAATGGAACTTTTTTCCCCACTTCTGATTTTCATGATTTATATATTTAATCAGAGTTATCCAAATATCACCCATTATAAACTTGCAGCTTAACATGGAGCTTGTTTCAGAGTATGTGTGTCAGGTGGTGCTTAGATTGCTTACAAGTTTTGGTAATTCAGAATGAAATTGTGATTTCAAGGTAATAATGAAGTGTGATACTGCAATTTCACAATCTAATTAGGGTAAATCCATAAATGTGGGTCAGAAAGACACATTTGGTTGAAGGTAACTAACTGCTGATGGAATTCTTGCTGGTATATGGTGACTGTATGTCTTAATGAGCTCTCCTGTAAGAAGGGCACATATCATCACCATGGACAGGAAGATATGAAAGGGCATGCTTTCTCTGTAGGTGCACCCCTGAGTAGCCTTTGCATTTGTCCCGACACGCCTGATCTCAAGTTCACTTACCCACCTCTCGGCATCTTACCCAGCCTTTCTTCTCCTACAACACTAAGAACAAACAGAACAAGGACAAAACAACTAAGGTAGCTGCCATCTCTTACCCAGTGATGTGTTTAGAGGCTCTGAGATTCATTTGAATCAAGTCACCAGCAGTCAAATTCAGAGGTAATGGGAAGAGGCAGAATGCTCAGGGTACCATTCAGAAACTAGCCAGCAGAAACTGAAGATGAAGGCCAAGGACTTCCCTAGCTGGTAAGATCTAGGAGAACATAAATATTTTCTGGCCCTAAACTTACTAATGTCCTCCTCGGAAACCACTCCTTTAGTAATTGAAAAACATACTGATATGTGCCAAGCATTATATGGGTGCTGGGAATGTAGATATAAACAGAGAGGGTCCCTACTTTCATGGAATTTAACACCTAATGGGAAAGATATACATTAATAAGTAAATTACAGATAACATAAAATTATAAATTGTGACAGGTGTTATGAAGGAAAAGAACACAGTGCTATGAGAGAAAAACAGAGGAGGCTAACTCTAGTTTGGCTGGAAATGGTCATTTAACCAGTCAGGCAAAGAGCAGAGAGATTAGGGACTACCCATGAGAGTTTAAAGAAACATCAGGGGCAACCTTAGAGTTCCATGAGCTTACAACTAGTTGAAGAGATGTAATGATATTTTATATTTGTATAGAGTTTTACCACTCAGAGATGACCTCCATGTACATTAATGCACTTAAGGCAGATATGACACATTTATAAAAAGAGAAGCCTAATTATACTATTGCTCAATAGGTGTACACAGTCCATTGGCTGGGACAGAATATAAGGCTAAAGGCTAGAGGTGTCCATGGTGTCCCAAATCCTAAAGCACATGAGACTCTCTTGTCCCAAGATACCTAGCTATTCCTTTGCCCTGACAATTCCCTTATAAAAACACCTGCCCTAACCTGCCCTCTCTGGATCTCTCTGCTTCATTCATAGGTATATTAGTTAGGCTTGTTCAGGTTACTAGGAATATAATACCTCAGGTTTCAGAGAGGGAAAGAGTGTGAAACCCTCTCTCTTGTGAGAAGTGATAAGGTACTGAGCCCTGCCTAGGTGTACAATTCAAAGCATGAAGATCTATGCATAAGGAACTTCCTGTGGCTACAGGCTAATACCTGGAAGTTTTCACAGTAACTGAGTAGACACTACAAAGATGAGAGAGTGGGGGGCCTTACTGCTGCTGCAAGGAAAGGAAAGGAAAGCCAGTAAATGGGGCTTGGCTGGCACACAGGAGCCAGCAAGGTGATGAAGGTTCAGAACAGACCCATGAGTGTGGATCAAATGCTGATCAAGATGAATCTGGCTGGGCAGCTCCAACTGGCCTCAGAATATCATATACAACAAAAGAGAAGTAAGTGCAAATACATCAGTGATTATTAACAATGAAAATGGATTAAACCTGTCAGATAAATGACCGAGTTGAACAGAGTGGGAGTTTTTTTAGCTAGCTAGCTACTGTTTATAAAAACACTAAACAAGAAATCTAAAACACAATTACACAGAAAGTTTGAAGTTATGGGAAAGTGGTACCATGAAATTAATAACCAAATGGTAGGGGGAAGGTGCATGAAGGAAAAAAAACTGAAACCTGAGATCTGGGTTAGAACACTTAAATTTCATGATGCTTGCTCAGGTGTGAGGGCACATGTATACATATGCATGTGTGAATGTGCATGCGTGCGCGCGCGCACACACACACACACACACACACAATCACAGAGTTACCTCACTGGCATAAAAGGCGTCTAAAGCCATTTGTGGTACCATGGGGATCCAATTAACTACAGTCTTTCACAAACATTAAAACACTAGTTAGATATGAAAAACACTGCTGTGGCCCATCAAAGGCAAGCCTACAGCTGATGGAGCAGCCCTGAGTAAAACAAAGACCTAGAGACGCAGGGTAGCTTTAGAAGCAATCAACTTTATAACCACAATCTGACCCAGGATTTCACAGCTGAAACAAGCAGAGAGTTTGAGCAGTGTGAGGGTTATCACTTAACAAGTGTGTCCTGGGGTGGCTTTCTCATCTAACCTGTGTCTCAAGTCTCCCACAGTACAAAGTCACTTAACAGGGAAACCAAATTTCTACTGCAAGGACACAAGAACATTGTCTAAAGAGGCAATCGGATATTTTCCTTCTTCAAATTTTCAGAGAATTCTGGGATCCTGATTTCCTTCCAAATGAGATCACTTTTGGGGTGTGTACTTTGAAGTCTCAGCTGTAGTCGTTTGTGCTGCCACTTAATGTTGTTTTAAGGGCACATATTTATTACACGGTTTGCAGTGTCTATTCTTCTACCTCCTGGCTTCCAATTCCTCAGATTTCTAATCCAAAGATTCTTGAAGGCCTAAACAATGAGCCTCTCAAAAACAGAGAATAAAAGGCCATATGATGAGTCTTGGCTGGTGCTACAGAGCCACGTGCCAGTCCTTGGCCTCCCTGCTCTGATGGAGCAGGAGGGAGGGAAAGTGATCCAATAGCAGAAGGTGGCTGAGACAGTCGGGCTGGCTGAACATATTGGCAAGCTGAATTAGCTCATTTAAGGATAGGTTCAAGAGTGCTTCAGAAGAGGCCATAACGATATCTGTAGAAGGTCACAGCTCCATGTCTACAAAAACGAGGGATCACTTTCCTCTGTGCTTACAGGCCATCCTGGGCACAGAGCTCTGAGAGTGTGATGGAGAAGACAGCATAGGGTGGGCAGTCTTTCCATGCTGAGAATTCAGGTACCTTGTGTCTAATTAGTGGACTGGCTTGAGAAGAGTGGGTTCTGCTGCAAAGGTGCTTCTGGAGTGTATGGTACTTTCCTTAGATGAAGTCCTTTGGCTTCCGACTGGTTTGCCTTTGGCTGTCCAGCCTGCTGACTGGTTGCCCCAACTCTACCCACCCCAGCACTAGTACACAGAGTCATAAAGAGTTTTTCATGCCCTCTCTAAAGGAGGTCACCCCTCTTCAGTTTCCTACCTGGAATACTTCATGTTCTGCTATTGCTCTAATTTAGCCTCTCATTACCTCTCATCTCTAACTGTTCCTTCCCAGTTTTCCTGTCTTCAGTCTCTCTTACTACCAACTCATTTTATTGTCATAAGAACAATGTACCTGAATAAAAAGCACAGCTTTATCACTCATCTCTTCTGCCAAAAGAATAAGGATATTCCCTTGACAAGAAGATTCCCGGACATGGCATTCAGAGATTTCCTCAGTTTGGTCCCAGATTTTCCTTCCAGCCTTGTCTCCTTCCCATTCTCTGTTGGCACATTGTACTTCAGGGACTGATTAGGTCACATTGTTGGACAAATTCTCCTCATCTTTGAACCAAGAATGGCAGTCCCTGGACCTCCCATTCCACTCTCTGGTCATGCCAAACTATGCTTAGTTACTCAAACATATAACCAGCTTTTTCCTACCTTAAGCACCTTTGCACATGCTACTCCCTTAAGCACCCATTCATTTTGCAAGGCTCAGTATAAGCAGTGCTTTCACCAAGAAACCTCTCTTAACCCTTCTTAGGTAGAATGGTCACTCCTTCCACTGTGTTTCCACTGAACTTAATACATACTTACAGCATCTGGAACACTTTCTTGTACTTATTTATTTATATGTCTGTGTCTCTAGATCATAACTGAGAGACGTAAATTCAGGGACTTAAAAAGAAAAGTAACTGGCATAGAGCAAATGCTCATTAAATGTGTGTTGATGGTACAAATGTAATTTTTATTTAGTGCCAACTTCTATGTTTAATAGAATTAGAGTTTCTTTTCCATAAGATAGCACTGCATGTATTTAAAGATAATTATCATGACCTTACAACTCCTTTCATTTTGTCTTACCTGGGTCTTGTTTTATCCCTAGTCCCTTCAGTGATTCCCCCATGAAATAGCGTCCTGAACTCTCAGCATCTGGTCACCTTTCACGAACCTCTTCAAGCATAGCCATATGTCCTGACCAACACAGAGCACAATAGGAAGGCATATGGACACTTAGCCAGTACAGACTAAGACCCCCAAGGTCTGTAGCAGCCTCATCCTAACCACTGCCTCATTTAGAGTCTGTGGCCAGCTAAAACCACAGCTCTTTTTCACATAAACTTCTCTCAAGCTTGACTGCCCCCATATTGTATTTACACAATTGATTTTCTGAACTTAAATGGAGGGCATCACATTTATCCCCATTAAATCCCATCCTGTTGGTTTGGTCCCACATTAGACACTGGAGAGATTTTGAATCTCACATCTGTCATCCATTACAGTAGTCACCCTCCCCCCACCCACCTAAGAAATTCAAGAAGCATTCTTTCTGTCTTCAGAATATGGATAAAAACAGCAAAATGGTGAAATGCCCAGGACCAAGGACAGAGCCAGAAGGTACATATTAAGATTTCTTCCTTCTCCTCCATCCCCACCCCAGCCTCCAGTCCAGTCTATCACCAATTGGTTTTGCATAGTCAACTACTTCTCACTATCTCCAATGTCACTACCCTAGTCTAAGACCCTGTCATCTCTTGTCTAGGTCATAGCAACAGCCTCCTTCCTGGTTTCCAGTTCCATATTTACTTCCCTCCAATTCATTTTCCTTACAGCAACTAGAGTGATCTTTAAAAAGCAGAAATCAGTTCATACCACTTCTTTGCTTAAAAATCCTCCAATAACTCCCCATTGCTCTTAGAATAAAATTCATATTCCTTACCAAGACCTAAAGGTCATATGTGATCTGAGCTCTGCTGGCCTTTCCATCTTATCTCATACCACTCTGACTCCCTCACCAAGCTTCAGCAACATTAGCCATCTTTCTGTTTTGCACACCAAGTTCATTCCCTCTTCATGGCCTGAACTCTTTCTGAAATACTCTTTCCCCAGGCTTTTGTAAGGCTGTCTTCTACATCCCTTAGTTCAAATATTACTTTCTCAGAGAGGCCTTTCTGACTACAAGTAGCTGCTTCTTGCCTTCCATAGCCTTGCCACTACCTATCTACTACTCTGTTTCATTATCTTCATAGCATTTATCAGTAGTTGAATCTTTCTTATTTATCTGTTATTGCCCAGTTTCCTTTACTAGGATGTGAACTTGATGAAAACAGGAATCTTGTCTGCCTCGTTCAGTGCCTAACATTTAGTAGGTGCTCAATTTGTTTATTTCTTTAATGAATGAATACTAGTGAGAATTATGGATTCAGGAGAAATCAAATATATTTGCTATGTCTTCATTTGCATTAATAAAATGATTCTTGGTTCCATTCTTACACCATTATTATTATCATCAACTTTGTTATCAATATTTTATGATGCCATCAAAGAATCAAATTGAATTACCAGCATTGAGTTAAGTCAGACTATAATTGGTAGTAAAAATGCATTATGTGGGATAACACAGACATGCTGCTTAAAATCCATGCACTATGAGAGACCTCTATGATGTCAGTGCAGAATTAATATCTCATGTAGCTCTGTGGTTAAAGGATTAGATTGTTTTCATATCAAAAGAGCCATTTAGGAAGACTGTTGCTCAGTTGGGTCAAGTTCATGCAAATGTCTCTACCTCCTGCATTTACTTTTTCCAGTGTAACATTAGGGGCGAGGATTGTTCTGATTTCAGAATCTGAATTTTATTGACTTAAAGTCCGACTACAGTGCCAGTGTAAGACTCTATTTACAGTAGGAAATCATGCTGTTGATCTCGTGGCCAACACATAAAGTGGGCTGTAAAAGGATCTGGAATGGCCAATCAAGAGGCTGGGAGCTTATCAACCCCAACACCGTTGAGCTGACCTTTCTAAGGCTGGAACTGGTTGGTGTGCTCCAGCCACATGTGAGGAAGCTAGGATCATTCTTTTTACTATGACAGCAGGCCCTCTGGTCTGTGTGTTGCCCTGTTTTCACCCCAAAGCCCCAGAATATGTAAATTAAAAATGTATTAAGGCAGCAATCCCTGGTGCAGCCATATATCTGTGGCGAGAGAACCATGAGAAATAAGAAAGAGGTGGGCAGGAACAGGAAACAGGAGAGAAGGGAAAAATGAATCTGTTACCTATCCCTTTCTTCTTCCTTCTCAAAGGGATTGCCGGGAAAGGCAGAAAATGTAATTGAGGGAAAGCATGTTTCTCTGCTACAGTTAGTCTAGCCTCCTTAACAGCTAAGAATCCCACCATCAGCAGTGTGGTCCTGCTGTGAGCTGAAAGCTGCAGGGGGCCTGTTATCTAGAGTATTCATGTTAACAAACAGGACAAAATAAAAGTCTTCCTACTGCACAGAGCTGTCCCTGGTCCCTGACATGTAGTCTCCCTTATAAAAGGTTACTTTTATAGCCCTGGCATAGAATGTCCTATAGACTCTTTTCCCTGCCTTTTTAAATAACAGCTTTACTGTGATATAATTCACATACCATAAAATTCATCTTTTTAAAGCATATAATTCAATGGTTTTTAGTATATTCACTGAATTGTACAACCATCAATGCAATCAATTTTAGAACATTTTCATTACCCCAAAAGAAACCCCTTAGTCTTCGGTGATATTCCTCAGTCCCCAACACACTCAGTCACTGGAAACCAATGATCTACTTTCCGTCACTATAAATTTGGCTATTCTGGAGATTACATATATATACATGGATCATAAAATATAGGGTCTTTTGTGACTGGCTTCTTTCACTTGGCATAACATTTTCAAAGTTCATCTATGATGTGTCATGTATTCATTTTTATTACCAAATAATATTCCATTGATATACCACATTCGGTTTATCTATTCATTAGTTGTTAAGACATTTGAATTGTTCCCAGTTTGAGGCTATTATGACTAATGCTACTATGAACTCTCATATACAAGTTTTGTGTGGACATATGTTTTCATGTCTCTTGGGTATAAACCCTGCAGAAGAATTTCTGGATCCCCTAGTTTTTTAAAAATTATTATGTTGTCTACAAATTCCTCAAGTTCCAGTCACTTCTAAGTTCTACATTAGGAAGCAGATGATCTGAATCATTCATGCACATTAGCATGCACTGGGCTTCTATCAAACGGCAGGAATGTGGTAGTGAGCAAACTGAATTCAGCTCCTCCCTCATCACCAGAGAAGAGGCGTGCAATTAAAATGCTTTCTCAATTTCTCATCAACAGAGAAGAGGTGTGAAAAAAAAGCGGTTTCATCATTTCATCAGGCTTGAAATCCTCCCTGCCCTTGCCAAGTCTGTGAGTTCAGTGTCAGGACTAATAAAGGAGAGCAGTAGGTCTTTCCCACATTTTGCCTGAGTCGGGGATTCTATGTATTCCAAATTTAGTCAGAAGGGGTCAGGATGGGATTCACAGAGGAGGTGACATTGAGCTGAGCATAAAGGATGACCTAGAAATCACCAGTCAGAGAAGGGGCAGGAGTGAACTTTCGAGTTGCACTTCATTTAATGAGACCTTTAAAATGAACCTCTCTAGAGTACGGCTTAGTATCACACAGAAAGGTTGGACTTCCTCCCAAAGCCCAGGCTGAGTCCCACCCACTCCAGCAAGCCTGTCCCAAGGGATGCTCTGCTCACCCTGGGGAACCACACAGTCTCTGAATCCACTCAATGAAGAGCTGGGCCAATTGGGTTTTTAATTCATATTTTAGGCAAGGTGGTCACACTTTCTTGATAGGAAAACTCTTCTCTCCAGACCACTAGGAGGGCTCAAGTTTTTTTATCTTTACGACAGAGAGCAAAAATTTCATTTGAATTAGTTTAAATCTCATTTTCCACTCTTCCATAGTGATAACCTGTATCTACTTCACTATAAGTCTGATAAATCTGTGTTAAAATTTGATTTTTAAAAATGCCCCCAAAATATAACCACTCATTTGTTCATGCACTCATTCATTCATTTGTTCATGAATCATTTCTAAACTCCCACTACGTATCAGTTTCTGGGCTGAGTTTTGGTGATTCAAAGATGAATAAGGTATAGGTCTCTGGCCCTTGAGGTGATATCTGACAAACATGTAGATATATCAGAGAGAGTATTTGCAGCACATATTTAATTTCTATGATCACAGCATCCAGATTCTCAACACTAGCAGTGGGGTATTCCTGGAAGAGCACAAACTCCCCTTAACCCCATTCTGTTGCATCCAGCACAGTATGAGGCAGACAGCAAGGGCTCGATGAAGGCACTCTAGAGACTGTTCAAACACAGCCACTGCCCCATTGATGTGGCCTCACTTTGCCTACTAGAAGCTTTCAATTCTCACTTTTTGGCAGGTTGAGTTTAGCATGAAGCAATAGCCCTGCTACCAAATGACAGACTTGCAAAATCCGAGGGTCGGTGACCTTTGTATTCATTTAAACAACTCAACCTTTCTCAACTAGAACAGTCATCCACCTCCACTTGTGAACGTGAATTTAGCTGCCACATTTGCATGCATAATGTACTGAAAAGCCTTCTTTATTAATGTTTACTTCTATGTTTCTTCCAAATGAAATCACTGAAGGGCAAATTTGATTTTCAAATCAGTTTTAAAACATCTGCCTCCTAAAAAAGAGTAAGAGCAAAGAGATAAGGCTTTTAGATTACAGGCAAGGACTAATTAGTTTAGCTGATACCACTGTGTCCATGCTAAAAATACAAATGTTAAGACATTTTTAATGCATACTCAACATCTAATGATGTTAATATTCATTAGAAAAAGGCTTCCAGTCACAAGGTATGTACTTAGTGATTTTAGAAGGAAAAGGGTAACTTCGTGACCCTTCTTTCAACACAAACTCAACTAACCATGTGCTTTAGCACCTCTATTTGTTGTTCTACATGACTATATTTCTTTAAAAAATAATTTAACTATATATAACAGCATGCATCTCCAGGAAGCTCAAGGTATTGAGTATATTTCAGATTAAAAAAAAAAAAATACTTCCCAACAAGAACATCTGCAAGCCTTTTACTAGAGGTGGTGCTCCTTGAAGCTGTTTGGGCCCAATTAAGTGACAGTTAATGACAGTTTCCGGGACCTAAGGAAATGGAGAGAAGCAGCTATGGTGGTTGGTTCTACCTCATAATTAAGAGTTAAAAACTCACACACACATATATTTTATATGTATAGTATACATGTATGTTGGTATCTATATATCTGTCCAGCCAACACACTATCCTAGGACCACAGAACCATGACACATAAAATGTTAGAAGGAGCTTTAGAGGTAAATCCATTGTAGCTTGTATTTTACATAACTATTACACATTTTTATTGATAATAGTAGACTGTACTATTTTAATACAAACAGCCCTTGGAGCTAGCTCCAAGCCTCATGTTAGGAATGGTGTTTTACAGATATGGAGACAGAAGTACAGGGAGAGTAAAGGACTTGGGCAAGGACTCTCGGCCAGTCAGTGACAGACCTATAGCCGAGAGCCAGGCTTCCTGATTTCTAGTTCAGGGATTTTTACCTTGCCTGTTTTACTTTGCTCATGTGCAGTTAGTGCTGCCATACTGCACACTTTTCTTTCTGGTGGTGACATACTGGTAAGCATTTCAAGAATATATTCACTACTATAAAGGCTTAGATTAAAGTCATGTTACATTTAACACAAACAATTCCAACACAGATTTCCACTTTCATTCATGTACACATTATTTCATCCACTAGCCTTTACTTTCCTTGGGGAAAAGTACCCTCCACTATTCAAGTTCGTGAGACATGCAAAGTACTGGAATGCACAGTAAGCTGTTAACCCACAGGGAGCCTGCACTTGTCACTCCTGGCAGTCCCCTGAGGCAGCCGAAGTGTAAGCATCGGCCTGTTCCCATAGGCTCTTGAATTCTGTGGTCAGATGAGTTTTTGCCTAGCAAAGTATTGACTGCATTGTAGGTACTTCATAAAAATGGGTTGAAAGAATGGATAAACCGCCTGCATGGGCTTCCTGTGGGTATAAAGGGAGTCCTGAAAGAAGGCCAGGCAGGCAAGGAAGGTTAGAGCAGGCCTAAAGCTAAGCCGGGAGCTGGCCATGTTGCCCAGCCCCGACCTTTCAGAACACACCTTCGGGACTGATGTGCAAATGCTGCAAAGAGACAGATGATTCTGAAATCTGAGCCTGGTGAGGATGACTCAGGTTTCACTGTGAACTTCATTTGGCTCCCAGCACCACTGGCTGAAGTTTAACAACTGCAGTCAAGATTCACATTTCAAAGCTTAACACAAAGAGGTCAGTGACAAAGATGAGCCCGGCATGCTCATCTTGGCAGCAAATGGCCCCAGACCAAGGGGACGCACCAGATGGACAAGGTCACAGGAGATCAACTAGAAATGAGGTAAAGGAATAACTCGGTAACAAAGATGTCAGAACTGACACTTCCTGTTTTTATCAAAGTGCCTGTTTTATCTGAAGGTTCTCATATGTGAACATTCATTTAACCCTTATATCTTGCTACTTGGTGTCATGTGTTTCTCTGGCATTCCCCTTCTCAGAATGCTTTCAAATGCATAAAATAAAATGCACAATGAAAGAATGATATTGAAATACAATGCTGCCCTCAGACCCATGGACAAAAGGACACAAAAGACCCCTGGCCTGAGGTAAAAAGGACTGGCCTCATTGTGTGGCCTAATTGTGCTACACAGAACTAGACTTCAGAGCCAGGAAACTGAGATTCCAGATCTCTTTATAGCCAGAATCTTCATTTCTCAAGAAAATACAAGTTAAATGTTCTCATTAGAAGAAAGGAGCACCTCATTTAAGAAATAATAATGATGACAACTTTTACAATGCTTTCCCACACCCTTTTCCCCATAGCATCTCTGTTATGTGCTTTTCCTCCTCGGCTCCCCTTTCTAAACAAAATGAAGACTAGGAATTGGCAGCACAAGTATAAACTTTAGGTTTTCTCTTTGAAAATACAATCCTGGGTTTTCTATAGCTTTCTTCCCACCTTACTTTACTTTTCATTTGAAGTAAAATTAACAAATCATTTGATGTAGACATTTCTAAAGTAGAATACTGGTCTGTGACCCCCAAATCTGAAATACAAATACCCAACATCCTGACAAATGCTGGACAATAACACCAAAATGGGATGGAGAGTGAACCACTTCTGCTCTGAAGGAAAGACCTTTGTTTCAAACACAGCTGTCTGCCAACACACAATGTTTTGTCAGTGGTATGTGTGGGCCTCCAGGTAAAATTCGTAAGTAAAATAATCACAACAACTAGAAATTTTAATTTAATTAAATCAATCTAAACAAACCCCAAAAGACAACATGCTGGGCTAGAAATCAAATCCTAGTAAACAACTAAAAAAATGTGGGCACCAGTGATTCTAAGACTCTAGAGATATTGGTAGAAAATGAGTTGTTCTATTGGTATTTGATTAAAAGTCTACTTCCACCAGGATCAGTGCATTTCTCGTACAGAGTTGATTCAGCTCCAGTTCCACACGCAGAGTAGCTGTTTCATGCAAATGAATTGGGAGGAAGAAAACAATAGCTCGGAAACCTCAGAGCCATTGAAATGGTGTATGTGGGCAACAAAGGGCTGTGCCAAATGGATGAGAAGCACTTTCTCTGAGCAACACTGTAAATGCTGGGGTCCATAGGAAGCCTGGTTTTTGTCCTAGCACATACTTCTCCCACACCTCACTGTTCAGCAAACTAATTTTATAGAGGTGTGACTTGCTGGCCAGTTCTAATAAACTGTCTTCATAAACTGTACACTACTTCTGTGATTTGGATGAATTTTTAAGCAGACACAGGAAGCAAACAATCATTTGACTCCAATTTGTTTTTTAGGTGACATGTGGAAAGAGTCAGCTGATAGGAGAGTCTTTTTTTGATGTGTATGTTGTTTTCAAACTAGACTACAGGCAAGTGGTCTATCTTCACTTTTCTTCATAACCCCATACACAGCTCTACACACAGAGAGGATCAATCTATCATTCTGATGAACAAATCCAACATTTTGTGCCAAAAAGGCACAATCATCTTGTAAATGTGAAGTGATCTCAAGCAACTTTTGCATCTTAGTTGACGCTGTTCACTTGATAACCTAGTTTTAGAAAGTCAGACACATCGAAGTGCCAGGCAAGAAATCTGCAGGAAGGCCAGTCTGTGACAGATAAATGGCAGTACCCAGTGATCAAGGAAGTACCAGAGCTCCCATCATCATGATTCATATGACTTCCCTGATATCACAAAATCAACAGCTGCTGGTCTTGCTCAAGCTATCTGAAAGGGTAAGTGGTTACCAAGAGGCCTACAGAAATGAATGAATAGATAATGCAAGCCATATCTCAGAAAGAGGGAAGACAGTCTGATGAAAAAGAAATCTTAATTTATTATAAGAAAACACTGAATTTTACGGTGTTCTGAACATCAAAGGAAAGTCAAGAAGTAACTTTAAATAGAGGTGGGGAGAATTAAAGTGTAAAGCTTGTGTCTGTTTCTTTTCTAAAAGTATTTCCCAATGATTAAAAAAAAAAAAATCAGAGCAAGAACCCCATCCAATCTTGACAGAGTGTGGGACTCAGGGGAGAAGAGCACACAGATAATGGCTTTCTTCCTCTCTCAGGGGAGGGTACCAAGTTATTTAGGGTGAGTTAGCTTTATACTTAAGATAAAATCTCTTATAGAAAATTTAAAACAATAACTTGAGTCTGGCATTTTTATCATCCAGGCTATTGGGCTAAACTTCAAGCTACTAATCCCTTGTGGGAAAGCACAGCCAGGAGACAGCTAAAATGTGCTTAAGAAAGTATACAGTCATTTTATTACAGATGGCTACTTCAGAATCATTTTATTTGACTTTGACTTTTTAAAGGCAAGATTAGCCATTAAACATTTTGGACACACTTGGAAAACAACTTGTCAATCTATCTTGTGAAAAAAGATGCCTCTGAAAATTTATCATCTTGGTAAAAAAACACCCACACTTCGTCTATCACTAAAAGCCAAGCAGAAATCTCCTGTTATTATGGATAAGTGGAAAATTATTGCTTATTATATGGTATTACACAGTTTACAGAAACTGCAAGTGCTCATTACAAAATGAACATCACACTTATCATCAGCGAGGGCAGCCAGAGCACTGGCACAGGCCTGCAACAAAACAAGCTCAATTTGCTTAAGGCTCCCTATGGCTGAGGTTATTGTTTCCAAAACAAAAGCAACAAAGAAGTAGATTGGCTGAGTGTACAGGCTGCAATCCTGCCATCTCAGGGAAGATCTGTGTCAAAGGCATACTTGAACTTCCCTCCAGGCAGGCTGAAAGGAGAAGGAGTGATCTTATCTACCAAGGCCAAGTCCACTCCCTTCTACATAGTATACCTGCTTTCAGATTCAGCATGCTGCTAGCTCCCCTAGAGGTTATCCCTAAGAATTTACTGAGAGAAGATTTCATCTACGTCAGTGTGCCAGACTCCAACAAGGCCTCTAAGTCCTCGAGCCGATGGGAAAACTTAGCTAAAGAGCCTACCACAGGGCTTGATTTAGAGCAGTGGCTCAAAATATGTCTGCTAACTTAATGGATGGATAAATAATAAATTTTTGAGTTAATATAGGCCCATGCCCCACAAATTAGGGGTTTTAGCAGAGCAATCTTAGTTAAGGAAGTGACAAAAGGAGAAAATAACGCCTGAGAATATCAGTTGTTCCATCCCTAAATGTGACTTAGAAGGCTGTGTCCTGGGTTCCCATCTCATCTCCCCAGAAATTTATAACATTAATTACTATTAATTTAAGAATGTAATATTAATGCAATGTGAAGGTGTAAATTTGAAAATTAGACTAGAAATTCAAAAATTAATGCATTTGTAATTGTATATCATAGTACATGCCAAATCTTACTAAAAACTTGAGTACTACTTAATACTATTGTGGTTCTGTACTCATAAGGCAATATAACTACATCTCTGGGCATCCGAGGCTTTAATTAATGTACCTGAAGCACCTGCAAAAAGGCACAAGCTGTAATATGAGGTACTCAATGTTGCTGGGAGAATATGAACTTCAGCATCACATCATCTTGTTTGTTTAAACCTGTGATCTCAACATTAGATTAGTATAGGTTCCAAGTATTCTAATTAGGAGAAATGAATTGAGGGGATTCAGAAACTTGAAACAAATAAGTTTCCATGAGCCCCTCCTTCTTGCATCCCCACATACTCTAGAGAAAAGACTATACATTTCAAAGCTCCAGCAGTCATAATTTCTATTAAGCCTATATATCTACTGCCAAATCCTACAGAGAATTCAGCAATTCCCTAGAGAACTGAAAAGAAAAGAAACAATATAAACAAGTTATTTTCATCTAATAGCAGCAGTACCAACATGTGCTTCCCTCCTTTGCCTGAGCATCACTCCTGCTTAAGAAACTTAACACTTAAAGGTTCAGAGAGGAGATGAGCACGGGATATTATCCAGTCTTTGTCACCTGAGGAAAAGCAAGAGCTCTCTGTGACAAGTTTAATGTACAACTCTCCTGGAGTTAGAAAGACAAACAAGATGACTATTCATCACCCTTTCTAGGTCAAGACTGCTAAGCCACATTACTTAGAATATAGACATTCTTTTGTTCAGTTGAAGTTTATTTCATGGGCTCCATATTGTTGTATAAATTTGGATAAAGAGGTGAAAAGTGTATGAGCAGAAAACACTCACTAACTCCTTCCAAAGCAGCTGGTTAATGTGTGTAATTCCAGATGATCACCGCTCTGAAAGTACACTTTAAAACTTTGAAAGAAATATTTATTACTGATACTCAGTACATAATTTACAACACCATGGTGAAATTCACTTACATTCCATTTCAAGGGATCGTGAAAAGAAAATGTCAACTGTAGGGATAATATGCTTTATGGATCTTGGCTTAAAACAGAGGGAAAAAACACATATGCAAGTCTCTTTGATAGAAGAAAATAGTCTAATAAATGGCCTAATGAACAGAATAATGATTTTTTTTTTAATTAGGCAATAGGAAGGAAAGGGATGAAAAGGAGAGGCTAATATACTCTAAGACCTGCATAATGAAGCCCTAGGCAATCTGGATTTGACCATTGGTATACAGACTATGTTTTCAAAACCAATTTTTAAAGTATGAATTATGATATAGATAATAGGCTGGACAACTAACATTTTCTGGAGCAAGTAGTAGTGATAGCAATGTAGGAAACCATATGAAAATATAAGTGGATTTCTTTGTAATCTATAGTCTTCATCATACCTTCTGGAAGGTGAGTCTATCTCTGATTTGTTCCTTGATGTGATTTTTAATACTGAAGTTCATAGGTTTCTTCATAGAATCACCAGTTTCTCCAGTTACAATGTAGGTCAGTAGTAGGTGACTAGGCTCCAAATGCATCTTTTCAGAAAAATTTCCCTGACTCTATGCCATATTCTGATCAAGTCTATGTTCTTACAGCTCGTTTATGTTTCTTTTTTTTCCTTTTTCTTTTTGTTTCCCCTTCTCCTCCTTCTCTTCCTTCTTCCTCCTTCTTCTCCTTCTTCTTCTTTTTTTTTTTTTTTTAAACTATGGTCTTATAGGCCATACAGAATTCTGGGAAAAAGAGACTCAGAATGAGGACATCTGGGTTCTAATCTGGATCCTCCCATTAGACAAGAACTTGGGAAGGTACTTGTGCTTTTTGTCTCAGATCCTCATCTGTAAAATGAGAGGCTTGGACTATAATTTCCAAGATATTTTCAGTTACAATATTTTATGATTACAGAATCGTTTTGTATTTGCATTGCGCATGCAAGTGTGCGTCCATATGAGATGACTCCCAAATGTTTGGAATGTGTATACCTATAAGTTCCTCCAGAGGAGAAATGTCTTCCTGTCTCCTCAGTATTTTCCCTCACAATATAGCCTTTACCTACTAGGGTCACTTAAATATTAGACTGAATCAAAATTGTTTGGGCTATACAAATGATTATAGACTAACCTGCTAGAGGCTACACTGGGAGAACCTGGCCCTGTACTTCCAAAGGGGTTAATGCCAGTGCACCTTGAAAAATGGCTAGAGTTCTGAAAAGCAAGCTTCTTCCCAGCCTAGCCCCTTATTCTACCCTTCTCTGAAACAGACCCAAGAAAAAAATGAATGTTATCAAGTTATATGCAAACAAATTACAGTGGACATTCAGCTAATGGAGTAGTTCCTTGTGTTTGGGAGGGGAAAGCTCAAGGTAGAACTCTCAGAGCATTTTTGACTGGGTTTTGAAGGGAATAGAGAATCAGTAGAGACTTGAAGATCAGCAGGTAGAAATAAAGACAATTAACTGATCTAAAGCATGGACGCATTTGGCAATGGTAATTGGGCTGGACTGAAGGGAAAATTGGATATCTTTAAGGAAAGAACTGAAGAGATAAAGATTAGAAAGTTTGGTGAGAGTCAGAGAGACATGATAATTATATATTTGAAATCTGGCCATGAGGTCTAACAGTGGGGCAAAATATTTGAAAACAAGATGTTTGGGAAAAGCTGGTCATGTAGAGACAGAAGATGACCCAAGCAAGGATCTGAGGCTTTTCTTAGTAGACTGCTGGAGGTGCTTGTACAGGGGAGTAAGGAATCAGCCAGAGCAAGCAGCAGCAATGTTCCAGGCATCAGAACAGCAACAGTACAAACAGAGTATAGATTCAAGAAAATCCATTAGAGGCTACTACAATACTCTGGGAGTGAGGTAAGAAGGTCTGCATTAAGATGGAGGTAATAGGGACATAAATAAAGGAAGAAAGAGTGTAAAAGATATGATACCTGACTGGCTGTAGAGGGCAAAGCAGAGAAAAGTCAAAGGGATAAGAGATGCTCAGGAGAAGCGGGTTACCATAAACACAAATGCGGACATTAAAAGGGAGGAGCTGCTTTATGGGGAAAAATGACAACAAGCTTAGGTTTAGACAAGCTGAGTCTGAGAAGCCATTCTGGAAGGGGCCAACATGTAATGGGAAATATGATTATTTCTCATGGTTAAAGCCATGAGAATAACTCAGACAGTCAAGAAAGGTACCCTTTCAGCTCTAAAAATTGATTCTGTGTGCATGCTTGACCCCTGAATTCACGGGAGCACTTCTTTTTTCCTTTTCCTTTTTTTTTTTTTTTAACCTAGGAAGAAAACACTAGTCTTCTAGCACTCTGGGATACAGATGAGTCAGCATTAATCACAGCATGGTTACCAAGAAAGCGCTTTTCATTAGGACCCAGAGACAAACTGAGGCAAGTCACTTTAAGAAGCTATAATCATATCTACACTGACCTTCCTCATAGGCTCTACTTTCTTTCTTCTATTGCAGATGTTCATGCCAACCACCTATTTTTTTAAATGGATTTCTATGATGATAGTTATTCTGTTGTTTCTATATGCTTAGTTTGCTTGCCTAAGTTAGGGTTCTATGATTTCTACTAGAGGCCCATTGAGGAGCAGACTGCATTGCTTTATTGGCAATGCCTATCTCGGGGAAGGGGTTAATCAAGACTTGGTCATGGTAAGGGGTGACTCCCAAAAACTTCTCTGGACAGTAGTTCAGCCATCCTGAAACTATGGAAGGGATCCAAAGCTCTAGGATGCCAGAGTGGGGTCTTTTCTGTCAGAGGTACATAGAATGCCTCAGCAAGTGGTTTAGAGTTCCTCTTCAAAGATTAAGGTCAGCTTTTTCTTTTTTTTAAACCTTTTACTCTGAAAATCCAGAGAAACAATTGAAACATATTAACCTGGCAAACTTGGGGTTTTAAATCAAATCAATTCCCAAAGTGAAAGGGGCACAGCTGGCAAACAGTTTTTAAAGCACTTGGCCCCTCCATAAAGAAAAACTATTCTCTCTAAAAGTGCTTAAAAATAAAGGTAATGGACTTCCAGCTAGTAACCAATTTCAAGTGATAAACTGTTACTGGGGGATCCAAATCATTAACTTGAGGGGCAAGGATAGATGTGGAGACCAGAGAAAACTGAACCTCTGGTAATGATTGAATTTGTGGAATAAGGCTGTAAATGAATCAAGGATGACAGATCAATAACAGATTAATAAAGGGAAGTTGGGAAGACATATTCCTAGTCTGTAAGGAGCATGAGCAACTTTTGTCCTCTCACACAAACTCTCACTTGCATCTGAGCTGGGCTGGATAGAATTCCTGAATGGACCTTGTGATAACAACAGCTCCAGATAGCAGGACAAATGAAACCAAAATGTAGGCATGATTGGAGACAGAGCAGAAGTACTCATCCATTCATTCATTTAGACAACAATATGAGTGCTAGGTTCTTGCTAGGCTATCATGGATAAGAATAAATAAAAAAGATCAAATCTCTGCTCTCATGGAGCTTAGACTCTAGTGGGGGAAGGACAACAGTAATTGAATAACCACACAAAGGAAAGTGTGATTTGAGCTGTGAAGGAAAGTAGTTCGGTTCAATGAGAGGGAAAAACAAAGTGATCTTATTTAGATGGGTGGTCAGGGCAGACTTTCCAGAGAAAGTAGACCTTGAGCTAAGAACAAAAAGATAATGGGGGTTAATGAGACAAAGGGAAGCGGTGCAGGGCTCCAGATAGAGGCCATGGTATGAGAAAAGGCTCTGTGGGCAGATGAAGCATGACCCATGGTGAAATGTGAGAGGAAGTCAGGCTGATGTGAACAGGGAGAGTACAACGTAGCATGAGTTTTGAGAGACAGGACAGGGCCAGATTGCATAGGCACTTTAGGCCATGTGAAGAATACTGGTCTTTATCAGACAGCAATGAGAAGCCAGTGAAGGGTTCTAAGCAGGTTTAACACCAGAGTTGCACTTGAAAAATGCCACTCTGGTTATAGTAAGTAAACTTGAGGGCAGTGCAGAGAGAATGTGGGGGAAGGAGGCAGTTAGCAGAAAGAGGAGTAGAGAGGAGAGAGATGATGGTAGTTGGACTAGTATTGTCTTGATTGATTTTTGTCATTTGGAATGTAATATTAATATAAAAATTATTTCTATAATAAAATAAAAATCCTTCTGATCATGTATATTTTAAGTGTGCTCACACAGTTCACTGAGAAAGTTTTATTGAGATATGCTTCAATTTATTTATAATAGGCATGGAAAAAATTATTATCCTCACAGAATAATGTGGCACCTGGATTAGCAAGAAAGAGGGAAGGAGCCCTCAGGTTCTCTGTCCTAATCATTTGCTAGCCGGGGGAACTTCACTTCCTTCCAGTTCTTTCATCTGTCAAATGTTCTGGATGGGAGGAACCTCTCCACTGGTGGTCGACAAAACCTGCTTATAGCTCTAAATTTACAACTCAGTTCACAAACTTAGCATCAAAACCTACTTTCCACATGACTTCCAATACATGGGTAAATTTTGCATAAAAACTTTCTGCGGTACAGAAGATAAGACCCTTGTCTAGATGTGCAGGCATGAGTGACTGACTATTAATGTTTTCTACTCAAAAATATTCATCTACTGGTGGTACTTCATTACTCCATAAACAACAGTTTGATTAATAGGTATCTGCAAGCCTGGTTTAATAGATAGATACCTACTACAGGGCAGGCTCTGATATCTTATCATTAACACAGTGGTCTGCCTACTATCAGACTTGTCCTTGTGTGTGTGTGTGTGTGTGTGTGTGTGTGTTTTATCTGAATTCTGCTATTTTTTTCATTTTCATTTTTGCCATTCCCCTTTCAGGTATATGTGCCTTTATTGTTCAAGTTCTAAATCTCTTGACAAAATTAACACCAATGTTTGCCCTTAAAAAAAAACATGGGAAAGAACATGACTGGCTTTTTTTCATTACTGTCAAATGCTGTGTAGAAAATGGAATTAAGTATGAAAAGAGAAAAATAAAATCTCCACTGAGCATTTTAAAAGTGACAATTACACAACCAGAGCCCATTAATTGGCTCACACTTCAAGAAGAAACAAGCAAGTACGCTCCTCCAACCTCCCAGGGAAGGGGATCTGAGAAGAGCAATCCGTCTGTTACTACAGCAGTGACTTGCAAGAAATAGTAATATTTCAATACAGGATCTATGTGACGGTCAAGAGCTGCAATCTCACCCTGAAAAACTAAAACTTGACACTAAAATGAATTTCTTCTCATTATCAGTCTCAATTGTGAAGACATTTCCTCCTTTAAAACCCTCTTTCTTTTTATTGCATCACATTACTGACCTCAAGCCCACTATATTCAACCCCCGGGTCACATGGTTAGCATTGACCTCCTGGAACCAACTCAAGATTTACACTTTGTTAATTGTCAGGCTAAATAACAAAGCTGGCAGAAGGAAAGCTTTCTCAACTTTATCACTAACAATGGCATTGAAGACGCAGGAAATTGCAGGTAAGGTAAATAGTTTAGGCTTAAATGTACCATTTTTCAATCTTGCTACACTTTGGGAAAGTTTACTGAGGCTCTAAGTCTCCACCTTTAATTTATCTCATTGCCCTCAACCACTGCAGCACTTAGAAAAAGAAAAAGAAACATGACTCCTTGTTTTAAGGTTCCCAGTGAATAAATAGCATCAGCTACAGAAACAGATCGCAGAACAGAACTTAGCTCTTCCCCAGGACTAAATGACAATACTGTCAGTGAGGGGGATACACTGCTTCTCAGATATGGGTATCATCATGCTCAAGACCACGGAGCAGACAAGCTGACCCCACAGAGGCCTTTCCAGGTGACGCAGAGACTGTCAAAGTGCTTCTCAAGGAAGGTACAGGGGAGAAAATGTTTAAAGTTAGGATGCTGTAGAAATTGCCTAACCCAAGGTGGTGCTCCATGGTTTCAAGTAGGCCAGGCCCCTGTGAGAAGGAAAATCCAGGTGGATATGGACTTCTGAAGCCCTGGGGAAAGGTGAAAGGAAGAAGTACTCTCAGAGAACTATGTTTTAAGAGGCCCAAGAGGAGAAGTATAAGGAAAATGTGGCTCATTTTCTTGATGGCTAATAATGTTGACTACCTTTTTGTGTGCTTATTGGCCATTTGTGTACCTTATTTGTAGAACTGTGTGTTCAGATACGTCATTAGCAAATTAGAAAAATGCAAATCAAAAGCACAATGAGATATCACTTCCTACCAATAAAAGAGACTGATAATAACCAGTGTTGGTGAGAATGTAGAGAAATGAGAACCCTAATACATTACTGATGGGAATATAAAATGGTAAAGCTGCTTCACAGTCTAGCAGCTTCTCAAAGGGCTAAACATAAAGGGACCATATGACTCAGTCCACTTCTAAGTGTATACCTAATTGAAATAAAAACTTATGTCTACACAAAAATATCTTCACAACAGCATTATTCATAAAAAATAGCAAAAATGTGGAAACAACCCAAATGTCTATAAACTGATGAATGAATAAAAAGATGTGGTATATATCTATACAATGGAAGAATATTAAGCAATAAAGAGAAATAAAATACTGATACATGCTACAACATGGATGTGCCTTGAACACATTAGGCTAATATGCCAGTCATAAAAGATTGTATGTTATATGATTCAATGTACATGAAATATCCAGAATAGGTAGATTAGAAAGACAGATAGTAGATTAGAGTGGTTGCATAGGACTAGGGGAGATAAAAGATTGGGAAGTGATTGCTAAGGGTTTCTTTTTTAGGTAATGAACATGTTCTAAAATTGACTGTGGTGATGGTTGCTCTGAATTACTAAAAGCCATTTGAACTGTACACTTTACATGGGTGAAGTGTATGATATATAAGTTATATTTCAATAAAGTTGTTTTTAAAAGAAAAAAAATGGCTCAGGTGTCCTTTTCAGAGAAGTACAACTTCTGCTTGGGTTAAGTGGCTTCAAGGTTCTGAAAAGCTACTAGGATATTGCTATGTACAGCACTTAATTTCTCTAATTTATTGCTGATAGTTAATAAACATGCCACTCTGCCAGCATATGCTACTCAAATAATGGCAAGGACAAATATTTATGGCTGAAGCAAGAAAAGAATCTTTTTAAAAATTTTCTTTTTAATTTTAAAAGAAATACATATAAATTGGTCAAATATAGAAAATTAGAAATAATTTCCATAATCCCAATATACAAAGGCAAGCATTATTAAAATTTTGGCATCTTTCTTTCTGGCTTTCTTCTTCCATATTTTTTTTTTCCTACTTGTGATAACACTCCTATAATTTTGTGCTCTGCTTTAAAAAATCTTTTTATATAAGTATTTTCTTAAGTTATTAAAGTTATTAAGTTATTAAAAACTCTTTATGAGATCATTTTTAATGAACACTTAGGTTGGAGACAAAAACTTATTCAAAAGGGAATCTGGATAATATGTCTGGCAGGCAGGCAGGCAGTCTGTGAGAAAATTAAGCTGAAAGCTGGAAATACTAGGGAGTTCTAATAATCTGAACCACAGAATTTTCAAGAAGAAAAGAAAAATTTCACCATTACCCAATTCTTTATATCTAATCATTTATATTTGCCTAAATATTTGCCAAGGGCATGGTCTTGGGCAGGTGATGTTTTGGCAGATAGAATGATTAGTCCATGAGACCATGACAAAGCAGAGAAAGGGTTAAAAATGAACATAAATGAGATCAATATGTTAAGAAGCATACACTGGCAAGAAACAAAACAGAGACATAACATGGAAGAAGTGCAACCAGTCACAAGGAGGGAAATGAAAATGATTTGGGGTCTCTGGGGAGTATCAACAGTCCGGGCAGAAGAGCTTTAGGGAATTCAGGTTCAAGATGGCCAACACTATAGGCACATTTACCTTTCTCTCTTCCTAGAAACCAATGAGGTGACATCAAAGAAATACAAAGGGAATACATTCATGAAGGTGCTGCAAACTGGAGGGAAGGATGTTAGCAAATCAAGATTTGGGGGGAATTTCTTTAAAAAATGATAGTGGATGAAATATTTATAAATCTAAGTGAAACTGGGCAGATTTCCACATTGAAGCAAACTGGGCAGGATGGACAAAAAACAACCCACATCAGCCAAATTTAAGAACTCCAAGGATGAAAAAAAGGTCCTATAGTTTTCTACAGGAAAAATTACTACAAAGAATCAGATTATATCAGATTTCTCATTAGCAACATTAGATGTTAGATGGCAATAAATCCAAGCTTTCAAAATTTTGAAGGAACTGAACTCTGTACCTAGTCAACCTATGGTTCAGGCATGCACAATTCTGAAAATTTGATTGCTATATACCCTCTCTGAGAAACATTTCCTATGGATTCACTCTGCAATGCTCTTGAGGGATCTTCTTAATGAAGACCCAGCCAAGTCATACATTTGGCTTCAAATTTACCCAGGAGAGAGAACAGGAAGCGCAACATGAAGTCTACACAACTGTACAGGAGCTATTCCTGCTAGCATGCAGGTGATAGCTCAGGTGATAGTATACAAGACTCACACAGGTATGGAGTCACTCTGGCTTAGAAGCCTCATATTATAAACTGAAACTATTAATCTCTTGTGATAGCTCCATAAACACAGATCGCAGAATTTTCATGAGGGACTTGCCTAGTCACGAAAGTCAGGGCACTCAGAAAACCCAAAGCTATGGCTTTCAACCAGTCCTCCCAGGCCAGGTACAATTTACCAATTAGGGGTAATTTTTGTCATAAGCAATACTGCCTCATTACACAGCTGACATTCCAGTTCCATCGAGTTTTCAGGGGAAGAGATCTAGAAAGTAACTAACTGGGCCCAAGGTCAATATCTCCTGCAAAGAAAAAGGGGTTTTGGTAACCTTTATCCACATTTTACAAAGAGAAAAAGAAATCCAAGAAACAGTGAAACCAACCTAGACAAGAAAGAAGAAATTTTAGGATCATAGTTGTAGAGTAGGCCTAGGAAGCAGTCTATTAAAAAATAAAACAATAACTAAACAGTATAAGTCAGAAGCTTCTGTAACAGAAAAAAGAGGCAATAAGAAACTTTATTTAAAAAAAAAAAAACCCTGGCTAATATGAGGCTATTTATTATTTTTTACACAACTAATACACTAATTCTGAGTACTTGTAAGAAAATCTAATCTACTTGATCTGAATACAGTATAATTCTTCTAAGAGGGGCACAAATTTAGTGACAGATTATTTCCCTCATGGTAGATCCAATGAATTATTAGATGTGTAGTGAACAATGTTTATATAGTTAAAATGTCATAATGAATTCTTAGTGGTTTTCTCTTTTCAGGATCAATTTATACTTAACACATGAAAGACAACTATAATACAGAACAGAAGATAAGTATCATAAATCTTTACAATGTCGATGTGGTAGGACAGCTAAGAGAAGATGAAAAGAGACAGAGGGAAATGTAGGGGTGATAAATTCTTTATTAATAAGTATAAAGTCAAGAAATATTGTCCATAATTGATGGGTCAGAAAATAGAGATTTAAGTATATTGCTTAATTTTAAAAGGTAAGTAAGAGCAGAACTCAAAAGAAAAACATAACTAACAAAAAATGAAGAGTGGTTAAGTGAGGCAAATTCCTCATTTTTTTATTACAAGGAGTTAGTAAAGCTGATAAGTTAATGAACGGATATAAAATATTATTCATAGTTGAGAAGTTAAACTAAAAAAATAGTCAAAAGTAGTTACTTCTAAGGAATGGAAAAGAAAATGGGAAGGTAAAATTTTACTTTTCACTTATTTTCTTATGTTGTTTAATTTTCCATGGGCATGTTTTAAATTTATAATAAAAAGACTGATGTTAGTATCTTACTGTATTGATACAAATTTAGGGTTCAACAATTTAGAGGACAGTAGCAAAAGAGAATAAAAAATTGGAAAGTGAAGCTTTTTTGAAATAAGGCTAAAGGGTACAAGATTAGATTATATGAAAAAAAAGAGGGGTAAAAAGTAATTTTATAAAATCAGTCAATACATTTGGGATAATATGGAAAAAACTTTGAAGGCATTATACTAAGTGAAATAAGTCAGACAGCAAAAGACAAATATGGTCTGATCTCACTTATATGTGGAATCTAAAACAAAGAACAAACAAAGAAACAAACAAACAAAACTGAGGCTCAGAGAAACAGAACAGATTGGTAGTTGCCAGAGGCAGGAGGTGGGGGAAATTGATGAAGATGGTCAAAAGGTACAAACTTCCAGTTATAAGATAAATAAGTTTTGGGGATGTAATGTACATTCATGGTGACTACAGTTGACAACAATGAACTGTAATATCTGAAAGTGCTAAGAAAGTAGATCTTGAAAGTTATCACAAGAAAAAAATACTATAATTACATGAGGTAACGTGTTTAACTAAATTTGTTGTGGTAATCATTTTGCAATATACATATATCAAATCATAATGTTGTATTCCTAAACTTAATCAATATTATATATCAACTATATCTCAATAAAGTTAGGGAAAAACCCCAAAATCAGTCTATACAGAAACAGGGTTCTCTATGATAGAAAATGAGCCTTTATCCTGAAAGCAACACGCACACCACACACACACACACACACACACACACACACACACACACACACACACACTCCCGCAAAAGCAGAGGGACTTGCAGGGAGACACTGAAGAATCTCATTCCCTAGATACTTTTCTGATTTCTTGACTAGGTAGAATGCTATCAAGAGGCAGGGCTGTGATCTTTAAAGATCGTATAGAATTTCATTTATAAAATGGCTCACATTTTTTTATTTCAATAAAAAGCAGGTTATACTTCTTGACACTAATAGAATCCTCTCTTGACAACTGCTCTAGAGTACACTTGTTAAAAAGGAAAGGCATACTTCTTTTATCATCTGCATATCTTCTGTTATATTTCTTAAGACCTAATTCAAAAATGGAAGATACAATAGATTCAGGTTATGACTATAAACATTATATCATAACCTTTGGATCCAATGACTCTTAGAGAGTTAAAGGCACTTGCCTTCTTGCTACTACTCTTGTTCTTCTAATATATTATTTATTTATTAATTTGTAAAACACTGCTGTAGCATCTAAGTGCAAACATACAAAGTTACAAACATAAATTATTTAAACCCACCAACTAATGGAAACAAAAAATGAAAAGGGGGAAAATATGTTGACTTAATGTAAAGCTACTGGTCATTTAGTTCTTGTTAAAAACCCACATTGTTTAATGTCTTCAACAGGGAGACATAAAAGAAAGATGAGGAATCCAATTTGTGACACATAAAATAACATTAGAGGCAGGAGATGGTAAGCAGTGAGATGTGTAAAGATGACGAGCTCTGAGGCAGCAGAGGGTCTGGCCTATGAGCTGCACACCTAATAAGCAGTGGCTCTGGGAAGACAAATGGGCTGCTGTCCATGGGCCTTGAAGGCTTTCCTCCTATATAAAAGGGGTCCTAGAACAAGTTAACCACTTAGTTTCCCAGTTTCCACTTTCTAGCTTGGTTTAGCTCTCTTTGCTAATGCTTTGAGTACTAGGAGGCAATGCAGTCCAGTGGAAAGAGCTTTCATGTTTTCCTTATAAAATTAGGTCAATATCTCACAAGGTGTTTTGTATTCAGGACAAAATGAGATAAAATATGTGAAAGTATTGGAATACTAGTTACTAAATAGCTGTTAGTTTTCACATGTTATGGTAGAGAGAGAGCTACAAGAATTTTGTGTTCCCCTGAGAAGTCGTTGCCCAGCCAGGAACCGACTACGTTTCCCAGCCCTGCTAGGCATGTACTATGGCAATTGACTAGTTCTCTCTGATACAACACAAGTGGTTCACTACACCCAGGCCCAGGCTATTCAGAACCAGGCATACCATCTCTCTGTTCTTATCCCAACTGTCAGCCAGATGCATAGGATGTGGCTGAGGCCCTCAGTGATGACAGAATGACAAGAAGGAAGACATCTGGGTTCCTCAATCACCTGTGGAGAAGAGCCACTCGACAACCAGGAACAGCCATACTGACTATTATATGACTGATAAATAAACCATTGTGTTAAGCCATGGAAACTTTGAAGCCACTATCTGTTACAGTAGCAACTGTTACCCTAACCAATAAAAACATGCTATATAATAATTACTATAATAATAATGGTGAGAGTGTCAGACATGGTATCAAATAAGCCATTACTGATGCTATTACAAAATCTTGGCCAAGTAAGTACATGAAAAGATGTTCAATGTCATTAAACATCAGGAAAATGCAAATCAAAACCACAATAAGATGCCACTTCACTCCTACTAGAATGGCTATGAACAAAAGGAATAGGCAGTAACAAGTCCTGGCAAGAATGTGGAGAGATTGGAACCCTCACACATTGCTGGTGAGAATGCCAAATGGTGCAGCTGCTGTGGAAAAGTGGAAATTCCTCAAAATTTAAACACAGAATTACCATTAGACCCAGTAATTCTACTCTAATTCTAGGTATATACTGAAGAGAACTGAAAACATGTTAAAATGAAAACTTCTATAGGAATGTTCATAGCAGCAATAGTCATTATAGCCAAAAGGTAGAAATAATTCAAATGTTCATCAACTGATGAATAGAGAAACAAACTTTGACATATATATCTCCATATGATGAAATGCTATTTAGTTATAAAAAGGAATGAAGTACTGATATGTGCAATAACATGAATGAACCTTGAAAACATTATACTAAGGGAAAGAAACCAGGAACAAAAGACCACATATTATGTGATTCCATTTATATGGAATGCCTGGAATATACAAATCTATAGGGACACAAAGTAGATCATTAGGTGGTGAGGCTGAGAGAGCTAGAGAGAAATTGGGGACTGCTAAAGGGTAGGTTTATTTTGGGGGTGATGAAATGTTCTAGAACATGAGATAGTAGTGACAGTTGCACAACTGTGAATATACTAAAAACTACTGAATTGCACAATTTTAAAAGGATGAATTTTATGGTATGTGAATCACATCTCGATTAAAAAAATAAAAAAGAAAGAAACCTCAGCTATTTGCTTTATCTTGCCTGTCAGAGAATCTGGCACTGCACAAAAAGGCACTGAGCTCTTTTCAGGTAAGAAGGACTGGAAGAGGGCATAAAGGAACCTTCTAGGATGCTGGACATGTGCTGTTTCGATAAGAGCAGCAGTTACATGGGTATATACATGTGTCAATATTCATTCGAGGCATGATTCTAGGCTGGTCAGAACTAGCAGACTCCTTCCTCCTAGCTTCAACCCGCAACTAGGTAAGCTCCAACAGAGCCCCAGTGCCCTATGCATGAAATGTCCCTGTTCGCCTATGAAGAACCTAAGGTACAAACTTTTCTCAGTTTGAGTAACAGTGTAGCTAACGTGGAGATAAGTAGTTAAAACTAACCCTGAGAATGATATGGGGGTGGGGTATAGGATAAAGTCCCAGAATAACTACTAAAGTGTGTACTGCATCAGCAAAATACTCTAAGGAAGAAAAAAGTCCTAAAGGGATAGTAAGGGAAGTGGGGGGAAGACCCAAGAGAGGACACATATGGAAAGTATCTTTCTTTTTCCTGCTTAGGTACATGACATTTTCAAAATTCAAGTTCAAATAATAAAATAAGGAATGCCTGTTTGGTCACATAAAGGAAATTATTGTTTAAGCACATGATAGTCAAAACTGAAGTAAAAGATCATTGGTGTGTTTTCAACCGCCAAATAAGATATAATTTGGTGATTCCATGAATCGTCATTCCAATGTTCTGAATCCACTGGAAAGACTGTCTTTTAAACTGGAATAAATTCCTCAAAGGATGTCACTTACTTGCAGGAGACTTTCGTTCTGTCAGCCACCATGGTCCACTGTTGCTGGTTGGTGGAAACCTCAACATAGTAGCTATAGCTTCTATCGTCGCAGTCCCAAAGTAGTAACCTGAACAGAAGGAAACAGGAGGGTGCTGTGAACGTTCTCACTGGCTGTTTCCTTAGGCTGCAGGCACAAGGGAACCCATGTCCACCCCTCCTACTTGCCTCCTTTGCCCCACCAAACTTCCAGGACTGGAGAAAGAAAGTGAAACCCCAACAAGAGTTTGATGAGAGAAGGCAGAGTCAGTCTGCAGCAAGAGGTTTGTCTCTTTAGAAATTTATGTCACAAGTCACTCCATCCCAGGCAGCCTGTCTCCCAAGAGGCAAGGCTCTTCTGATTGGCTTACCAGGGAGAAGACATCACCCAATCCTCCTTCCTGATTCTTACAACTCTTATCTTCAGTCAGGTGGGCTGTCCAAAGGTAACATCCATCAAGACCATTGTTCATGCGGGAATATGTGCTTTCTAATAGGCAATAACTAATGTGTCCCAATGACCTTAATTATCACATTTTAGGTTCCTTCTCATTCTTACCAGACTTTTCGTTTGTATAGCTTTGGTAAGATTATCTGGTTTGGAGATACAGACAAACATATTCATTAGCAAAACTTTCTGTTATTTAGAAATTGATTATCTTGAACCTGTTCTTATCTCCCCCCACCATGCCTTTTTAGCCCAGATAAGAACCTAAGCATTGACTATATTATTCCATTTATATAAAACTCAAAAGAGACAATTTATCTGACAGGAATCAGAATCAGAATAGTGGTTACCTCTGAGGAAGGCAATGACTGGTAAAGGATATAAGGAACCTTCTAGGATGGTGGAAATGTGCTAGTTTTGATCTGAGTGGTAGTTACGATACATAAAAAAATCTGTGCTATTCTTCAATTTAAAAAAGCAGAATTAAAAAACACTCTAAAAATTGTAACACGGGATCAGACTATAGCATTCTGTTTCTGATAGTATACAGTATGAGGTCATTGTTTTCTATTATTTCAGCCTCATAAGGCCTTCCTATACAAGATCTGTATCTTATTGTTTTACAGTTGCTCATGCATATTTGCTTCCTCCACCAACTAGAAAGATAGCGAGCTCCTAGAAGGCAGTACCTATGTCTTACTGGTTTTCTACACCCGGTACTTGGCATAGTGTCTCACACAGAGCCTACCTACAATCATGAATGTTTGCTGAGCAAATACATTATTTGTAACAATAACAGTGGTAATGACAATGATGATTATCATAACGATCAACAATCCTTTAATGTTTACTGTGTACCATGCCCTATATTAAGTGCTCTACATAATTTAGCTGATCAAATCCTTCCAAAAACCTTTTTAGCAAACATTATTCTTCTCATCAAATTACAGATGGCGAAAGTGAGGCTTCAAGCTGTTAAGTAAGTAACTTGTCTAAACTCAAACAGCAGTGATGGTCAATACTGGGTTCCAACCTGGTGTCCTGAACAAGGCCTACTTCTGTAATCCCTCTGTCAAACGTTTTCTTTTCTCCCACTGTATATGGCTGGGTTATAGTTTACAACTGGTAACCTACCACTCTACAAAAGTAATTCATATTATTCCCCTTAATCTTACAATTATAATCAATGTATGCAGTTCAGTTTAGTGTTACCTATAAAGCTATTATTGAGGATTAGAAATGGCACCATGTTCTCCTTTCCCTTTACCCTTTGTTTCTTGTTTTCAATTATATATTTTTTTGCTCTTGATGGCTAAATCCACAATACCTAATATTTTGAAATTCATCTTTTAAGTAGAGAAAAATATTAAAAGGTTTTGGAAAGCATAAACAGATTACACCTACTGATTCTCTTTAATTCACCGGAGTATTTAATCTCTCAGAGTACTCTGAGTGAATCAGACAGTATTCTACCCTATTGTTTTTAAGTGTCCAATAGTTCTACTCTTAGATTATACCATTTTGCCTGATAAGAAGCTGAATCATTTCCCTCATTAGTCATTTCCTCAAATATTATTTTAGCCTTTCAGCACTTTTATGCAGTTAGCCCACACTGATTTATATTTATGTTGAGTCACTTTAAAAGTGTATTTTTTGTTTCTACGTTTGTATGGTTCTCAGGATAATTACAAGCCTTTTAAGAAAGACCATTGATCCTTTTCTTTTAAAAAAAATTCAACTCCAAACATGTGCTCTGTTTGTAGTGTAAGTTTCATACACATTTTGGGCTGAAATCATTCATAATCCAGCCGAAGTATATTGAAACCAGAAAAAAATTCAAATTAATTAATCATTTTCTTTACTTAACAGGTCTAGTAACAGGTTTTTTGGGAGACAATGCTGCAGCTATTTCCCCAATGGATTATTTAATTTATTTATGGAGAGCGAGGTTTATCATAATCCCTCTCCTTCTGGAAAATAATGAGTAGTGTTCCTACCAGTGTATCCAAATGAAAATAATCAGTCCCTTTTGGGATAGAATCTAACCAGATCTCAAAATATTTAATGGAAAAAGACTGCCTCGAGGATATGAGCTATGGAGAAGATAAAAAGGAAGACCAATTATGAGTATCATAAATGTTCTAGAAGAGATTCTTGGAGTGCCAGCATATTTAAAGAATTTTTAAAGTTATACACAGTGTGTCCCATAGCAGTTTATTCTATAAGTTCCTTCGATTTGTTTAGAGGCAAATTATGTTGAAATGATGCATTACCTGTAATTCCAGTAATTTTGTAAATACATACAGATGGTGCAAATTATTTGTAATTTGCTTGTTTTGCTGTATGATCTATTATGAGTACTTTTTTGTATCGTCAAATATTCTTCCTCTTCTATATACTGGCTTCACAGAATTTCACTATATGGATGTCCCATAATTTATTTAATCAGTTTCTTATTATTGGGAACTTAGGCAATTGATAACATTTCACTGTTATGAAAACTCTGTGAAGAATGTTCTTATAAGCTAAATCTATGATTATTGACTTTGAAAGTTTCTGTAAGTGAAACTCCTGGAGCAGGGCATGTGAGGCCTTGATATGTATTAGAAAATAGCTGTACATCTTTCCTCTTTCCCCTTTCCCCCCAAAAAAGTCTATACTAATTTATCCTCACATTACCAGCAGTGTAGAACAAATTCCATTTCTATGTGTCGCCACCAATATCATGCATTATCTTTAAAACTACTGTCAATTTGAAAGACAAAATATATCTCAATACGTACTTTAATTTGCAGCTTTTTACTTATATTGAACTTGAACATTTTACCAATTTTCTACTTATATTTATCCTTTTGTTAATGACTTACAAGATGTCCTCTATATTTTAAGGATATTAATCTGCTGCCTATCATAGTTCGCATGCTGAAGATATTAATTTTTATTAGCCTAGTGTATCGATCTTTACCTCAGTAATTTCTCCTAGCCTAAAGTCTTTTTTCTGAACAGCAGCCAAATGCACATACTAGTTGAGACATCTCTTCTCTATTCCTCTATTAAGAGCCCCTGGGAGCTGAAAATGTGGGGTCATGGTGACCCCTGAGTGGGAATGGGACACTGATAGATCTGAGGTTATCAGGCCCAGGGCTTAGACTTACCTACACTTTGGAGTTTTTAAGAGATATTCTAATTCATGTGCCAGGATGTGTATTTACTTAGAATTATGGCTTAGCCAGGAATGAAAAACACTTTGTTGATTCAACTGAAAAAAAAAAAGCAAGCACAGCTTATGAACAGTAAAGGGAAAACTGGCTCAATTTATTTTTTCCATGGAGAGGAATTTTGTTCTAGTAAGGTACAACTGCAAAGCCCACCAACTCCCTTCACTTCTTTCCCTGCCAGCAAAGTATTTCCAACTTGTAATCTGTTGAAGAATGTTTCCCAGTGAGCTCACCCCGGGACAGATGCACTCCCGCATTCCTACTGCTTTAACCCAGACGGGCTCCTTAACCATAGGCCCCACATCTACATGCCTCCTTCCCTGCATCAAAAGCCATTTTCAAAAGGGGCTGAACAAAGGAAGCCGCTGGACAAGATCTATTGATCACACTGGGTCTGTGTTTAGCTTTTGCCACAAACCCCTCTACCTAATGAGCACTGCATAAAATGCCTGGTAATATGCAATGTCTTCTCCATCTTCCCTTATTCTCATTGTGGGGTTTCCCTTAAAAGCAGTAAAATACTAGCTTTTTAAAAATTGATTAACATGTGATTTTTACCTACGTCTTCCATAAATGCTCTGGCTGGCTGCATACCATTGATTACTGGGGTTCAGTTTACAGTAACTAATTGCTCTCCTTGCTGGTGTTTTGATACAAAATTCAATAGCGAATATGTTTTCAAAACTTGTCTTTGCGGCTTGAGTCATAAGTGACTTGAGGCAAACCCAGTGGACTGAACTTTCCCTTCTTTAGAATAATTGCTCTCTCATCAGTCTGTGAAGAAAGTTTCCAAATTGTAGCATTCTAATTGGAGAGTCTGCATTATGCATGCGATGACAAACTATGTTGTGCTGAATGGCATTTTTTTCCATCCCTTTCTTAGGGGATTAATTCTGTGCCAGACTGTGCACAATGGCTAAGGTTTAACAGTTGAGATCAGGAGCAAGTGTCTGTTTTGCCATTTTCGAACTGTCCTCTGTTTGTGGGAGACACCACTGGAAGGGCCTGGGGCCACAAGTGCTGCTCTTGTACTTTTCTCATTTGGGTGAAAATAGATAAATAAGAGAAGATTAACTGCCAGGATATTAGTAATATAAGAACAGTTGTTCACCAAATCCATTTCTAAGCTCTCTTTGTTAAAGATCTTTAGAAATTAAATTCTTAGAAATAAACAATTCAGCAATTCAAATATTTACTGAGTACTGACTATATGAGATTAGGCTTAATGTATGTGTACTTCAGTTTCGTCCCTTGTGAAATTAAAGAACTAGATTTGATGGTTTCTACGGGCTCTATGTATAAAGGCTGTTTTTCAGTGTCTTTGTCCATTACATATTAACTCCTCTCTTTGAGAATGTTTCTGGCCCAACCTTGAGATAAACATGGTGTGTGTGTGTGTAGGGGGGTATCCTGAGCTTGATTTGTAGATATGACTGCATTCTAGGAAGAAACACAACCCATGGTGGCCCAATCAGATTTCTTCTAAAAAATTTAGAATTAGATGAGATTCTAGCTTAACTGGCCCTGTTCATTTAAAATGAGATGATGAAAATGCAGGCATTCTAGGGTGATTCTCTTTCATCAGAGGCACAAAAGAAGCAAAGGATATCATCTGTAGTGAGAAGCAAAGAAGACAGATGGTATGGCCCAGGGAGGGTTGTCTGGGCTCCTGGCAGGATTCTATCTGATTTTAGTTCCAATGAGGGCCACCAGAGTTTCTGTTCTAGTGTTCCATGAGAAATCTCCCAATCACTATAATAAAGTCATCATTTATAGCTTAAGCCATCTTTACCTGCTTTCTGCTACTTGGGACCCAAAGGGCCTAAGATAAGCTCCTAGCAGATTGCATGAGACAGAAAAGGCACTTACTTAACAAAGAGTCGATGTTCAAATGATGAGGATGATGAGGATGCTGTAATGACTACAGGACAAAAGAGATAGTAAGGGGAAGAAAAAGATGGTGAGGAAGCTCATTCTGGATTTTTAAAAAAAATTTTAATTAAATTTATTGGAGTAACATTGGTTGATACTATTATGTAATTTTCAGGTATACATTATCATTTGACATCTGTATATTCTATTGTGTGTTTACCACCCAAAGTCGAGTTTCCTTCAGCTACTGTATATTTGATCCCCTTTACCCACTTCCCCTCCCCCTAAACCCTATATTTGACCCCCTTTACCCTGTCTCCCTCCCCACTCATCCCCCACTCTGCTAGTAACCACTAGTCTATAGTCCACGTCCATGAGACTCTGTTTGTTTGTCCTGCTCATTTGTTGCTTTTAGGTTTATGTCCCACATATAAGTGATACCATGTGATTTCCAGCTTTTTCTGTCTGGCTTATTTCGCTTAGCATGATTATCTTGAGTTCCATCCATGTTGTTGCAAATGGCAGTATTTCATCTCTTCTTATGGCTGAGTAATATTCCATTGTACATATGTGGATGGTGATCATTTTATTCAAGTATGAAAGGAGGTTCTTTGTAGAACTGAGAGTGAGAGGACTGCAGTGTGGGAGGGAAAGGCAAAACGGGCTTTGGAATAGGTTTTGGGGGGTCAGCTGAGCTGCAGGTAAAGGGCCCTTGCAAAGCATAGTTTACAACTCTCTTCAGCAGTAGCACTGAGAGAGCATGAGAGAAGAAAGCAGGATGGATAGTGACAAATGAAGGGCCAGCAAGAGGATTTACTGGTTCTACACTGCTGAGGAAGTTAGTGGGGTCAGAGGAACAGACTAACTCTCAGAACAGAGAGCACTTGGAGGTCATGAAGCAAAAGAACAGATGCAACCGACAAGAAGGCAAGGGAGAAAGATAAGAAGCTGTGGCCACAAAAGGAAATTTCAGTGTTTTCAATTTATTCCGAAGAGTCCAGTTTTTACTCTTTTGAATGAGGAGTGGAAAGACAAACATGTTAGGGGCTGTTTTCTAATCTCTGCTATTTAGAGGCAGAGGGAGCCCATAACAGCTGCTAGAAGGAACGCATACAGCTTCAGTGGAACAACATTATTGGTGAGAAACTGAGATTATCCCAAAGATGGCCCCTCATGGGTCACTGTCACAGGGTTCGATTATGTAGCTTCCTCCTCTGGTAGGAAGTAAGGTTAAGCTGAGAATAGCTGCTGGAAGATTGCAAGCCCAAAATGAGATTCTCAGTAGGAGACTGGAACCATGTAACAAGACCTTATCAAAGGGTGTGAGGTAGACCAGATGGCTGCCCTGCATATTCCAGACATGAGAATTCTCAAGGATCTGCCACCATGGGGACTCTGCCTCTAAATGGGCCAAAACCTTTTAGGGCAAAGAGAACACCAGCCTTCTTCCAATGGAAGGAGGAGGGAAATACAGGCTGCTCACCAGATGGACTAGGACTCTGGGAAATGACATTAGTCAGAGGATATCAGAGGGTCTACACACTGATATATTTTAATCTCTCCTATCTTGGACATAGAGGGTGATTTCTCTAAGAGAGGAAAGAATAATGGCACTGGTAAACAATATGCTTTTGCAAATGATGATGAAAAAGACAAGTGCAAACTCTTGGCTGTCTGGCATATGCAGCTTCTGTGTTTAGTCACTAAAGCCCCAGGGTGACAAAAAGTGAGAAGATGGCAAAGTACATACACACTTGGCCTCCACAGTGTAGCTGGCTTATTGAAAAAAAGAGAAAATGAAAGGAGGGGCTTTCTCTCCATCAAATCTTATATTCAATACAGTATAATCCAAGTAAATTATATGAAGTAGAGAAATGCTGACAGAGAATATGCCTACTGTAGGATATGACTATGTGGATGACTAGATAGGACAAAACTCTCCAAAAGTTTGAGACAATACAAAACTATCAACTTTAAACAACTAATTGAGACCATCACTTCATGCCTTGGTGGGTTTAAGGTTTTAGTTTCAAGTTTTAAGTGATAACATAAAAGGTAACAGCATACTACCAAATAGTATGGCTACAGCTGCAATATTCAATAAATACTGAATGTGGACTAAACAGTGAACAACTAATCAGAATCCCACCTCACATTCACACAGACTTCACTGGTTTCAAAATGTTTATGCATACATTATCACATTTAGGGGGGAAAAACAATTTATAATCAGCACATTTACTGCTTTCAATGCAAATCTATTTTTCTAAGTTACTTGGATAATTTTGTTACAGGGACTAAACAGGGCGCAAGCAATCTTTTACAGATTATTTAATCACTTGTCAATCCTTCACTAAAAAATAAGTTTTGGCCTAGGTTTATGATCTAGATTTCAAACTACACAGTCAAATTTGATGAAAATTCTTTTATCTTATGCTTTCATGTGGATCTATGAGAACATTTTGTCCAGGCCAAATGGCTCTTAAGAAGAAAAGCGGTTTTCTTCTATTTTTCAAGGTGACTCTTTCCAATGCAGCCCCTTTCTTAAGCAAGATGTTGGCATCAAACACGTTGGGAATCATTTCAAATGGTCTTGTTATATTTTAAAAGGTGAAGTCTCATTATGTTATAGACCTTTTCGGCAGTGATAAACTAAGCAGTTATGCAGCTTTTACAGATTGCTCCCTGTGTTTAAATTTGGCATCATCAATTTCCCTCTCCACAGCAAGGCCATCTTCCTTGATCTCAGCAGCTTCCTCATCATGACGGAGATCCACAATCAGCGAGATTGGCCCGATTTGGCTCACCAGCAGGATTGGACAAGGAAGCGCAAGAGGTAAAAATGGAGAGGTCCTGCCCGGACCACAGGGCTCAGCTCCCTAGGTATCAAGTACAGCTCACTTTCAGTTTCATTTGCTGGGAAGGCTATTAATGTTGCAATTTAAAAAGGCCCGAATCAGTTTCTTCTGTTAACAGTTATAGGCAATATGCATTTATGTGAGTTTTTCTGTTCCCTGTCCCAAAATCTATGAAATGATCAGGAGGATAAGAAGAAAGGACAGAAATGTTAAAGAGCTGAGAGCTCACTAATCTCCCAGCTGAGTGTGAGGGATATTACTCCTTGGATCTTTATTTACATTTATGTGACACCTAGGGACTAAAATGGCCCTAGTGTGAGCCATTATCCAACAGGGAGGGGAGTAAAGTATCACCTGGCTTTAGGTTCGCTGCAAAATGTTATTCAATGTCCCTTCCCTTCGGCTTTCAGGACCAAGTCCAGTCATTAGGAACCACCCTGACCATGCTTCTAGAGTGCAGGAACTATGCATGGCTATGGTCTTCATATTCCCCATGGTCCCAACACATCATAAGCCCTACTGAGTTGAACTGAAGGAGACATGGGGAGCCGGACAGGAGAGGATAATGGAAAGTGGGCAAGGAATTACAGATAAATCACTCTTCTCACAAAACCCAGGTAACTCATCCCGGTATAGCATCTTTTAACACTCTATAGACTGAATACGTTTCTGTCCAAAAACAACCCCCAGGCAGTCCTACACCTCCACACCATTTTGGAGGGGCTCACTTAAGAGATAATTTCTGACTGTTCTTTCATCTCTTGAGCTTATTCTTCTGACCGCCTGATTACATGCTAATATGCGCCCACATGCACAGAGCCTATAAAGCATCAAGAAGCAGAGCTAAAGAGAAATTTAATAAGCTTAACAGCTCCTTTCTATTCCTTCAGGTCAAGTTTTCATAGTAATCTGTGTCTGTAGGAGAACTCACGATTTAGCTATAGGCAGATCTTTGTATTTTCTCAACCTGGTGATAAAGGGAGAGAATGGAGAGGCGAAACAAGGTGGGAAGGCTCAATTCTGAATATTACAGGCAAGAGAACATTCCAGCAGGGATGAACTACAAGGCAAAACTTCCAATTCAGTCATGTCATCTCTTTATTTTTGTTCTCACCAAATCTCTTCTCTGATCTCTCTTAACACAGCCAGTACTATTTTCCTACATCTCTCTCTCTTTCTTATCAGCCTGACCTTTTCACCCAAATCGGATCTGGATTTCAACCTTTGCTCCAGCTTTGAATCATATTCCTTTCTCCACAGGACACAATCTACAAAGTCCTGGGCTCTTGCTGAAAATGATTTTAAAACACTTGCCCATCTAATTCAGGCCCTCATCTCCCTTCAGCTGTACCACGTGGGCTAGCTGTTGCTCATTTCTCCTCTAATCCTATCTCTAGTTATTGCCTTACTTCTGTCACATTCTCAAATCTCATATTTAGTCTATTAGGACCCATACAATGAAATGCTTGCCTGTGCATCCCTTTCTCTCATACTTACTTGGTCTAAATTTCCTCCCTTTAACTCCCTTCTTTAATGAATTTCCTTCACGGAATTCTTCTGCAAAGGCTTTCACATGAAAACAGCTACCCTCTAAAACAGAAAAATAAAACTATAAAAGTTGCAAGTGCTATAAAATATCAACACTCAGCATAAGTAGATTTTTCTAGTTAAAATCTGAGATGTCTCACAAATCATAATTTTCCATGTGGTACAAGATGTACCATTAAAATAAAGAGAAGATTAATCAGAATAATAATAGTAACATCTTCTCCACCAACATGAAAAAGTGAGAATCCTAACTATAAGTATTTATAAACAAAAGATAATTAATCACTTTAAAAAGTAACTGTGATAAATCTTTTGAAGAATGTTAAAAAACAAGAAAAAAAAAGCAAAATTTAATGTAATTTTTGGTAACGGCTAGAGGAAAAATGGCTAATTATGTTTTTCAACGGAATACTTTTGATCACTGGCCACTCGTACAGTTTTCTTGATCCAGGTCTTCAAAGCTGGGATCATAAGTTTTAATTCAAATATTTTCAGCTGAAAATTAATAACTAACTTTTCTAACTGCTAAACAGCTGTAATTAAATTAAACTGTGGGTTACAGGACCAAAGGGTAAATGGATAGTTGTCATTTTTTTTCTGGAATCATCTATATAGACTATTTTCCCCAGAGTGGGAGGCCCAGGCAAAGACTCAGAATGGGGAGGGTTTGTGGTTCTCCCCACTACTAAAGATGTGAGGATACAGTTTCTGTCTCATAAATACTTAGCCAAATTGCAAAAGAGCTTCTTCTCTCTCCCACAGTTGTTTGGTTGAAGGATCAGTAGACAAGAGAAAAACATTCCTTCTTTAGAATGTATTCTGCACAAGCTGCCTTTTTAGAAATAACCTTCCCAGGTGCCGACATGAATATTCACTAGAGTACACTGGTCACAAGGGCCAGTCTCTATGCTAGGTACACTAATCCTTCAAAATGTATTCTAGGCAAGCTACCAGGGTAAACTCCTGTACAGAAACTGGGCTTTCCAGTGATGAATATTGGATGGCTGAAAGAAGAAAATCTGAGTGAAAGAAGCAGACATGAATAAATCACCCATATCTGTCTAAGGCCTTGCTGCTGGCTGGCCCTTGCCACTTTGATTCAAGCACAGCATGTGGCTTCATTAGAATATTGTACTCTGTGAATTAAACTGTTTCTTTTGTTTATCTAGCTTATTCTTCCTCATCAAGAACAAACATTTATCTTTCCTGTGCCCCAGAACCCTATCTGCTGGACCCCTTTTTACTTCTTATTTTGTCTGATAGGACCCACATAGGCATCTTGAAAACACAGTTCTGGTACCTTGCAGAGACCCACTACGTGTGCATGTCTGCACATGCGTGCACACACATATACGCCTCTATATCACTGCTGTGACTCACATTCAGGAAGATATAGACTGAAAAGATTAAGAATCCTCACAAGTCATGGAGGAATCATGTCCAAGGTAGTAAGATCACAGATTTCTCAGAATCTTCCTACTCTTGACATTAAATCCTTAAGAATCAACATTGAAATTCATGCTGAGGAACAGAAGGGGACCTGGCTAAGGCAGCCTGAGTCACATATGGGACTGTTGTAACTAACATTCTTCAGAGACTTAAATCAATGTTTAGGTATTGGGGAATGGGAGATATCTTGGAGTAACCTCTAGAAAGTGGGTGCTGGAACTGTTCCAGCTGTAGGCAGATTGGTCCCTAATAACTTGGGACACCTTCAAGAGCTCGGGAGCTCCTAGCAGCTCAAAGGAAGACAGAAAATGAGCCAAAAAGAAGAAAATAGTATGGCTTCAGTGACATTACGGATCAAGTTATCTCCTTAGCCCCTTAACCGTGAAGGGCTCCACTGACTCTCCTTCAGCCTCTAATAGACACGAAGACATTCCAAGGCAATATGGTATAACTAGTAGCAGTGGCATCCAACAGGAGACCAGAGTCCCAACTCTGCCTCTGTCTTGCAACCTTATCTTCCCAGATTAACAATCTGTTAAATGGGGAATGGTGGATAAGGGATGAGAGGGAGATAGATTTTAATATAGGTGATTTGTGATTCCTTTTTTAAAAATAGTTTTTTCCTTTTAATTACAAAATATAGCTGGCCCTCCATATCTGCAGGTTTCACATCCATGAGTTCACCATAGATCAAAAACAGTACATATTTTCGGTCCAGTGTTGGGAATCACGAATGTGGAAAGCCAACTGTATGCATTGTTCTACACCATCTTATATAAGGGATGTAAGCACCCATAGATTGTGATATCCTCAGTTGGTACTGGAAACAATCCTCTGAGAGTACCACAGGATAACTTTAATGCATGATGAGGTCTTTGGTACCTCTTATAAAGTATTCATCATGAAAAGGTATTATAATTATTGCAAACAAACTATAAACCAACATTTCCAAAAATATTCTTTAGTAGCAGAACCCCTTTTTAAACATTGTCATAGAAGAACCTCAATTTCCATAAAGGATAAAAACAGAACTTCTCTACTAAGGTCAGATTTGGGACTTAGGCTTCACCTGCTGGACTTCCTCTTAATCAGCACTTGTGGCAGCCACCAAGGCTCATCCCCCATAAAGCACTGTAGGAAAAACTAGGGTTGTGCTGTTTATCTTGTCCCCCAAACTAAATGCTGATATTAATATTTATCTTTTAATAATAGGCTTAGAAGTATCATTATTTACACTTTTTGAAATCATGAAAGGCAAATGGAGTTCCCTAATTCTTCGCTTTCACCTACTTGGACCAGAGCTGTTAGTGAGGAAAGGAGCTGAATAGATTAAGCAGTGGTAAACTGTGATAAATAACTGCCTCTTTTTGTAAGTCAAGTTTTATTGACACACAGACACGCCCACTAGCATACAAAGTATAAAATTACTACCTGGCTCTTTATGGGAAAAGTTTGCCAATGTCAAGAATACACAGAAATTGTTCTCATTGAGCAGTAAAGAGTTATGGCACCAAGGTAGAAAATAAAGGTATAGTTTAAGGCTGAGCTTAGCCTAGAAATGTCTAAAATCTCTTCTGTGGAAAGCGTTTCAATAGATTTTCATGTAGCAAATTCCATATGGAATTTTTAGATTTTGCTATAGTCCTAATCCCATCAACTGTACTGACAATTCTTGGCTTGCCTTTCACCCCAAATTTCTGGTATTTCTCCTAAGATTACAAGAACAAGAAAAGAAATGGGACCAAAAAACACAAAAGCTCCAATTAAAAATGAAAACCTGGAAGTCATTCCCTATTCCCTGAACTGATAAAGTGCCCAGAAGTCGCATTCTTCAACTGAAGCCATGCAAACTGAAGACAGTCACTGAGCACCACCTTCCAGATCCCGACTAAAGGGCATAAAATTAGTCGGGTAGGGTGAAAAACTTATAGAGCCCTTTAAAGTCAATAAAAAATCCACACACAAAAGTTATGTAGTCATTGATAAGGCAGTTAATATGACAGTAATAAAATAACAACATATCAGTTATAGAGGAAAATGACACCACAAACTAAACCATACCGATTAGATAAGACAGTGTTGAGTTGTTTATTGGTCCCCAGGAGAAAATGGATTTGTATGGATCTATCCCCTTTCTATCTCTTCAGCACTGTCTACTGTGATTATAAAAAGCAGCTTACAAGATAGCTGACCAACGCAGTCTGACCACAGAACAATAAAAGCCTTATAGTGCTCTGTGTTTTATCAGAACTACTCATTTGGAATCTCTAATGAAACCAATTTTAAGTGGATGACTTTATTTAACATGTTTTCCTCAAATACTTCCAACCAATCTCTACTTTTTTTTCTGAGTCTAACACATATAGCTAAAATCTCACTAGAGTGGCAAAGTCATTTACCTATTCTACCAAGAAGGTTATTATGATGAAAATATTATTTATCTGGTTACTGCCAATTCTCAAAGAATCCTCTATAGATAATGCTTTAGCTGTTTATAATAGGGCTACTGTGAACCTCCTAATAAAGACAGTACTTGACTACAGATACTTTATTGTTTTTTTTTTTTCACTTTAGGGAAGAAATTAATACAAAAGGTTAGATATCAAGAAAAGGATTGACAAGGGTTTGCATTAGACATCAGGGGACAAGTAAATGGTATATGCCTAAGGGACTTTGGTACAAGATCTATTATCTTTGGCCACAACAATCCCTTCCCACAAGGTTCTTGAGGAAAGAGTATACCAAGGAAAGTGACAATAAGAAAGAAGCAAAGGGAAACTTTATTGCTAGTAGTAGAATTTTTGACCCAAAACTCTAATGCAAAAGGCATAGGACACAGAGGACTCCCTGTTCCCGAGGCGGTTATGCATGAAAAGCTTCAACCAGAGCAAGGTAGAGGCCTGCTCTGTACCTTCTTCAACACTCAAAACTTATTCTTGGTTCTACAATTTAAGGAAAAATCAACCCAATACACATTCTTGTGCCAATAAAACAGAGTATGGGAGAGATCAATTCTAGGCAAAATTGGAAAGATATTTTACAAAATTTGCTTTATCTCAGTCATGCTGAGTATCATCTGTCACAGCCCTGAACAAGGAATTCTTCCTTGTCTTGCTGGTCCATGATTTATTTACTAAGTGTTGTTTCTCAGTCTGTCTGCATTGCAGTAGTCTTCTCGTCACCCTAAGAACTTAGAATTCTGGTTCCCTAAAAAACCGTTGAATAAAAATGATATCCGTGGTTCCTAGTAGACTCTCGAGTCCGAACTGTGTGAATGCTTAGGGACCAGAAATCCTGGAGCCATAACATTTAACAAAAGTTTATACGTTAGGAAACAAGGGTTGACCAGGTGTGATGCCTTCTCTAATTTTCCTTTTAAGGTCATAGGAGACTGTGAGGATCTTGGAACAAATTGGATGCTTCCAAGATAGTTTTAGCAACAGTTGCATTGCCATGTTCTTGGTGGAGAAAAAGAGAAGGAATTCAATTAAACTTTGGTCTTTTCATCTTGCATCTATTTATTTATTTATCAAATTTGCAATTACCGTTGACACAACATTCTATTCCCCTATCTTGACTGGAACCTGGTTTCTTTATCTTTTACACAGAGACAGTGAAGCAGCTAAAACTCCAGAGCTACTTTAAGACTTGGCAACTAAAATAACCATTAGCCATTTCAAAGCATTAAACTGTATAGAAAATCTAAAAAGTCTTGACTGATATTCAGTTACAATAAAAAGATAATGTGATGTAGCCAGACTGGTAATATCATAATCATCGAGGGACATGGTTTCAGACATCATAAGGTAAAAGGAAGGAAGAGGATCCTAACTGTTAAGCTTTAGGGGTGAAAGGAAAGAAAATCCAGGGAGGAGTAAAAGCATACTCTGCAGTTATCTAGTAACCAATACCCCTTATACTGAATCTGATACATTGTTGAAAGAGGCAACACAGCAGAAAAAAAAAAAAAGATTCCTCAGCTAGATCTAAGCCCCTGAGTATCCAAGAAAGTTGCTGAAAGGAGTCCCTGAGGGGCACCAAGAAGCCTGCCATCATAATTGTTTTTCCTAGAAGAGAGATGCAGAATGGAGGTGGATGGAGATATAAGAGGCAAGAAGGGGAGGTGCAAGAGTTTTTCTTAATCTCAGTGCTTCCTTGCTTGTCCTTAACTAAAGATACAAGGATGTTTTGGTCAAGTGTCCATGTGGTTACCAGTTTACAAAGGGTTAAGTCTAAAAAAGGGAAAGAGAAAGAGAGATACACTGACATCAGGTGCTACCAAGGTGACCAAAAGCATCTTAATAGGGTGACAAAATTGGGCTCCTGGGGGGTAAAAACTGATTTAAGGATACCTGAGGAATTGAAGGTTTTCGCAGGTCCATTACTGCCTTGGATTAATTCAAGGATTAACTGTAAATGACTGTGACCCTTCATCAGTTTTCAGATTAGCTTTATTCACTTAATACCCAAAAGGCATTTCTGAGCAATGTAATAAATTTGTAGAAATTTCGTTCAAATTGCTGAAAGGGCTATGCTTCTTTTAGCTCTCATGAGAACACATTTCTGTGATCGAGTATGGTCAGGCCCAAGGAAGCAGTGTGTAAAACATCTGCCAAAATAAAAACACAGAAGGAGTAGGCTGATGCTTTTGTATTCATTTGATCGTCCAAGGTGAATGATGCTAGTTTTGAAAATGACTGTTTAAAGCACTATTGGTGAAATGAGTAATTTTTGAGAGGGGCCTTAAATAACAATTCTGGGTATAATTACTAAACATACATTTGTACATGAAATATGGGTTAAACGGGGCTGACAGACTCTGTAAAAATGTCTTCTTGATGGGTTCACCTTTGGAAACTAAAAGGATTTTTCTTTTTCATATATCCGGCTATATTTTATGATGACTAGCTGTCAAGTGCTCTAATCACTCAAGAGTGATAAATGGTTGACATGTGAGGTAAATCAAACACACACACACACACACACACACACACACACACACACATTCACACAACTTTTCTTTGGCATTTAACCTTTCCTGCTTTTGCAAAGAACATCTGAATTCTAGTGCCCCTCCTGTATTTTTAACATGCAATTTAGTTGCCATAGCAATACTTTCTGGTCTTGAAATACCTCTAAGATGAAACTGGCAGACGCATATTTACCATGCTCCCAAACTCTGCTATCTGTTCCTAGGCTCCAGAATTTCTGGTCCCCTAAGCATTCTCACAGTTCAGACTTCAGCGTCTACTGGGAACCATAGATATAATTTTTATTCAACAATTTTTTGGGAATCAGAGTTTTGTGGTCTGAGGGTGATAAGAGAACACTTTACTGCGATGCAGACAGGCTGAGAGAGAAACAACACTTGGTAAATAAATCATGGATCAGCAAGACAAGGAAGAATTCCTTGGTTCAAGGCTGTGACAGACACTCAGCATGACTGAGATGAAGAAAATCTTGTAAAATATCTTTCCAATTTTGACTAGAATTATAGGCAATCTTAATTCAAGCCACAGTAGTCATATATTTTGATGTTTGTTGAATTCTTTAGACTATAAAAAGGAAATTTCTAGCTTTCTAGGTTGCAAAAGAGGCTGTCTTAATGTAAATAAATGTATTGCTTGCCTGTGCAGCACTCAGAATGAAATGGAAGTGGCATGGAATGTGTGAGACAAACATCCTTACCTGTGCTAATGTCAGTGCCTAATTCCAGAGCTTAATTTCAGTCATTTGTTGGAGATGCCAAATCTTTAGCAGTTTCCTCACATACACTTAGATGAGGCATGCTGAGCAAATATGATACCCACTTTAGTTGATATACAGAACTCCCTTTAGCTACACTAACATACTATGTTGTCAGTTCAGTCAATGAGTGTTTATTGAGTACTCATGGCACAAAGTACTGTACTAGGCACTTGGAAATCATGGCAAAGACCAAAGTCCATCTCAATCCTACAGAATCACTGTCTTTAACTGGAGATTATCTGTGGTCCTATGAGGAACTGAGGGCCTCACAGATGTGGAAAATACTTAAATAATTACAAAACATCATTTGGATCATGAACTTTGATTCTCTCCCACCCTTATCAACAAAAGCTTCATCTGGAGCTATTAAATAGGAAACAAAATGGAACGATATTTGATTCCTCTCCTTTTTCTTTTCTGTACCTAGCCCTTGGGTGGGGAGTGGATGAGCAATGGTTTGCAGGGTGGTAAGCAGTGAGAAGGAGGAACAATAGCAGTCAGTAATTTACAAGGTGAACAGATAACCTAGAGTTGGTTGTAGTCACACAATAGTGAAAGGGCAGCTGAACCAGGCATGTGCTTGACAGCTCACAAAGAAAGAAAAACATGCTGGAATGAATAAGGACCACAGTGGCAAATCTAATTTTTTTTAAAGGATCAACTTACTATTGCTTCATTTTATGTTTAATAACTGCAAAACATACTGATTTGTGTCAGGTTAACTTTTATAACTTTTACAAATAGTAGAACTGGCTTTTCTTACTGCAAAAAGAACCCCCACAAACTAAGGAGATTATGAATAACCATAGAGAACATACTTTGGGCTAAATCCATTTTGTCCTAACGTATTATATGCATCTAACATTTTCCAGCTGAGGAACTCAAAATATTTTTGTGTTATTAACTCCTTAGTCCTCACAACACCCAGAGCAACTATGGGTTTATTTAGCTGCACCCATCTGCACTGTTTCATCTTTGGACAGCCTACTTACTTACAATTAGGTTTGTTAAAGCATTGTGGATATTTCACTTACAGTACTGTGCACATCAATTATAAAAGCATCATTCTCAAGCTAATGTTAAAATTGTTAATTTAATTGACTATCTTATAATTAGGGTTTCAACAAAGTGATGTTATTTATTAGTTGAAAAAGACTGGGTGATGGGCATACTTAATGCACAGTGTATGTGATTTCTCATATTAACCTGAAAATACTTAAAAGAATATCATGATTAGCAAGTGAAAGACAATAAGTCTTAAACTAAGGCGACAGAGGGACTATAAACTACGACATTAGGTAGATTTGGTTAGTTAACATGACTCTACCCTGGCCTTTTTATGTGGTCAGGTCTCTGAAGATTTCCTGTTATTTACATTTTAATGTTTTTTAAATGGCATGAAAATGATATAATCATACTCAGTTTTCCACTTTTAAGGCACAGTCCAGGCAATCTCTCTTTTTCTCTCAAATAAAATGAATATCTTCTGCTGTGTCGGTAAACCTAGCAACAACAAAGACAAACTCCTTTATTTCCCAGTTATACTTCCTGCTCCAGCTCTTAGGAAAGACAAACATAAACAATGGGGAGAAAGTTTCCTGTTACACTGTAAGGTCCAGATGCCTCCTGCTGTTTCTTTTCCGGTTGGATAAAGGCAAGTCAAGGGCAAAGAAGGAGCCTCTAAATGCATGATGGCCTCCTCAGCCCTGCCCCTGAGCCAAGAAAACTCTCCTCTAATTGTGTTAATGAAATGCTGGGATGGGGGTTGTGCTGGTCTGTGGGATGTTTTTGGTAGCTGGTGACTAAATATAGAAACAGCAACAAAACCTCAGGGCTGTCACCTCTCCAGGTTACCTTCCAGGACTTGCCTCTTACTCTCCAGCCACAATGGCCTCCTTGCTGTTCCTGCAGCATGCCAGACTTGCTCCCCTTTCAGGGCCCTGGCACTCTGTCTGTGATGCTCATCTCTCAAATCCCCAAATGCTCTTCTAAAACTAAAATTGCACTTGCTCCATCCCCTAGTTCCCCTCCTGATTGTCTCATAGCGCTTCGAAATAGCTGACATATTAAAAGTGTTTGTTTACTGTTTACCTCCCCCACAAGAATGTCAGTTCCATGAGAGCACCAATATTTGATGACTGTTTTCTTTATTCAATGCTGTATCCCCGGTGCTTAGAACATTGCCTGGCACACAGTAAAAGGCTGAACAAATGCTGAATGAAAAAAAATAGGGGGAGGTGGAGATGGTCAGAGATCATGTTTCAAGGTCATTTTCTCCAGGATATCACAAAGGAACTGGTACTAGAATACTAGCAAGATTAGGTTCCTACTGACTGTGGTTAGGCTCAGTGCCTACTCAGCTGCAGGGTTAACTCTCAGGAAAGGAAGAAATGGTTTTTGGGGATGAAAACAGACAAACAAAAATAATTTTTACCCATAAAACAAACATGTCCTCTCTTAGGAATAAAGAACGCAGTGGTTGAGATAACTGGTGTTTGAGACCTTTGCCCTTGTAGTTGCCATCCACAAAGAAATGGGAGTTTTAAAGCCAGCACACCAAGAGTCTCTGAGAGTGCCAGGCCACCTTTCTGGGGTGGGGGCGGGTGCTAATCACTGGGCTCTGCGATGCTCTCCCTCCAGGCGTTGACTCAAAATCACAGGGCTTCTTTGGGTACAGTGACTAGGAAAGTGAGTCAGTCATCACAAGCAATAGAAGCTGTAGGTCAAATGTCACTGACCGACTAATCAACCCCGTCTTCAGTCAATTATCCATCCCCATGATGAGGTGCCACTGATCTACTTTCCTGTCAATAAACATCTATCTGGCACATCAGCTCCTGCTAACCTGGCCTGCCAAGATATCCAGCATCATCCACAGGCATCAGTGGTCAAGAAATCCTTCTCCCTTTCTCCTTAATAATGTCACACAAGAGGCAAATGCAGTTCCTGACAACATAATGTGAATTTCACAGATACGTGTCTCTCTGAGCGCTCAGCCAGTTACACAGGGCTTCAATTGCATGGATTTTCTCACTGCAGAAACAATAGCTGGGCTTAAGAAACTTGGAGGCTTCATAATGTGCTGAACACACATTTCTGCCTTTGGTTGTACTCATGCTCATCATCCCTCCTCTGAGTCAGAAAAGAAAAATTGTTTGGGAGAATCATTTTCATTCGACATTTAAAGAAAGCCAAATGGACACTGTTCTGTCTTGCCTAAAGCCCTGATGACACCTTTTTTTCTGGAGTCAGATTCAACATCTCTGATTCTCTGAATAAAAGCTACAGGCCAAGGAAGCCTTGTCACATAAGAGCCTGTTTGTCTCTGAGTTGTCACCTTGGCAAGATCTCATGAGGTCCTGGATGGATCTAAAATTCCAGATTTCCTACTATACCCATGATAATTTACCCTTCTATCTTGACAGACTACCTCATCTGCACATTTAATCTGTCATGGGATGCTTATTCTGAGTTGCTACAGGCTTTATTATCAGGTGAACCTGGGAGGAGGAAGCAAGTAAACAGTTACAATACAAATATGTCAAATGCTCGGATAGGAATTGCATGCAGAATGTATGATATCATTGAACAAGAATGTCTAAATCAGCCCAGGAGATAATGGAAGGTTAAAGAAGCATTCCCAAAGGAGTAGTCTTGAAGGGAGAATAAGAGCCAGGTAAAAAGTGGGGTGGTAAGAAGGTAGTGAGAGAGATGAGCGATGAGAACAGTATGTTCAAAGAGTTGACAACATGGGGATAAGAGAGGGGTGACACACATGTGCAGAACTATGAGTAGCTGGGTAGGCAGAACATGTGTAGAGTGGGTGGCAAAGCAGGAGGTAGGCTGTACACATAGAAGCAAGTCAGATCATTCTTAAGTGCCTTCATCTGAACTTTTTCCTAAAGGCAAATAGTAGCCATGAATCCTCTTAGGAAGGGGTATGATGGAATCAAACTTGTGGTAACACTGTGGGAGACGGCTGCAGGAGGGGAAGGAAGGGTTAGATGAAAGTCTGGAAGACCAGGTAGGTAAGAGAAACTACAAAGGTGTAACTATGGTGATGGCACTGAGGATGGGGAACAGGGGAAGGATCTGTGAGACATGTAGGAGCTGGTAGTATTGACAGCACGTTATGGCTGACTCTTTGAGTGGGGTAGATGAGGAAGAAATTTGGAAAGATTCACATGTTTTTGGCTCAGGTGATGGATAGATGGGTGGTGCCACTGAATAAGAGGGAGAATCACAGTGTGAAGCACCTTGAACAGAAGGGGAGGTTAATGAAATTCCATTTCTGACACATTGGTTTGAAATGTACATGGTACATTTTTAGGTTGGGGGACACGAGGTACCAAGTAAGCAGAGAGAATACAGAGAACATTAAAAGAGAGTGGGCAGAGCTACTAAGCTGTCAGTTTGCTTTCATCTTCACTGGTGAGAGACTGGTATTCAAATTACAAATGGCAGAACAAACATAATAAAGAGAAAATTGAAGCCCCAAATAGGTGAAGTGAAAGAAAGTATCTAGTCAATTTAAATGATTTCAAGTCTCCTGGCTCAGATGAGTTACACCACAAGCCTGCTGAAAGAAATTGCAGATGTAATCTCAGAGACACGATTGGTAATCTTCAAGAAATTGTGGAGACTATAGGAGTGCCACTGACAAGAGAAGGACAACTGTTTCCTAGATTTTTAAAGTGAAGAGGGATAGAGTGTAATGAGACATATTCAGATAAGTTTCATACCATCTATGACAAAAATTTTAGAATGGCTTATAAAATAGATGGCTTATGAATACTTTAGTTAATACATGCAGCTGAGAAAAAGGAAGGAGGGGGTATTGTTTGCTACATGACGGAAGTTTATTTGTACTAGTAGCTATTCAGTCTGACTGTGGCTTGTCTCTTCCCCTTTCCGTAGCACAAAGTGAATTGTCTTGTCTGCAGTATAAATTCAGGGCTTCTCTAGCCATGATTTGTTGTTTATGGTATTCAGTCTGTATGTAGTCCATTATGAAATGGGATTGACAATTTAAATGAAGAAATCACAGACTGAATTCTTCAAGAAATCCACCACCACTTGTCAGGGTACCTCTAGGAACTGGCAAGCAACAATAACTTCTATGGTTATTAGCTTAAATGTCAATAAACATTTGCCTATTAGAATCTTACTATCTTATTTTTTTGTGTGCTATCTCTCTTTATAAATACTGACTTTAAAATTTAGAGAACAGGAAACAACAAAGCAAATGTGGTAGAGCATGATGGTAGGAAGGTGACCATGTGCTCCAGAAGGCTAAGATATAATGCAGAATATCTAATGTAAAATATAAATATAAACACCATTAATCTTTCAGAGATCTTAGAACACTAAAAAAGAAAAAAGAAAAAAAAGAAAAAAAGGGCAGCCTAGTCAAGACCCAGATGGCTCTCTTGAACTAAAAGTACATCCTCCAGATCAGCAGTCCACAATCTTTTTGGCACAGAGACCGGTGCTCCTATGAGAATCTAATGCCTGGTGATCTAAGGTGGAGCTGAGGCAGTGATGCTAGTGCTGGGGAGTGGCTGCAAATACTGATGAACCTTCATTTCCTCCCCTGCTACTCACCTCCTGCTGTGCGGCCTAGTTTCTAACAGGCCACTGACCACTACCAGTTCACAGCCCCGGGGGTTGGGGACTCCTGCTCTAGGGGATATCACCAGTCTCACATTTTAAAATTATATGATCCTATAAATCAAGCAAGATTAGGTTAAAGTTCTCTTGTTAAAAGAAAATGACAACTAAAAACCAGACATAAAGATTATTAAGAAACTTTTTTAAAAGCAGGCCTCATATTCAGAAGTGTTTGATTCCTATGTAAAGTCATTTATTAAAGCCGAAAATGATTTTTGATTCTATATAGCCTGTCTTGACGTAAGTCTTTAACCAATACAAACTGAGGCTTGAGGAGGTAAATCATATCTAAGAAGAGGCCTCTAATCTAGTCCCTCCACAAGTCTAATTTTGGTGCACCTCCCCACTAGAGAATCCAAATAAGCACCTTGTAGCTCTTTGTACCACCCCTAACCCTCCCCTTCTCGATATTTAGAGCAAAGAACAAAAGAGGGTCTTCGGAATCATCAGTGTACTGAAACACAATGTGCATGTGTGTCCTCCATTTCAAAAGTAAAGAATGAAAAGGAATCTTCTTACCGTATTGACCCAATCATGTACGGCTGTGCCAGCTGAACGACAATTGCACCACTTCCTAGCTGATGACAGGTATAGCCAGAATCCCAATCATAATTTTTGGTGTCCCCATTCAGCAAGGCATTTCGGCTCCGACTGACTCCTTCAATCACACTGGCACAATCGGCAATTGTTGCAACGTTCTCCATGGGAACTGTGAATCCAACATAAGATTCGGCATCAAGATAAGAGTAGCCCAATAGTGTTCTATGAACAAAACTAATTAATTTCTATCTTAAATGAACGATAAAAGGGGAATTAGAGCACCTTGATTATATGAAGATATAAACACATTTTCCATGATAAATAGCTTTAAAAAAAGGTTGAACCTAAGGTTAGAATAAACCAAACCACATGTAGCCATTAACCCTAAATAATTTCATTATAAAGAAACATGTTACCCCATAATATAGAGAATGGATACATTTGAGAAATATTACTACATGAAAAACTACACAGTAATTAAGATTAATGAACTAAAGCTATATGCAAATAAATGAAAAGTCAATGCTGAGCGAAAAAAGCAAGACAAAAACAGTATGAGTTCATTTATACAATGTTTTAAAAAGGCAAAACTAGAAATATAAATATAGAACTAAAAAGGAAATCTAGGGAATTATGATACAAAATTCAGGATAATCTGTCTGAAAAGGGGGAGATGAAATTTTGGAGGGGCTTCAAAGGTACCAGTCTTGTTCTGTTTTTAAGCTAGGTGGTGGGTACATAGGCATAAGTTTTATTAATATTCTCTAAACTGTACATACTTATTACATGTAATAAATATAATAAAGAAAGAATATGTATATATTTTCCAGTATTTTAGAATTCATAAAGCAGGAAAGTGATCCAGGACGTGATACCAATCTCTTTTCAGAATATAGTTTCCCTCAGCCATGATTCATTTCCATTTATTGTTTATTATTCTGTGCATTTCAACACATGGTCTTTTCTTTGTTCACAAGCTGCTGTATTTTGAAACACCAGTTCTGTTTTGATTCTGAATCTCTTTCTATACTTCAAATTCATATTGAACGTGTTCATTTATAAAAATGAAGGGCTTCCACAAAATGATAGCTGTCCAGAAATGATGGAGTCTCTAAACACTAAGGAAAGAATGATAAAAGGTGAGGGCCTTTTTTTTTAAGTCCCCTGGGACCTTTTCTGTGCATTTACTTGTGCTGAGATTTTCTTCATACATTTAAGTTATTTAACCCAAATCAACAATTAACCCTAACCCCTTGTGTTCAAGGTTTACAGCTTTCTTTATATAATTTAAAAATAGATTGGAAAGAAGGCTATTTCTCATTAAATATATACTGTACTTTTCAGTTCAATACTCTGAAAAGAGAGAGGGTGAGCAGTACTACCACCATGCCAAAACATTTCTAACTTCATAATGATGTGGAGTAAATAATCTTACATGTATCTTTTATGCAATGCATTTATTTTCCAAAGTTGGGCATGCCTGTACTTGAGCCCTCATCTCATAGACCTACACTAATTGCTTTGCTCACTGCAGATGAGGACAGCCATCCATAGATAAAAAAGAGAGGAAGAGAGGATGGATTTTCTGGTAATGAATCCCTTGACTATGAAGCTTAACTCCAAAGCAAAAAAGCAAAAACACTGATGAAATAACCTGTAAAGACAGTTTCCTAACAGAAAAGGGGTTTAGAAAGAAGCTCCCCGTGACTTTGAAAAGAGGCAGATGAAGGACTGTATTTAGAGGCTAAGTCATGATACTTCTGTCTCGTGAAAAAGAGGAAGTACTCTGTGATTTGGAAGATTAAGTTAAGGAAGTGGTAGGAGATGCACAGAAAATTGAGCTGAGACATAAAATAATACTGTAGGTAACAGACTGCAGTAACAGACAATCCCCACTCCCCTAGGTACTCAACATAGCACACTTTTATTCTTTGCTCACGCTATGTAATCAATGACAATCAGCAAAGTGGCTCTGCTCACTGTAATCACTCAGGGACCTGGGTGACAGAGGCTTTGTGAGCTGGATACTGACTCTTAATAAAACTATTACCCCAAAGTAACACACATGGCTTTGCTCACATTTGGTTGACTAAATAAGGCAAGTCACAGGGCCTTACCTAACTTCAAAGGGTGTGGGAAAGTGCAACTCTGCTGTATGCACAGGAGAAGAAAGGAAATGTTTAGTGAACAATATTAACATTTACCACAAACATTAAACCAGGATGAAGGAATATGCAATAGACAGATAAATCTAGTTCATCTATCTACTGAATTCATGTAAAGTATATAAAATATTTCAATGTACAAATATACGTTTTCAAATAGTCCTTTGCTAAGGACATTTAGATTGTTACCATTGTTTTCTTTGTAATTACAAACAAAGGTGTTCTTGCGTAAATGGGTAAGAGTTTCTTCAAGGAATACATAAGATTTATACATGGAAGTGGAATTACACTTACTGCTAAGAGTTAACATTGACTTCCCTGGATATTGTCAAATTATTCACCAGAGTGGTTGTAAAAATTTACACTCTCGACTCATCATTTCTCCCCAAAAACTTGGTAATATCGGACAGATGACTGTGACATGATATCTCAATGTGGTTTTAGTTTTTTGGGTTTTTTAATGAGATAAATTTGAACTTATTTTTCTCTTTTTTCCCTCTGGTTATCATTCGCTACCTCTTTTCTGTAAACTGCCTATCTTTATCTTTTGTCTATTTTTCTATTGTCTTTTTAACTAATTTGCTATTTCTTTGTTGGTTAATGTACTGAGTTGAAATATTTAATATTTTCTTTTATAATTTGTGCTTTTCCATTCTTATTTATAAATTCTTTCCTACTCTAAATTCATAAAAATACTTTCCTATATTTTCTTCTAAAAGTTTTCAAATTTTGCTTTTCATGTTTGGTTTATTAATTTATTTAGAATTTATTTCTGGTACTCTGTAAAATAGGAATTCACTTTCCTCTTTTATTCATAAGCTAGCCAATTTCCCCAGTATCATTTAATGAACAGTCCATCCTTTGCCCTACTAATTCATATTACTTAGTCACATATAAATGATTCATATATAATTACATCTTTTTTTAAGATCTGTACTGTTTCACTGATTTATCTAGCTCTGAGCCTATACCAGGCTGTTTTAACTACTATAATTTTATGGTTATTTTAAAATCTGATCAAGGGAACACTTCTCCTTTCCCTTCTCCTTTTTTCTTCAAAATTATCTTAGATATTCTTAGTTCTTATAGGAAAATTTTCATTTAAAGTTTTCAAATATACTAGCTTACAAAAATGTTCATGTACTTCTTTTTATTCCAAATATTTTCATTTATACCTTTTCTTTCTTTTTGATCAGTCCTACTTTATTAGTGTTATCAAAGAAAAACTTCTGGTTTTACTGATTATTTCCTACTTCAGTAAATTCTGCTCTTCTTTTTATTTTTACTTCCTTCTTCTTCTTTGCAATTACTCTATTTTCTCTTAACTACTTGAAATGAATACTTACTTAACTCAATATTTTTCCTTTTCTAAGACATGAGTTTAAAGCTAATATTTTACCTCTAAGTCATCCTTTATCCTTATTTATTCTTGTTTTGACATGTAATATTTTGAAGGTTACTACTGGTCAGGTATTGTATAGAATGTCCCCTCAGTTTGGATTTGTGTGATACATAGTGTTTTAAAAGTTGATCATTTCTAAATATTTTCTAATTTCCATTATGATTTTTCTTTGTTCCATAATTCAGAAATATGTCTTTAACTTTCCAAATATAACTTTCCAAGTTATCTTCTTGTTACTAATTTTAATTACATTGCAATGTGGATTTTAAAAAGTGTGGTCTTTATGATATTGACTTTGTAGCAATTCTTGAGATTTGCTTTGTGGCCTGGTACATAGTTAATTCTTATTAATATTTTATGTGTGCCTGAAGAGAATGTGTATTCTCTTATTTGGGAGATGTATGGTTCTATATATATCTACTATATCAAACATAGTAAGTGTATCACTTATATGCTTGCTAATTACTGGGAGAGTTTTGTTAAAATTTCCACTATTGGCGGTATATTAGTCAATTTCTCCTTATAATTCTGTCAATTTTTGCTTTATATATTTTGAGACTAGATTGTTTCATGTGTTTCCTTTTAGAATAATATCTTCCTGGTGTATGGAACCTTTCATCATTGTGCAGTATCATTCTTTATCCCTAAAAATGCTTTTGCCTTAAAGTCTATATTGTCTGATGTCAAATAACTATTGCACTTTTATTTTGGCTACTATTTCCTTAGCATCACTCTACTTTCTAGCCTCTTGTAAATAACATATAACTAGATTTTTTAAAATTGTTTTTTAACTGGAAGATTTACATGACTTACATTAATTGTTACTACTGATACTTTTGGATTGACTTTTACTTTCTAAATTTTTTCTTTGTTGCTCCCCCCACCTCTCTGTCCACTTTGTTTCTGTTTTCTAAAGGATTGATAGTTTCTTTTATTTGCCCCCAGGAGCCATCTGTATTCATTTGATTTTTAAGTTATATATTTCTATTCTTTTACTAAATTTTAGATTTGCTTACCATACTGTAACAATGCCTAAAATTGAAAATCATGTATTCCCTTCTCCTAAACAATATAAAAGACCTTAACATTTTCAATACACATTACTTGTATTATGTGTTATTGTTATCTAACATTTTAGTTCTACCTTGCTTTTTATACTCTATGTAGCAATCATCATTATTATTTTATATAATAAAAACTTTATTCACATTGACCAATTTGTTCACCATTACTTTTTTAAATATAGTCTTTTCTCCTTGGCTCAACTTCTCTCTTTCTAAGACACATTCATTAGTATTCAGCAGTTTAAAAGTGTACTTTGCCAGCACTCTTGAAAAAATAGCTTCATTAGGTCTACAATTCTAAGTTTAAAGTTGTTCTTTCTCAGCACTTTGAAGATATCATTCCATAGCCTTCTGGCTTCTACTGTTATGTCTGTTCAAGTCTGGTATCCCTCTGTTAGAAATGTTTTTTCTCAATAGTTAATATTAAGGCTTTCTCTTTGGTTTTGGTGTTTTGCAATTTTACTATGTTGTACTCAGATGCAGACTAAATTTATCCTGCTTAGGACTGACTAGCATTTAAGGCTTTATCGAGTTTGAAAAATTTGGGCCATTATTTGAATATTGATTCTCTTTCATTTTGTTTTTTCTTCTCCTAGAATTCATATTAGACCTCTGTTGGAATTTCTCATTCCATCTTCCATGTTTCTTAAATTTTCTTTTATTTTTTTTTTCTTCTTTAACTCTTTTTTAAAGCATCTGGGCATCTATTTAAAATTATATTTATGTTCGCTAATTCTCTTTAGGTGTGTCTAACCTGTCCACTGAGTTGTTAAAACTTCGCCACTAAACAGAAACCACATAGCAACTGAAAATAAAGGAACTAGAGCTATGTGTAGCAACAAAGGTTAATCTCTCAAAAAAGCTGATTAAGAAGAGCAAGTCAGAAAAATATATACAACGTGTTTCTACTTCTACTGTTACATACCTATGTGGTGAATTTAGACAGAAAAGCCAAGCAATTGTAAACACTAAAATTCAGAAGAATGATACCTCTGGATAGGAAGATAATGGGGATGCCAACAGTGGAGGGACACACAAAGGGCTTTAAAGGTTTAGTAGTAGTGTTCTATTTCTAAAGCTGAGTGGTGAGCATGAGAGTGTTCCTGGTCTCTAAACTTCACACATATATTTCTTATGTTCTTTTGCACATATGGAGCATTGTTTTTTTAAAAAAAGTTTCAAATATTTTTTGACAGTTTTTATGAAAACCAGAAAGATATCAAGTTTCTGAGAGGACAAAACCTTTTATTATTATCTCCTGCAGCATCCACTAGGTCTTACCAGTTGTCTTCGTTGACTCTCCCTGAGTTTGTCAACTTCCACCTACCCTACCTTACTGCTTCACAGTTTTATTCCTGGATAATGTGACTTTTTAACTAAAGGTTTAGTTACAACGGAATCAGGGCTTATCACAAAATTATAATGGATATGGTTTTAAACTCTTTGAGAAACAAATCTGGGGTAAGTATTCAGAACTTTTTCTATAGACACATTATAAATGGTTTTATTAAAGAAGATTCTTTCAGTCTCTAACATTTTCTTTAAGCCAAACTGCTTTAATAATATCTCCCTCTGACTCCTTGGAATCTTGAGGTGGTCTAACATATATGCTATATTAAAGAATTTTGCCTTCTTAACAAGGAATCCTATATCTTTGTGCTGGAGAATAATATACCAGGTTTTCTACTTTGATTTTGACATAATTATTCACTAATGTTTATTAGTCAAAGTCAGGATCTAAAAAGGGTGACCAACACAGACACATCACAGAGAAGGACTATATCAGTGAAATTTACCCCAAGTCCCAAATTTCCTCTCAAGAAACAGCTTTTGCTAGAACTCAACTAGCAACTTAATAAGCAACTATATCTATTTCATAGAAACAAAATTAAAAGATTACCACTTTTAAAAAATTCTCATGCCTATTTTTTGACAATGAATCAAATTAATAATAAAATGACCAAATGATGCCAACAAGTACAAAAAAGAGAAAGACAAGGTCCTAGCCACAAACACGGTGGATAATGACCTCTTATAAATAACCAAGATGATATCATCATTTCAGCCCTGTGCCAATGCTTAATATCCAAATTACTATTTAAATTTGATCTAACCTGACAATGGGAGATTTGGAATGTGAGTTTCATAAGGGCAGGAACTTGTTTTCTTTTCTTTTACTGCTATACTCCCAACTGGCAAAAAATAGTGCCTAGCACATTAGGTATTAAATAAATATTTGCTGAATGAATGAATCAGAGCTAGAAAAGGATGCCTATGTAGGTTAAGGTGTTTAACATTGCTTAACATAGTTTCTAACCAAAAGCTAAAAAATATAAAAGTTACTGAATAAAGCAGAAAAAATTGCTCTCTCAGTGCAAGTTTTCTTAGAAAAGTAAAGTATAATAAATCTTTGGGTCTTGACCTAAACATTAAAAAGAAAACCAACATGCCCAGTGCAGAGGAGTTGCTATATGAGTATTTACATACATCCTCAACTCTCTCAGCTTCTCTTCCACTCAAAGTTTATCCCAAATAGAGAGTGTTTGCTCACTTGTGATAGACTAAAATACTTTTCTGATGAAGAAACCGCTTTGTGGAGTGTAGAAAGGAGGGGAGGAATGTATATAACATGAGGCTTTTAAAGAATACAGAAGCTCTTTTATGCCTGAGGGGAGAGCTATCTGTTTTAGTCACACTGTAGAAGTTTTCACAGAAGAGGTTTGTCCTAAACGCCATTGCTGCGTTTACTAATACATAAAGGCCACTTCCTCTATTTCAGAACTAAATAATTCTATTATTAGTTTTTCTTCCTAATAACACAAACCTCAGCCTAATAATTAATTACTCAATGATCTGGTTAAGTTCTGTGGTCTTTTTTTACTGGGAAAAATTAGTGAGTGACTCTAACTGACTGCAATGCAGAGAAGGTGTCACTGTTTTTCTTCCGTAGGGGCCAGGCCACTCCCCATTTGAATGTTCATTACTGTTTTTCATATGCGTCTGATAAATTTATTAAAAACACCATCTGGATGGGACTCAGCTTTGTGTTGTTCTTCCAGTATTCCAGTTTCCTCTCTTGTCCCATTGGAATTTCTGCCCCAATTTGTGTCACTTTGTCTACAAAACTACATTGCCACAATCCAGCATCTTGCGTCTGTCTCTTTCTAGTTTTCCTTTACCATCCTTTGGCTACATACCTATTACAATAGTCTGTGCAATGAGCAAAAAGCAAAGGGGAACTGCCTGGGCAGAAATTACTTTCCCCTCTCCGTGCACATAGCAATTCTGCTCAGACAAATTTAATTTGCTGCTTCTGAATGCAAAAGTTGCATGTTAACAAAGAGTATACATTCTGCAAGTGTATGAATATTGGGATGACTCAGACTATGGGGAACTGCAGAAAAAGTGATTTGAAAACAATTTTATTGTTCTCAGTTCTTACGCAGCACCAGGGTGACCAACAGCTTGCCAATAAATTTAATTCCGGAGTAATAAATTTTTAAAAGGCAGTATTACTTCACTAGTACATGACCTGAGGGCCACCTGTACCAGCTATATTTAAAGATAAGACTGACAGGTTATTTAACTGTCTCCAGAGATCACCTTTGAGAGAGGGGGGGAAAACCCACTTGAAGCAAATTTTAAAAATGAAATAAAAAAACAAAGGAAATTACACTTAGCACTTACAGAGGACCATCATCTTTAAGAGCTGTGCTTGTGTTGGGCTTCATTTACTGTTTTCCTGCCTGTTTTCATTACAAAATGTTTTCTAACAGTGCAGTGGTTCATGCAGCAAACAAGTGTTTAATAGTCTCAGCATAGAAGCTTCTCTACTGCCAAGATTTTCAGATACAAAGTACTTTCAAAAAGTCAACTGAAGTTATTAGCTGAAGGTCACATCTAGATAATCACCTACAGACCTACACTTTCTCTTTTTAAAGGGGGACTCACCATAGTGGCCTATCCCCAAGGCTTATATAGGAACTTGTTGCTGACCAGGCAAGCCTCCAACCCAACTGCAATCTACCCTTCTGTCAAGTGATTCTAAAGAAAAAAAATACTCACAGCTGTTATGTCTGAACAGCTGTAAAAGAACAATAGCTAATTAGAGCACAAGTTCATTTTCCTTAGAAACAATCCAAAAGCTACAAAAATGTATTCTACAACATTGGCACTAGTTACATTACTTCCAGTTTTATCTATCAAGTTAAAAAAAAAATCACTTTTTAATCATGTATGTTACATCACGTCGCTGAAGAAAAACCTTTTAAACTTTTCCTTCCCCTAATTTTCCCATTCCCGGCTCTGTGAGAAGGCTGCTTCCTAACAGTTCTGAAGGATTCAGTCATGAAGACCTCTCTGTATCTGCAGGATAAGCCCATGTCTTTGAGTGCTGGAGCCTCATTCTTCTCAGCCCCTTTTCCTTTTTTTGATGTTTTTATTTTTGGCTGTTTTCTTTAGCATTAATCTCAGTATCCTCATCATTCCTGTTCTAGTTCTCATTCTGACATCACCAAGGTTGCCCAAATCACCTCATATTTTGAGACTGATTATAAGGGCTTTGAAAATCGTGCTGGGCTCTATTTAGCCAGTGACAGGAAGAGGTAACATTCTTCCAAATTTCAAATGTGGTCCTCTCCCCAATCCCAAACAAGAGAACCGTTTAATTTTATAAAGCTATAGTGCCAAACACATCAGAGAAAATGGCAGCTTTCTAGAAGACGAATGTGAGACATCAGAGCTGGTGTGGTTATTCTCAGGGGCAAAGATGAGGCAGGGTTAGGCAGGGGGATCTGAAATGTATAAGTTCGCCAGGATCAGTGAATTCTCCCTCCTCACATTGGGCCTTTGAAGGAAAGCACGATACACAACTGTTTAAGAGGTCCGCTCTCTTATATGTAGTTTGAATGCTGGAGGTTTTAGCTGTGAGATTCTTCAATTCAAAAGACCTTGAAGAATCAAGTATCGGATGTTCAACAGCAGTAACAACTGCAATATATCAAAGAAGGATTTGCTCTGTAGGTGAGGCCTTGCAATTTAGGACAAAGGCATTTCCAGGTGTAAGAAAAACGATATTCCAAACATCCAACTCTGTTTGGCAACATCTCATTGGATGTTTTTTTTCTTTTCTTTTCTCTAGACATAATCTGCCAGAGAAATAAGGACAAGTTATTCAAGCTGATGGGGAGTTGTTGAAATTGGTTTTGTAGGTTTCTATCTCAAAAAAAATTTTTAAATTATAATATAAAGGATGTCATTTTCTATGAGTGCTATCATAAGAGTTTTACATGGACTTATTTTTCCTTGTTTCCTAAAAGATGTTGAAATCAATAGTTATGTTTGTTACACTACTGGTTTGTTCCATTACTGGTCTTGTCAAGCCACAACAATTTTTTATCAAGATCAGAAATGTCTCCATAGCTTGGGGGAGTATTTCTCATTCGTGATGAGCATGGAACAAAGGATATGCAAAAGGTTTTTAAAAGTCCCACAAAATAAGTGGTGGTTTGCTTAATTTTTTTGTAAGGAATTTTTAAAAACTATCTCTTTCATAAAGTTGCTTTTCTTTTTTAATTTTAAGCAGAAGGATGCATCTGGTTCAAACAAATTTAAGTCAGTGATTCTGGAACAATGGATAACTAGCTCTTCAGTCTTAAGATCTTAAATATTTCTTTAAAATGCATCAATAATTATAAAATTGAGTTTTTTACTAAAAGAAGTATCAGTAGTGAGGTGTTCAAACATTAAGCCAAGGCCTGTACATTGTACAGAAAATGTCCCAATCAGATCTGTGACAAGCATGCTCCTATAATTTTTCTTTGGCAGAAACTTTCTGACACAGCTCTTGGAGGCAGAGAGAAAAAGGCTAGAGATGATGTCAAATCTCACATGTCTTTGCTCCCACATACCAACCTGGATTGAGCTGTGTGAGAAGAAAAGAATTTCCGAGAATCTCAAGGGAGCAAGATTGGAATTTAGCAGGAACATATGGGTAAATGTGAGTCTCAGCATCTGAATCCTGGACTCTCAGAATTGAGACTTAACAATCAAACCACACAGGATGCCCGAGGAAAAAAACTGCCTCCTGGGCATTCTCCCACTTTTAGCCTGAGGGATTAGCCCAGCTATGGGAAGGCTGAGCAATCAGTCCCCTTGGTAAGATTGAGGTGAGGCCTCTTGATAGATAAACTTGGGGTACCTGGGGGAATCTGACTACCCAGTTTCAAAGACTGAAAGTCAGAATCTTCCAAGTGACCTGGAACAACTCCATTATACTTCTAATAGGTAAAGTAGATATCTGAAAAAAAACCTCAGCAAAACACACAGTTTATTCTATCTTCTGGAGGCCAAAGTTAACCTAGATTGAGGAACTAGAATCATGCTAGTAGATTTATAGTATGTGTTAAAAAAAATAGTCTTGTCTAAAATACAATAAAAGGTAACTGAAAAAATGTCTCGTGCTACTATTTTCAATTAATTATTCTTTTAATGGTTTAACAGTGCTTTGGAAAATGAAAAATGGTTGCGAGTACTTTTAAATGAAATTTTATGACAAATATTTCAAATCCACTGGTGAAGAAGCATCTTATTTCTGAGTTCTAGCTCTCCTTGCATTATGTATGTGTCCTTTAATTCTGAAAGGAGAAGTGGCTGCTCTCTCCTGCCCTCCTTTATCTCCTACATCCACTAGAAAAGAAAACAGACTAGAAAACAGGGACTCAAAGAACTAACCTCAGTTCTGTAAACGGTTTCCTAGGCAATCTGGAGGATGCCATTTAACCACTCTGTGACTCAGTTTCTTTACCTCTAAAGAGAATAATCTCTTTACTCTCTACTGTCTTATTAATATTGACAGAATAAATTAGAAGATGTTTGCAAAAACATCCTGAGATTTTCAGAGAAAGGCAAGATCCAGGCTTGGTACTTCCCCAACAACGAAGAGCCAGGTTTTCCCCCATGTGGAATGGGTAGGTGGGATGAGCATTTCGGAAATCTGGGTATTACAGGAGGGGAGACTTTTATTCCTATGAGCTACCTTGTAATTGTAAAATGATAAGGGGGCAAGGGAAAAAGGAACCAATAACAAATCTACTGACCTGCAAAAAAACTATTAGCACCTGCTAGTATAGTATGCAGCTGGCAGTTTCAGAATAACCAAGAAAGCAATTCTTTCTGGTCGATATTTGCTGGGGACAGCAATTTCTGACCTACTGAATCAGATCAAGATGATCTGAGTCATTAGACCAAAGAAGCCTCTTTGTGCTAACAGTACAGTGGCTAAGGGTCTCTTTTCATTAAACAAAGGCATCTGCCCACTGTCTGCATTCTAAGATAGTCACTGCTTTGAGGTTTCATGAGCTATCACAATTGAGTGAGAAATGAAAACACATTAAAAAATCATAGACACAAATGGGCTTATAATTTATCAGTGAGAATGACAGTGGTAAATGCCATGTGGCTGCCCTACTCCTTTTGGGTTCCGGAAAGCAGAGGGGGAGCAGGAAGAGAGGAGAGGAAAGGTTCCTTACAGTATTTAGATGGTCTTCAAATGTTCATAATTTCCTTAAGGTGTGCTTGTTGCCAAGTTGACAGATGTTGCTAGAAAAACCTGTACTATTCTGAAGAAAGGCTAACCTTTCAAGAGTGGGAGAGGGGGAGGGAGGCAGCCCATCCGTTCTGTGAAGAGATGACTGGACAGCAAACTACCTTTAGCATGCTGCCTCTTTGAAAGGCTGTGTGATAACACTGCCAAAGAGAACTGTCCTGAGAGGAATTTCATTTTACCATGGTTTTCCTTGCCATGAATTCAAATCAGTTTTTAAAACTAAATATCAGAATGTCTTAGATGAATAAGACTATTAATTATTGCTGTTTTAAACCACCATGACTCCGCGTGATACATTCCCCCAGAGAAGTCATGGATATGTCATTTTATACTCTCCTACACATTTGCCCACTTTCTTTTTCATTCATTCTTCCTTGTCATACTTTATGCATAAAGAGAAATGGGTTCTTCAAAGTAGACGGCCAATGATCTTATCCTATAGCTCCCAACTGGGTGAAAATTCTGTGTCTCTTCTGCTTGCCTGGCCCTTGACATTTCCTAAAGAGATCCTTCCAACAGAGGATCAAGAATGCTGAGTATTAATTTATGAGTCAAAATAGTAGTTTTGTAAAGCCTTAGCCCTTTCCTAACAAAAAAGAGGAATAAGGCACATTAGGGCTTCCTTGTTTAATATCCTCAGCCTATACATCAGTCAATGCAGGGACATCTATATTCTAGGTGGTAAGAGCTGGGGCTGGGGGAAAAGGGGGAAAAGCAGAGCATGGCCAGACCTCTCTTTTCAGCACACACTGCCTTTGTCCTCTTGAGTTTTCTTACATCCCAACTCTAAACCTAGTGCTTGAAAATCCGCATGCTCTTGTTCATTAATGTGACCATTAGTCATTTTTTCCTGTGTCTTGGTAATACCCAATGTTTTTATCAGCTCTAATAAGGATCGACTCATTTAATATCTTCACGCGGCAGGCAGATTACCCACCCTACTCATTTAAAGATTAACAGTAATGTGCCATAAGGAAAATTATACCTCCAGCACGAAAATCTGCAATTGGGGAACCATTTTACAGGATAGCATTCATTTCTATCAATTATCTTGTTTATCGAAGACAATGAAACCCAAACTGGTAGTAAAAAGGTACAGAGTGCACTGTGAGGAATAATTAGGTCTTACCCTCCCGGACACCGAGAACCATTTACCACTTCACTAAGGAAGGTGGTGTTTACAGTGTCTGTTTTATAACTCTCTTCACATTAACTTTCAAATGTCAAAAGCAGGCGGTTAATTGTTTATTATACAAAATGTCACATATGTAAAATACTGAGATATAAAACTATTATAACTGATCTACCACAAGAAATCCTAGCTTTTAAATTTTATAGTTTGTTTGTCAGTCTGGACTGCAGCTTAACTGCCATCATATGGACCGTGTGTGCCAGGTAGTCACTGTCTGACGAATAATCTTCTCTGTGTGAACTCTGTCCTCAGTCAAATGAGAAATAAAGATAACATGATATGAAAATTACTATTATGGTTTAAAGTAATAAGTACCGAGAAGAATGGGAAATGTCTGAATAGCAATGTAACATGTTCTGGTTTCACTGTAGCTCTGAGAGCGATATTCAAGAATCATGACCCAAAGCAGTTTAAACTGACAAGAGTGAGCGTGCACTGCCCAAATTCTCTAAAGTCGCTAGGTGTTGACACCAACACCCTATATCTACCCCACAATCTCTCCATCATGAAACTACGCACCAGAATGAGAATTTCTTTTCTATTGCTTGCCAAATCTGTAGAGACCAAATCCCTCCCCCTCTCCTCCCAGCTATCTACTATTCCAATTCTGCCAAAACTACCCCTTTTGGCAATCTCTTTGTCTTCAGGCTCATAGAACCCAATTACCTTCTAGGGCCATAAAAATTAGACAGACAGGAAGGAGAAGAGTGTAGCAGTCAAAAAGGAAGGAAAAAGAAGAAAAGAAAGCAGTGTATTTCTTTAGGGAAAGAAAGGAGAATCCAGGAATCATCTGGGGTGGGAGTACGGCTGGGAAAGCTCCTTTAAAATCTATTAGATGCAATTTACATACCAAAATTTTTGTGGCTAAAATTTAGTACAACAAATGAATGAATGAAAATAGAATCCAGTTGACTATGGAACTCCTGTTTACAGCCATCAATGAGCACATGATGGAGAATACCATTTCACATCTGTAGGTTAACCCCCCTCTGACATCATGAGGTCTTGGATATATGTAAATCTGCTTAGCTAATCCACACAACCAGTGAAGCACTGGTAAGAAACTCACAGTAGCTCATTAAATCATCAAATTTAGATAAAAAGGAATTCTGCGAATCATTTAATTCAAGGAATAGATAATTTATATCTTATTACATATTGATCTAGAAAACAGAAAAAGAGGGAAAGCTGTTCAAGTGATTTTAACATAACTGTCATTGTAAAATGATTTAGAGATGGGTCAAAACAAAAAATTTATAGGTGCATTTTCTTTAAGAAAACAGGTATAAACATTCTAAAATAAATATTAGCCAACTAAATACAATAATTATTTCAAAAACTACATCATGTCTAATAGCAATTACCCTAGGAATACAAGTGTGGGTCATCATCCAAACATCTATCATTTCAGGGGGTTAAAGAAAAAAGTCTTTGAGTGATTCTGAGCAAAGGAGTGTTCCAGTAAGATTACTCTGGATAGAATGTGGAGAACAATAAGGATTAGAGAGGATGAGAGAAGATCCATGAATACAGAGACTATATGGCAGCAGTGAGGAAAGATAGTGGTGGCTGATTCTAGAAGCAGTGGCAAGATACTCACTAGGCATTAGAGAAACGCAAATTAAAATGACATTGTGCTACTTTATGGCCAAGATAATGTAAAAAAGTAGAACATATATATTAAGTGTGGGTGAGGACAGGGGGAGGAAAAGGGCTCTTGTACACTCCTGGTGGTGGGAGTGTGAACTGACACAGCCACACAGGAAGGCAGGCTGGCAGTATGGCACAAAATTAAAAATGAGTATGCTTTAGTACTCAGGGATCATACTTCCGAAAACAGGTCCCAAAGAAATTCTCATGTGGGTGCAAAGGAGAGAGATACAAGGAAATTTACGGCAGTATTATTTTGAGAGCAGGAAACTGAAGGCAACCTAGGTATCCATCACCAGGGGAATGAATACCAGGTAAGAATAATAACAGTACTTACCCTACAAGACTGTTGTGAGGGTTAAATGATTAAGAATTTAGAACAGTGTCTGGCAAGTAGTAAGAGCTATACTAATTTGCTAATAATATATTTATAATTATTATGATGAAGTACTAAGTAATATTATAAAGCAATGATGTATAGGCCTTAAAAACATAATACTGGGTAAGAAAAGTATGAGTAAGATTTACGGCATAAAAACATTTTCAAAAACACATATACAAAACTCCCCCACATTATAGATTTTACAAAAATATGTGTCTATTGATGATATAATCAAACATACTAGACATGGTGTCAGAAGAAGAGGGGAAAAGGAGCTGGGTTTAGAGAAGAAGAAATATAAATAAAAGAGAAGGCCTTCCTTGGACCACTGAGGATAATGCATTATGTCCTGAGGTATATGATTAAATACAATTATCTATACCTAAAGGACACTTGTTTTTTTTTTAAAAAAAAAAAATATCATTAGGTTTTTCATTTTGTAGCTGAGAAATCCAAGGCTCAGAGAGATTGTGTCTTATTTATTACACAGCATATCAGCAGAGAGTGGCAATGAGAACCTGGTTGATCTGGTCCTCAGAATGCAACACATCATTCCTTCCTTCCTTTCACCCATCTATCCAGTAAACATTTATTAAGGATTCTATGTGCTAAGAATACAGCAGTAAACAAAATAGACACAGCCTCTTCTAATATCAAACCATGTGAATCAATGTAAAATGGTTATAGATGAAACAGTTTTGAAGGAAAATTCACAGATCTAGCATCATATGAAGAAACTACCTAAACTGGGGGTAGATGGTTAGGCAATACTTTTATTAAGAAATGACATTTAAGCTGAAATTTAGAAGATCAATAGGAGGTTACCTAAATAAAGGTGGTGGGTGTGATGAGGTTAGGATAAGACTGAGGAGAGAGTAAAGGGCATTCCAGAGAGAATGACAGTACAAAGGCCCTGTGGTCAGAGAGTGCATGGTGCATTCTAGGACATCTCGTGGAAAAACATCTCATGGCCTGAATGTAGGAAGTTAGATGAGAATTAGCACAAGATGAAGTGAGTATGCTGGTGCCAGATTATGCAGGGCCTTATGGGCCATGGTGAAGATTTCAAACTTTATCCTAAGAGCAATGGAAAGGCTCTGAGTGCGAGTAAAGGAGTGTTTAAATAGGAGTGTTGAGAACAATGAGAAGGACTAGAGAGAATGCAGGGACATGTGGAGTAGACAGGCATGACAGAAGTCCAGGTGGTAGCTTGCACTAGGGCAGTAGCAGCAGTGGTGGCAACAGAAAAATAAATTTTACATTTGGAATATAGTATCAATATAGAAATTATTTCTGTAATATAAAAGTATCTCTGACATATATTTTAGTGTGCTTCCACAGCTCACTGAGGTTTTACAGAGGTGTGCTTCCAATTTTTTATAACAAGCATCTACTGAATATTAATTTATCAAAGGATCATTCGAAAAAAGTATGATAATGCTCCCAGGGAGACTAGTTGCTTGGTCTTGAGCAAGAAGGAAGGAAATAGGGCTAAAAGCCTTTTCCTAACTGTCATTTGCCAACAAAGACCATATCTCTGTTGTCTAGCTTCGCTGGTCATTAGTGAAATGGCAGCTGCTCAGTGAATGCAGGGATCTACCTCCCACAGCCACGAGACCTGCCTGTGCTGCTGACAGTTCTGAGCTGAGAATGCCATCAAAAATTTTACAGTATCATTTCCTGCAGGTTCTAATTCGAACATTCTAACACCTTCTGCACTTTTACATCTCACTTGAGTCCCTCACTTTTACACTCTGCTTTATTACCATTTTAGTTGACTTCATCACAGCTTCATGGAAAACAACTTCACCAACGACCATTTCCTGTCATTATGTGGGCAGAACTGAAGTAATCCCCTGCTTGAGTAGTAGGTAGTTTTTATGATAATTTTACCACAGGTAATGTTGTGATTTTTAAGTACATTTCTCTCTTGCACAGCACCATACTCATTCCTGTCTTTAAAAAGATAAGTATCGAATGCAGCTATAAAAGAAACATACCCATCGTCACAATATTAACAAGCCAATAAATTCAAAAAGACTGCTGCATCCTAGACTTGCTCACCTAGCAAGTACCCACTATCATATAATCACTTAATTTTATTCAAATCAGTGGCATGCCCAAGCCCTGTTACACTGAATTATGAGGCAGGAAAGGGTCATCAGGTTTAGAAGCCCCCCTACCAAAACATTTTATACAGCAGTGTGCTCCAACAGTCTCCAAATCCTAAAAGTTTTATTTGATTCACAAAAGCATAGCCTTCATGTCATTATTTTAATAAATAATACTGTAATGCCTCAAAGGTTACTGAAATCTTTCCTTCCAGTTCCTTCTTCTCGTTTTTAAACATCTTTCTGGAGATATAACTGATAAACAATAAACTGCACATATTTAAAATGTATAATTCAATGCATTAGACATATGCAAACATCCATGAAACTATTAGCACAATGAAGATACCAAATCTTTCCATCATCCTCAAAATTTCCTCACTCCACTTTGTAATTCTTTCTATAGCTCCATAGAACTATGTGTCTGCTTTCTGTCACTATATATTAGTTTGCATGATCCAGAATTATTTATAAATGGAATCATACAACACATATTCTTTTTCTTTTGGGCTCTTTCATCTAGATCCTCAAGAAGTGTTGGTTTACTCAATATAATCCTCAGGTGAACCACTACATTTCATAAATAAATTCCCCTACTTAACCAAGAAACAGGATTTTTCTTCATCTAGTGGGCCATATTTGGGAACATGCGGGGTACTGAGGTGCAAGGAGAGCACTGGGTCTGGCCCTGCCCACTCTGCCTTGTCTCTCTCTTGAAATAGGCAATGTAGAAATACTTTATTTGGAAAAAAAAAAAACACATTAATTTTTTTCTGATTTTAAAAATAATACATATTCACTGAAGAAAACATGTAAATGCAGAAAAGTATAATAAATTACCTGTAATCTTGCCAAACCTCTGTTAACCTCTAGAAAACCTCTGTTAACATTTTGAGGTTCATCCTTAAAATCTTTTTAATGTATTGTTGCAGACTTAATTGTGTCATCTACCAGATTCATACGTTGAAGCAGCAACCTTTGAATGTGACTGTATTTAGAGATGGAGCCTTTAAAGAGGTAATTAAGATTAAATGAGGTCATAAGGATGGGGCTCTAATTCAGTATGACTGGTGTTCTTATAAGAGGAGGATATATCAGTAATGGGTATGCATGGAGAAAAAGCCATGTGAGGACTCAACAAGAAGATGGTCATTTGTGTGCCAAAGAGAGAAGCCCTAGGAGAAACCAAACATGCTGACGTCTGGATCTTGGACTTCCATGCTCTAGAACTGTCTGAAGGTAAATTTCTGTTGCTAAAGCCACCTAGTCTGTGGTATTTTCTTTGTAGTAGCCTTAGCAAATTAATACATGCACATATAAAAATACAAATTATCTTTAATTTTAAAATACTGGCATTAATCTGACTATTAAGACGGTAACTTAATTTTGCTATTTTATATGAGGAAATATGGGTGTTTCCCTATGTTATGAATGAGTATACAGAAACAATGGTGTGTAAATTTGCCATAATTTATTTCATTATGCCCCTATAGTTGGACATTTATAATCTCTCCCCAGTTTTGGTTATCATAAATAACTGCACTGAACATTAATGTAGAAGAAAAGCTCTTCCTGAATATATTCTTAGGATAAATTACTAAACGCAGAAGTAGTAGATCAAGGGATAGTTTTAAGACTCTTAATACATATTGCCAAATTTCCTTCCAGAAACCTTATACCATATATATTTCAGCAGTATATGACACTGTCGATTTTGCGACGGCCTCACCCATATACAAAGTATTTTCATTTAAAACACCTTTGCCAACAGGATTTTAAAATGAAACTTGACAATCTGATTTTCAAGTTCATTGGAAAAGAAAATTTGAAAGAATAGCCTAGAAAATTTAGAAAATGAGTAACTATGAGTGTGTGGATTTGCTGTATTAGACAGCAAAATAGATTATAAAGCTAAATTAAGTTATTTAAATCATATGACACAGAATCTAGAATAGATATATAAATCCATGATACAGGCTATTTTAAATCAATGAGGAAAAAGATGAAATAGTAAAGAATTTCAAAACAATTGGTCACATATTTTAGAAATAAAAGGTAAACTCTTACCTCAGACCAAACACAGAATAAAATGTAAATAGATTAAAGAGCTAAATGCTAAAAACACATACAACAATAAAAGAAAAATAATCAACACTGACAACTACTACACAGGAACATATTTTTATATTTTGGTCTTTGTTTTATGCTGAGGAAGTAGTTCCTTAATTAGATATTAATAGTTCTCTAAGGGTCTTTTGAAATAATACTGCAAAATCTAAGTCTTAACAGGACACTATTTTAGTATATAAGAGAAGAATTTCATGTAAGTGTTTTTAATTGTCAACTTTTTCAGCACCATTTGCTATATTACCCTTCCGTTCTCGACTGATGTGAAATGAATTTTGTGCTATATTCTTACATATACTGGGATATAATTCAAAGCTTGGATGATTGCTTAATTTATCTACTAGTTTATTCCTGTGTTAATGTCATACTACTTTAGTATGTAGTACTAACTTTAGTATCCGGTAGTAGTAGGTAGACCTCTCATTGCATTTATTTATTTATTTTTTCATTTTTGGGGAAGATGAATTTCCATTTATTCTTTTAAAATGTTTTTATAAACCTTAGTCAAAGTTTTTTGTTTGTTTGTTTGTTTTTAAGCACAGTTGGGATTCTGAGTAAGTCCTGTAATAAATTTGTAAATTAAGATGGGAAGAACCAACATCTTTACTATATTAAATTTTCTCATCCAGAAATAGGTCTTACTATTATTCAATGTTTCTTAAAGATTTATGGTTTCTTTATATTAGAACCTGTGAATTTATTGACTTTATTCGTAGGTAGATATTGTTGTTTGGGGGGTGAGAGGGTGGGAAACATTAAAAAATTCCTAGCATGCTCACCTCGTATCTACATAATTTATAAGCTTACACTATTCTTCTGCCTCCCACCTTCAGAAGGAGACTTCTGCCGTCTCTATAGGTATAAGAGGGTTCAGAGATGGGTGATTGTTGGCAATATAGTTAGGGATGAACTAGGTATAAAGAATGTAAGTATTTCCAGTCTTTTACAATGACAATTCTGTGATGACCCATGTTATAGTGTGGAATTGTTACTAGGTATTTTATAGTTTTTATTGCTATTATGAATGAACTATGTCCCCCTCCCCATTATACTTTCTAACTGGTTATTGTATTTGAGAAAACCACTGATTTTTGTATATATGACTGTATCTGGCTACATTCCTTAGAGTTCTTATTAATTCTAACAATTTTTCAATTCATTCCTTGGGTATATTATATCACATCTGCAAATAATGATATTTTATCCCTTTTCCCTAATATATATCATACTTATTTCTTTTTCTTCCCTTTCCCCCTGTCCTTGCTCTTCTCCCATCTCCCCATCAAAAATTCCCAGAGCAATGTTAAGTAAAAGTGGTAATCAGGGTCGGCTTCATGGGCTTTCAGACAGGCCCTGCATGGGCGACCCACACTTAGTTTAATGCTTCACTGTTCCTGCCTTAAAAGTCTTAATAATTCTATCTTTGAACTTATGTTTTTGAAGTGCAGTCTGGTGGAAAATGAAGCAAGTCTGTAAACAGAGGAGATATGCAACATTTACCTGCCCAAAATTCCCTGCTGTCCCAGTTTGTGTAGAGCGTACACGATGCCAAATGAGCACAGAACTCCAGTGGATCTCTGGCATGTAGACGTTGAAGGAGACTCAAAGCAAGGACAAGGTAAACGTGCTATGACTGTGACTGAGTAAGCAGGGATGCTGACAGCCTAGAGAGGCCACTCTCAACTGAGAGAGGCCACTCCCAACTGAACTTACTCAAATGTAGAAAGAGATTAAAAGTATTCCAAGAAGCACTAATGACCACGGAACTCTATCATATCCTTTTTCACTCTTATTACCCTATATTGGCCAAATGCTTGTACTGAAAATAATGACTGAGAAAGGAAGGAAAAGATAGGGCCACCTTTCCTCTTTGGTTTTTACTTACTTATCAGTGAACCAAAGGCAGAGAGTTTTGGTAGACTGTGCATGAATTAAAGCAATTTAGTTTTATGCAGAATTTCCACTGATCTGGTAAAAACTAAATACATACACATGTCTGACCTACCAAATGAGAATTTTGTAATTTTCGTGATTCTGCATATGAGATAAATGCTCTCATATTTGCATTTAAAACTTCCACTGCATAATATAAAGATGAATGATAAAATTGATACTAATTTAAAAAGTTTATTTTTTTCTTTATTTAGAATGACATTAAATAGCAAATAAAAACACCATGCCAAGTCGAAAGACTGCAAAAGAAAAAAATGCTTTTTTAAAAAGTGCCTTTAATTGCACTTTTTCCCTGTTCTTTGAACAAGGGGTCTAACATGTTCATTTTACACTATGCCTTACAAAATATGATGTTCCTGGGAATTGCAATGAGTATTTTTGTTCTGCTTTGTTTTAGACTTTATTGGAACTAACTCTGGTTGAACCAAGGGTTCCGGACCCCCAGGCCATGGACCAGTAAGGTCTGTGGCCTGTTAGGAACCAGGCTGCACAGCAGGAGGTGAGTGGCAGCGAGCAAGTGGATCTTCATCTGTATTTGCAGGTGCTCCTTAGCACTAGCATCACTGCCTCAGCTCCACCTCATACCATCAGGCATTAGTTTCTCATAGGAGTACCAGTCTCTGGTGCCAAAAAGGTTGGGGACCATTGGTTTAAACCACACTGTAAAATGGGTCATCACAGAATTGTTACTGTAAAAGACTGGAAATATCTACATGTCTATCAAAGGGGGGCTGGTTAAGTAAGTTACAGCATCTCTGTTCAATGGAATACTGCACAAATGTAAAAAAGCGTGAGAAAGCTCTATAAGTATTGGTAAGGAAAGATCTCCAAGAAACACTGTTAATTGAAAAAAAAGACGTGAATATACACTACAATTTTTTAATAAAAAGGAGAGTAATAAGAATATAAATGTAATACTTAAAATATTAAATTAAAAAATTACCTACCGGGTTTTTGGGTGAGGATTGGGGTAGAGGTAGGAACTAGGCCAGCAAAATTAGATTTTATATCCCCTTGGCCACTAGAATATCTTTCATAGTAAAATAAATGCCAGAGAAACACCTTGCCCATTTATAACCTGGTTATTCATAATGCCAGTTTGAGGCAGAACCATGGTTTGCAAGAAAGTAATATTATTGCATAATGTTTGATATATGCTCCAAGATGTCACACTTAAAAACAACTGTGCACATTTACATTTACCTGGGGACACACACACACACACACACACACACACACCTCACTATATCCCTGGTATATAATAAGGAGATATGAACACAGGGTCCAAAAAAAGTCAATCCTATAAAATATAAAAGGAAATTCTGTAAAATAAGAGCAATAAAAACTTTCAGGTAGTCTTTATTCTCAAACGAATAAAAAACAAAAAATAGGTATAAAGGATGATAAAACTTAAATGTATATAAAGGACCCCACACTAAACGAAGAATCCTCAAGGATTGTGGAGAAATCTCTTTCTAATCATTACCTGTACTCCTCACAAAAGAATTGCATTTTTATTTGAGAACAAGGGCTCCACAGGGTCGGAGGCAAACAACTGTATTATATTCTATATACATCATTGTGGGGTGTTTACTTTATCTGAATTTCTGTAACTCTTAAGATCTTGTGAGAAAATAATGTTTAATTTCCTCCAGGGGAAAGGTGAGAGACTACAAAACACTGTCAATTCCTATTCCAACCCCCCACCAGATGCCAAGTGATCAAGGGGCACAGGCTTTGGAGTTGGTCAGAGATAAATACGTCTTTGTACAAGCTGACCATTCTATGTGATTCTCTCCTGACCCTCTGACTTTTTCTGCTTAAGGATGGGCCCATTCATCACTCCTGTGGGGAGGTCTGCCCTGACACCATCCCGCAACTCAGGTTAGGTACCCCTGGTTCCAGTGTTCCTACAGCATCTGCTGAAATCTCCCAATAGATGACTTATTTTGTTTGTAGTCACCTTCTGTTTGTGTTTTTCTCCTCCAAAGCAGAAACTACCTGTGTGTGTATCTTTCTATCTCCAGTGCCTAAGATACACTTGGAAACCTCTTAATAAATGTCCACTTAATGTCAAGTAATTTACAGTGGGATAAATAAGTTAAGCTTCACTGACAATTAGAACTGGCCTTAATATCTGGTTAGAGAAACAGGCTGGAAAAAGCACAGCCTCTTGATCTAGACCAGTGCAGGCTCAACTGGGCCATTTTAGGAGACTACTTACATCAAAGTCTTCAGGGCCCTTCTGCTATTCCAACAAGTTTGCTTCTTTACCACATTCTGACACATTCATCCCCTAGTGAACTCCTTCACATCCAAATCTGTTTCTGCTCCCGAGGACACTTAGTTTTTAAACACAGTTGCAAAGCACAAAAGTCATATCACCAGTTGAAAAGATTCCAAAAGTCCTTCACAACACAGATTTCCAACTCTTTACTTTCCCAGGAACTTTACAGAGTTCTTAACACACTCTTACAATTTTAAAATACTTTTAGATGACAGTGGCAACTGCAGACCACTTATTTCTATTTCCTGCCTTCAGTGTCAGCCATTTTTGTTACTATGTAAATTAGCATTTTTTAAATGCTCTGTATTGTTTACTGAATTCTTGAAGGCCCAGCTCAAAATACCATTCTTACCTTAACAGGCAAGAAAATAAATGAGGTTCCTTCATAGCCCAACTAAATATTTAACCTTTCTCCACACTCTGCTTGTGCCTTTTTTGTTGTTGTTCTCCACTCTATGTATTTCTGACTTGCTAATGAGCTTATTCAGCTAGTCTGAATTAGACAGTAAGTTTCCTTATGCCTGGAGCCCCTTTTCACCTTCTACCTTTGCACCAGTCCTCTGTCTGTCTGCTTTAAGCTCCATTCCTTCACTTGCTCTACACTGCAATCTAGAGGCTAAAGCTTCACAAACTACAGTTTTCAAACTTGCCAGCTTGATTTTGGGTAAAGTTCTGCCAATAGAAAAAACTGGTGAGAGACTGAACGAGGGGAGGAAGAAAACACTTCTATCTGCTTCTGGTGGTACAGTGGCAGATGAATATGAGCTCCAGTGTTCCTGTTCAGATAGTACAGTTCCATGGTGGCAGCAGTAGGGAGTGCTCCCAGAGCTTCAGCAATGCAGAGTTCCTATGCTTACACTGCCTATTTTAGTTGCCCCACATCAACTGCTAACAAGATCCTAGAACAAAAAAGCTACCAGTCCTCAGGGATGAATGCTGGCAGACGCTTAATATCCTCAAGCTGGTATAAGGAGCTTCCTCTTGTTCTTTTAAAGGGTTAAAGAAACTTGAATTTTGTGCCTAGAGCTTCATGTCCTAGATAATATCTCTTAAACAGAGGTGGAGCAAGGATAAGAATGGAGAGGGACTTATGAAAGCTTATATTTTCCAGAAGAACTAGGAGATCTTAGGAAGGGGAACCAAACTCATGTAATGATAAAAACCACATTCTAATATTAGTCTAACGCGCTTACTGCTCCCCCAAGTCTTACTAAAAGCATAGTCTCTATTAATCTATAAGACTCATAAGAAGAGCTATTAAAAAAAATTCAATGACCCTTAAACATATGAAAAGATGCTCATTTTCTCTCATAAGAGAAATGCAGTTAAAACTGCACTGAGTTACCACTTTCTCACCTATCAAACTGGCAGAAATCCAGTTTGACAATATGTGCTACTAGGAAGGCTGTGGGGAAATAGTCATTATCATACGTTGCCAATGAGATTTTTTAAATGGTACAATCCCCATGGAAGTAAATTTGGCAATATCTAGCAAAATTATACATACTTTTACCCTTTGACCATGTAATCCTCTTCTAGGAATCCCAGAGATATATTAGCAAAAATAGGAAAAGACTTATGCACATGGTAACAGCTTAATTTGTAGTAGCAGAAGACTGAAAAAAAAAAAAAACCCAAATGGTTCATCAACAGAGGACTGGTTGAATAAATTACAGTACATCTACACTAATGAGTACCATGCAGCTATAAAAAGGAATGAATAAAATCTTTCTATATAGCTAGTTCTAGGATACGTGTTAGGTACAAAAAAGGAAGGTGAAGAAAGTATGGATAACATATATTATGCTGTCAATTATTTAAGAATGTTAGGAAAGATATATAATATAAATTATGTATACATATGTACTTATTTTCCATTTTTAAAAATAGGAGAACAACCCAAAAACTAAAAGGAAAAGAGATTACTTATAGAAATAGAGGGGACAAGAATATAAGCTTGATTTCTCTAAATACAGCTCTTTTATGAAATTGATTTTGGAACCATGTATATATCTTACATAGTTATAAAAAAAAAACATTTGAAGGCAATCATTAAATACTGAAAGCAAAATGAAACAAATGACTCAAACCGTATACTGAAATAGTGGCATGATCACATAGAGAATTATTTTAAGAGACTTTAAAACACATTATTTTACTGTACATCTCCAGTACAGTATATACCATAAGGGCTGAAAATATAATTGCAAAAATCTTAAACTATTTTCAGTATTCATGTGGTTCATGTTAATATTGGTACTGTAATCCTGAGACTATTTGATATGTACCAGAGACAAAGCAAATGAATTACTGTGCTGTATCACTGGTAATCAAGGTTTTCAGTATGGAAAAAAAAAAAGAGATGAAAGAAAGGTTAAACAGACACTTCGTATACTGGATTTTAATCAGAAGTGTCAGCATGCACTCATGCACTATATTTCACTTGTTAAATATATAATATATAAATAAATATATTTTTGTACATATTTTCCTTAGTTCTGTCCACTGGAAGGGCCTAAAAATAATGACCAACCCAGTGGCAAGTACTTAGACTGAGGTTTCCATATATCACTTCCCACTTAAAGGAACCAAGGCTTCTTGCAGAAATTAGATTTGGGCAAATTAGATTAAGCCAGATCAGGGACAAGAAATGTACAAGATGAACCTGGTATATCGTGTCATGCCAGACATCAAGGAACTAGTGAGGTCAAGTCAGAATAGCTCAAGGGCCAATATAAAGAGGCTAAAGATGGGAAAATTTTGAACGTCAATAATAACAACTGTAAGTGATTAAAAGATGTTCAATTTGTTAGATCCCATGAATTCGAAATGATATGTACTCCTCCTCTCTCCCCACCTTCAAAAAAACCCACAAACCTTACTGGTCATCTTTGGAGGATGCTAGGTAATCACCTCTTCATTTTGAAAACTGGTAAATAAAAAAAAGTATATGACATTTATCCTTCTCTTTTTGGGCAAATTATGCCTCAGGATTATCAAATGAGTGTTGAGAAATTTTCTCTTTCTAGCTACTAAACGAAGAAGGAATGATAGAATTAGAACATAACGATTAGTAATTCTAAATTACGAAATAATGAATCTGGAAAATAATCATGAATGGATGTGAATATCCAAAAAAGAGATAATGAAAGATTTCCTGTGATTCTTGATAGACAAATATGCCACCACCTACAGAGCATTATTACTAAAAAACACAAAAAAAACAAAAAACAAAAAACCTGAATTAGATTAAGCCTCTAACTACCTAGTTACAAGAAATTTAACAGAGGAACATGTTAAATGTTACCATGGAGATTTAATCAACCAAATCCAGGCTGTTAGAAACATTATAGAATAAGAACCTAGTTTCTACAACAAAGGTGGGGGAGGCAGGGAAGCAAGAGGGGGGAGAAGGTAACCTATAGATTTAAAGAAATTTAGAGTCATAACAACTATTTATTGATAGTGTGGACCTTACCTGAATTCTGATTTAAACAACCTGAGAAACACACAGATTCACTCCAGACTCACCCAACTGGGGACATGTGAACACTGCTTGAGTATTTAATACTCAAAGAATTATTGTTCATTTTGGGGTATTATAATGATACTGTGATTATGGCTATAAAAAGGAGACCTTACTTTTAGAGATACATATTGAATTACTTGTGGATAAGATGATAAAACATCTGAGACTGACTTCAAATAATCTGATGAAGAGGAAGTAGGTAGCCTATAGATAAAGCTGGGTTGTCTCTTAAATTGGTAGTTCTTTAAGCGGGGTGGTGGGTACTGGTCTATCTGAACAACTAATAGGGTATTCAAAGAAGTGAATTTAAATACAAGATTAAATAAAAAAAGTTTTGGGGAGGTTGAATGCTTATAAAACAGCGGTCATATCTATTTTTAATTAGTCCCTCATGCATCACTGGTATGATAGGTTCATGCTTCCTACATATGACTATTTTCAAAGAGGAGACAGTCATCATAGGCTGATTCTCTGAGGTGAGAATACATCCCACCATGGTCTAGAGGCAGCCACCAAACAAGAAGTGGCTGTGGTGGCAGCAGCAGATATGGTAAGAGAACACTGTGGGTAGAGTCTGACTACAGATTTGATCAATATAGTCAAGATGGGGCCTGTTTCCATGGCTATATGAACTCACAGGGTTCCAAAGCTTCCCCATGAATCTGTACAAGTGAAGTAACATAAAGAAGGACATACTGTCAACAAATTGGGAAATAAACCCATTAGTAGAAAAATAAGTCTAATATCTTATAGAGCTAATGCAGTTTTTTATTTGTTTTTGTCGGCATCATACGTTTTAAATAACATTAAATTCTGATTTAAAATTCTAAAAACTAATTTTAAGACCTATAAGGAGAATACTATTCTAATTAGAGTAGGCTAAACTATGATACGAAGACCAAGAATTGTGAAAAAAAAAAAAAGTTATGAATCTTGAAACATAAAAGTAGAGTTTGCTACTCTACTAGTTATTCATGGATACATTATTTTTTTTAACCCCATGAAAACCTGAAGTTTATATCAATGGTTTTCAAGGGAGGAGTGCATTTTTCACAGGATATAGGAAGGAGAATGTATTTGGCAGCTACAATTTAAAAATAACTATGGGTGGTTCTGATATACACTATGTATATCAGGAGGACCACTCCTTTCTTGGAGGTTCCTGTAGGGTGGCTGGCTGAGGCCTATATGCAGCCAAAATGCTCCTGAGATCATCAACATGGAAAGCTGGCCATTACTTATTCAAACACCCCTTTAAACTAAGCAGAGCTGCCATGTTGGACAAAGGATAATGAAATCTCCCTGTACTCCATCACAACTCACACCACCCCACTGTCTGCCCAGCACGGAGGCAGCTTTGAGCTGTGAAGATAGTAGGAAGAGGACCAGAGGAGACCCCCTATGGCCAGCTGCCCACAAGTGCATGCAGATATCTGCACTGCTCCCATTCGGTTGAAGGATGATGACAGGCAAATGTTGCAGTGCTCTTGTCAGTCAAACTTGTTAGCATCACAGAAAAGGGCTAGAAGAAAAGTGACCAGACAACAAAATCACCTCTTACATGTCTACAATCTTCTTTCATTCCCTGATGTGCCTGAGACTATTATGACTTCTGATAATGCTGACTAGTTCAGTTTGGACAAAACACGCAGACCAATGACAGCATCCCTCACTACAAGTAATCCTGAGTTTCATTCCTATAATGATCTCTCATGCCAGATAGGTCTGTTTCTTTGATAATTACAGTGTCCACAAACTTGTTCTTTCTCCAGTAAGAATGGGGGGCTGTTTTAAGTAGGTAGCAGCTTCTATGCTACACAGTCAAAAATAGAGTGCATTGGGCTGAAATGATTGTTAAATGCTACACATCTTATGACTAAGAAGGTGGTTTAGTTTCTAAGATACTTCCCAGTGAGGACTCACCTAATTACACATACACAGTGAGGCCTATACAGACGATAAAAGGACCTGGACAGCAGTGAAAAGAAGTACCCTCCTTACAACCCCCATCAGCAATATTCTACACAGCCCACAAAATGAAAAGCCTTGATAATATCAGGTAATGCTTCAGCTCTCTTAATTTTCAAGTTTTTTAAAGTCACAAAAATTAACATTTATATTTAATATTAAAAATTTTATCCATAACAAAGTTAAAACCAAATTATTTATTTTAGGTGAGCTCTAAAAGTTCTTTATATGTTGAAATAATTTCTATTCCTACTACCTTATTAATATTGCTCTCCTAAATTTCCCTAAGTAAAGGATTACATTTAGGGCATAGCAGGTGTCTATAAATTTAGACTTATGACCAAAGAATTAGAAAACATTTGCAAGTCACATTCATCTTTCCCATTCTATCATCACCATGTTTTTAGGACATATGTCAATATATTATGTATTCCAGCATGGGATAGGACTCGAGAATAAGAGCAGAAATGAGCCCCCCTCTAAAGGCAAAGACTTCTATTTTATGTACATCAGGGCAGGGACATCTTATCCCCACCCACCTGAACATACGGAGTGCCTTTTCAAAGAAGCAGATTTAAGGATCTAATTAGCCAAACTATGATCTTTGCAAGAGGTGAGCAAAAACCTGAGGGCATGGGAAAAAAAGAGAAATAATCAGTCTGGGTGGGAAACAAGCTATCTAGATTGTCAAGAGCTGAGTGGGCTATTCAGAATGCCTGATCTAAAAGTACCTAAAACTAAAACAAAACACAACAGAAAGCAAGCCAACAAACAGCTAAAACAAAATTTAAAAAACACTCTTTTGAAAATTCAGTAGGGCAGTATCTCCCACAAGGTAACCTGACTTTCACGATGATAATTCAGTTAATCTGGTCTTATTTAAACTATATGCAGGCATTTTCTTGAGCTAAACTTGGCGAAACAGGGCAGATATGAACTGATGTGTCCATGAAAAGAAGATACTTTCACAGCTGAGTACACCATTCACACCAAATCAAAGCCCAAAACACCTGCATAGCCTTGGAAATATTATCGGATCAATATTATACAGCTGCCCTCCCTGATCTTACCTACCACTAAATACAGAAAAGCCTTTGATGTGAAGGGCTTTGCCCAGCTATCATAAGCATTTCCCACAGAGAAAATCTGAAGGAATCACTAGAAAATTTTCAATTCTTAACTACTAGTAACATATTTATATATTTTTAACTTTACTGGAATTATTATTTTGACTACTTCTAAAAATATAAGCCCTCCCCTATGTTACTCAGTGATAAGGCAATCAAGTCAACCAAATTTCTTAGTCAAAGCTGATTAAGAGGTAAGTTAAGATGAGTTCAAAATATTTAAAGGTAGAATATGTAAGTATGTGTACAAAATAAAGTTGTAACACTTACCTATCAGGCCCTTCTCCAGAGTGAAGGTTTTGTTTGTAAACATACATTCAAAAGCCACAATGTGAAAAATTTTGTTCACTGTATTGTGAGTCCCAACTATTCGAATATACCTGGGGGTGAAAAAAAAAGAAAATTTGTTGAAGATAAGCTTCTATCACAACCAATCCAAAAATAACAGAATAAGATACATTACATAAACATACAGTATACCAGAGCATGGACTAAAGGAGACTTTGAACTTGGCTTCAGTCCCTGTATCTGTTTCTTAGAGCTACCTCCAACTGAGACAAGGAGAATTACAGCAAAATTAAGGAGATTCCACTTTCCAGAGAATTAAGTAGAACTTGGAGTTGATTTATCTGGAAAATCAAACCAGGTATTGTTCAGTTCAACCCTTGGAAGTTAGTACAATTATGTGTCCATGGGACATTTACACTGGAGAATAACAAACAGTTTCTATGTTCACCATGTGGTAAGAAATGTGTCTGTGCACAGGTGCACAAACACGCAAAATCAAATGCTTTCCAACTCAATGAAAGATTTCATCCATTGGACACAAATGCATGAAATCAATATTGCTCTCTTGTTTAAAAGGAAAATCCACAGAGACTACTTGTATTTTAAGACTGCTCCCAAATCCTTGTTATGAAGTTAATCTTATATACTTACCCCAGCCCCCTACTTGACTGCTGAGAAGCCTTCTCCTGACCCAAGGAAGAGATCTGCAGAGGTGACCCAGACAGCTCTGCAGCCTTCCTCCTGGCCACACAGATCTGGCATCTGCACACAGTGCAGAGTTTCACGGGGCAGGTCTTGAGCATCTTGGCCTGTTCCCCCTGTGTATCTCCCTGGAGGCTTCACCTCCAACAAACAAGCATTAACCTTGGAGTGACTTGCTCCTTTAACTCTCCAAAGGGATCTGACAGTTCACAGGTTAATGAACAGACAAACTCATTCTTCTGAGTGTCACAGAAATCCACGGGGAATGTGCCTAACACTGTCATACTGGAATTCAAAGGAAAGAACCAGGAAAATTAACTAGATTAACTGATAACGCTCTCCCAAATTATGAACTATGCTCTCTACAGGATGGGGCATATTAAATGAACAGATTTCAATTAGGAGATGACAGACCGGGCAAGGGCTTAGCTATATCCTCTCTCCACCGTGCAAAACAATCTTCGACTTAGATAATACAATTTTACTGAGTTAATCTCTGTTCACTAATTCAGTAATTTCCTTACATTTCTCATCACTCCAAGTAACTGTATAATGTAAATGCCGACTTAAAAAAATTCACATTAAGGATACTATATTTGGGGCTTTTATACCATGGGCTATTTTCCCTCCTGTTTCTTTAAGCCTAAATCTCACAGCATTCCCTGTGCACCTCATTTAGCCATCTGCTCCTTGACACGAGCTGATCACTTGTCTTCATAACCAATATAAATGCAATCTCCTGGTCTGGCTGCTTAGTGTGCCCACACCCACTGCAGGGAGACATGGTTCTTCCTGTGTGGAGAGTCAGGGCAACTAGAGCCCTCAGGTAAAGCAGGAGGTTGGCCCTGATCTGTTCTCTTCAGTCTTCAAGGCAAACAGAAGGTGCTAATTTTGCTGGGTTTGGGTGGGTAGATGGGTTTCATTTAAAATAAATTCTAAATGGTCTGCGAAGCACAGATTGTGTTGTTCTTTACTGTTGGCGGTGACAAAGGGTGTGTTAAGTCTGACACCTTGGCCTGAATCTAATTTTGTCCATTTCCTTAAACTCCCAGGAACTCAACCAGCATAGCATTTTCAACCACTCATGCTCGTAACAGCCTGAGTGCTGCTGTCTGCAACCTTGGAGGGAATGTAGGGAATGTGGTTTGGTGGAATTTGATCAGATCATTTTCCTGTTCCCTAGGTCGAGTCTCTACCAAAGGAGAGACAGTCCTCTTAACACTGCAAGGGAGAGAAGCCAGGAAGTGACTAATAGGGCCTTTCCCATGGGCAGTTCTTAAGCTTAATTGTCCAGCTGACCTAAGGGGATGCAGTAATGTTCTCTCCCTCCCTTTCTTTCTTTTTAAAACATTATATGAAGCCAGGATCTCCAAGTTTAGATAACAGTCATTTCCCAAATTTTACCCTGGTGCAAATGTCAGGAATGGGAGAAAACAGGCTACTTTCCCCTCCCTCCTCCCCCAATTATAAGAAACTGAAAATAAAAAATTGTACTGGAATGCATTTTACAGACTTAATGATAGTGTTTGTGATAACAAACAAGATAATATATATGACTGGAAAAGCAGGAGAGACGCCTCCAGATAAAAAGTTCTATATAAATGAAGATAATGTTATCTCCGCTGCATAATCCTAAAGTCAAATTAGCAATTCACCACTGTATATCACACTCCTTGATTAGCCTGTTATATGTAATGCTCATAACAAGTTTAATTATTCTAGTTCTACAATACTTTCTAAGTCACCATAAAATTATAGCATAATTGACAAAAATGGCATATTTAAAAAAATGGTAATAACAAAGTCAAAAGAAAAAAGCCATGTTCCCTTTCTCCAGCAAGAAGCTGTTGAGCCTAGGACTCTGTCCTTTACCAAAGATCTCAACTAGAATTACCAAATAGGCCTTGACTCATCCCCAACTTTGGGTGACTGACAGGGCAGCCTGAAGCTCTACAGTGAGCACTTAGGGGCCCTGTGCCACCCAGGGGGAGGAGTGCCCGGATCCATGAGCAATGCCTGGAGGGAGAGGGAGGCAGCACAGACATCATCTTTGATCATGAGCAGATTTCCTTAATGGGGCTCACAGTGGAGCCTCCCCAAGGTAGAAGAAAAGTGATTACTACTTAAGATATTGAACATCCAAGGGATGGGATGGGAAGTCCTCTCTTTTTTACTTTTTTTTGAAAACCAGAGCAAAATTTCCTTCTGGGTCATAACACCTAAACAGAAGAATACTATATTTTTTTTCAGTCACAAAATATTTTTTTAAAAAGACACAATTTAAAATTATTATTTTTTTTCTTTTTGCCATCCTCTCTCCAATGTAAAATCAGGGTCAGATTTAACCTGATAATAAGGGCAGTGATAACTAGTGACTTCATCAGTGTTCAGAGGGGAGCACTGCAGAAAAATACAATAGCTGTCCTTTGTTCTCTCTGAGGTCCTCAACAGCAGCTCAGACAGTTGGAAGATAATTAAAACTTAAACAGTGCTGAGGAAGGCAGATATGCAACAGATTGGCCATTTCCTATGAGGATGAATGCTGTCCACATGAGCCCCACTGTAACAGTCTGTTTTCAATATTCTCCTCCCTTCCCTATGTCAGCTGTCTTCTAGTCACTGACAAAGACTGGATCCTGAACACAGTTCAGAACAGAAGGCTTCAATGCAGAAGTTTCTAGGAGCTATAATATTGTGGGTGAAGATATTCCGTCTTTTTTAATAAAAGGAAATCTAAAATCTCTAAAGAAAACACTCTAAAATTGAAAGCTATGTCACTTTGGGAAAAAAAAAATGTTTTAAACATTTTGAACCTTAGTTTCCTTCTCTACAAAATGAGGTCAATAACACAAAACTTACAGGACATTTAAATGAGATAAATATAAAGTGTCTAATGCAGTGCTTGGCAGAGTAGGATATTTTTAAATAGAAATTCAAAGAGTAGATCGTTGGATACAGAATTTCTTGGTTTCTACTTGGAGAAAACTTGTCATCTGGGAGAGTATTCCTAACTGTGGACATTAAAATAGGCCATCTATAGGGAGGTAGGCCCAGGGCAGGGCCTCGTCTTTTCTTTTAGGACAGCACAGTACAGACACTATGGACCACAGTAAAAAGCTATGTTCCAAGTGCATATTACGTGGCTCTACGTCCCTTGTCTTTAGAAAAGGCTACATAAAATGTTCTTGACCTGACTCAGCTATGCATGAGGAGGCAAGGGAAGAATCTTTGCTCTTATTTGGTCTAGCTTCCCATACCCATAGAAGAGTTTCTTTTTTTGTGAAAACCCTTGAAGTTTAGAAAAACAGCATTTCCCAACAGAGAGACTTCACAATACCGTGACCTAGAGGAACTTTGCTTTGGAGATTTCACTTCATTCTCTACCTGCTCTGCGAAGGTATAAATTCCTATTCTTAACCTATCTTTCCATTATTTCCTGTCAGGATGCTACCAGATTTAATTTCTAAGTCACACACATTACAACTTCAACATACTAAAGAAAACAGAGAAAAACGGCAACTTGTACATTCCCACTTTAAACCCCTTGGTATTCTCTAGTCTTTAGTTCTGGTAGAGCACAAGCCTACTTGTGGTTATAATTAATCCTTAACCTCTGCCTCTAGTTATATGATTACCTAACTTCTGTGCTGAGCAGGTTCTACTACAAGATAAAATTGAATTCAGTAAGAAATATTTAAATGAGCTCTCAAGGGATCACTAAAGCCAAAATTCATCCGATTTCTATTCTTTGGTAAACAAAGTTTTATTCTCACAGCAAACTTCATATCCTTGGGTTAAACAAAGACTCTTGAGAAAACTAGAGTTAGCCTTGGTGCACAAGAAGAGATCCCTAACATTTTGGCTCTTCCTCTGAGGTAGCCATAGAGAACGCTAAGGAGATAAACCATTCTTTGCTGTAGCCAGATGCAGGCATGTTGAGACCATGTGGGGTTTGAATGCACCATTTCCAAGACCTCTTATTTGACTTTTCCTTTCAGGGGGATACTAGGAATGTACATAAGAAATTCTCTAACCTAAAAGGCATGTAATGTCTGCAGGTTTCCCCAGTATGATGTTTTCTTCCAGTTCTAGGTACAATGTTAGTGTTCTTATAATCAAACCATACATTGGAAGGGGAAGTGACTTCAGGTCTTGTTGCTAAGGCAGCAAGTAGAAAACAGTTTACTGCCAGAATGACAAAAAAGCTTCTAGGAAAAGCATGTTGCAACAGAAAAGATTTGTTACTCTTAGAAAACCTTCCCTCTGGCTGATCTGTGGAGCTATAGATTCTCCTCTACTGACTTCAGCAAAGGTTCCCAGCAGCACTTGCTTCTTTGGGGGAGGAAGAATTATGGAAAGATTAAACACTCCGTATTCAGAGTTAGCCTAAGCAAAGGCTATTGTCTCAGAAAGCAGCCCTGATGCATCTGACCATTGCCCTTCAGAGGGAACAATCATGTCCCACCACCTCCACTATTCAACCTGAAGGGCAAATGAAACAAGAAGTCATCTTGTTTTTCTGAGAAAACTGATGCTGTGTAGAATCAAGTACACAGAACGAATACGATGGGTAAATAATTACTAACACATCATAACCCAGTGCTACTGTAATAGACAGTCATTCCAACTTTAGAGATTGTGTAGAACCTAAAACCTGCCATAATAACCTGCCTTCGACTATAAAATTGTATTTGTAATTACTATCACAAAAAGAATTTAATTATATTTATGTAAATAGTATAAAAATGATATAATATATAAAATTTATTTAATTCATTTAAATTCTCTGCTTGTATATTTACCAATAATAGTCCTTGTAAGTATATTGGATAAATCTGCTTTTAATCAAGATTTAACGAACACCTGCAAAGTATAAGAAACCATGCTAAGCACTGTGAAGAATGGCCCCAAAAGACAGGGCATACAGCTTCATCTAGAAAGGTTTATAATGCAGTTTAGAAGGAAAGACTAAAACACTACTGGTAGTAGAGATGAGGAAAAAGACAAAAGAGCTTCTTACCTATTCACACACGGTAGCCTACTTAAAACACCAAATTTAGCAACATGAACTTTAAAAGTCCTCCCAGTGACTACTCTTGCTTCAAAGACCAAAACAAAACAAACATGGATAAAAGAAATATTCTTCCCTCCGCCCCCCCCCCCCAATATACACAGATGACCACTGAATCACCCAACAAATATTAACTATTTACTGAGGGCCAGTTATTGATTCTGAGTGCTGAGATATAGGATTGAACAAAAATCTCTTTCCCATGAAATTTACATTTCAGGTCAGGAAACAGACAACAAATTAAAAAATCAAATAATTACCCATTGCTTAGTAGGTGATCTATTTAGCACAGAACTTTATAGACTAACTTTCTAAACTAGAAGGATAAACAGTTATAAAACCTCTTCCCGAAGTGATAAAAGGGTCAAATGAGAAGGCATAACTATCTCTGCCTGAGAACCCTGATAAAGTGTAAATGAGTCTGAGGTGTATATACGGTATACCTATCATAGATATTTAGCAGGATATAGGTAAAAATCTAATTAAGTAATCTTCTTAGGATCTGGAAAGAGAAATTGATTTTAATTTCATGAAAAGAAATGTCTTATTTATTTCATGGTTTAGTTTTCTTTTTATCTTTTTTTTCATATTGTAATATTCAAGGGATTATAGAGAGGCAAAATGGGAAGTGGAGAATATAAAATGAAAAATGAATATGGGAGAAAGAGAGGGAGGGAAGGAAGGAGAAAGAGATGAATAAAGGTGGGGTGGAGGAGGGAGAGAAAGAGAGAAGGAGAGAGCATGAATATGAATAAACCAATCCCTCTTCTATCTCTGTTATGTGCTAATGTGAACAAATCCCCATGTGGGAATACTGTTAACCAATTTTATTACTCAATAAAACATCTGAAACCAACACAAAGTAAATTTTAAGAAATAAAACTAAATTACCAAAAGTTCAGCATTTGCATTTTTTCATTAACTTTTCCCCTAGCCTAAGATGCTGGGGCTGGGGAAGAGAATTTCACTAGTTTTATCTTTAAAATGGCTGCATTATCTTTTTCATTTTTATCCAATAGGCTGTGCATTTCTATGAATGTAGACAAATGAGTCTAATGGAATTGTGCACTAGAAGAAAATTAAATTTGTTAGTTTCCCTATGAATCTGTAAGAACTGATTTGACGACTGACCTGTAGCAAGCCTGCTTTAGGATCGTGGTGGATAAGGAAAGTTTATCTTTTCTTTAACCTAAGACTATGGTGGATATATGCCATTTATAGTAACTGAAAGTTTTAAGGGCTGGAGGAGCCTCCCCCATCCTTTTTCCCTTTTAGAGTATAAGATTAAATAGAGAAGGAAAAGAGGCAAACAGAAGGAGAAAGAATTTGCCTCTCCAAACAAAAATATAAGACGACTCCTAAGAATGTAAACATTTGACACATTGAGGACTATGATAGGAATTGCCCAAGACAGTCAGAATAACAGAAGTGAAAACTGAGCACCAAAGTCAAGGGAGTAAGAAAGCATAGAGAGTAAGGAAATCACGAATCTTCAGACCCCTGAGAAACTACAACTTCTGAACACAACGTATGTGCTAGCCTTTGCATATATTATTTCCTTTCATGGAAACCCATGCCCCATACACTCATACAATCAGGCTGGCGATTTCATAGTTCCACAAAACATACATCTCTCAAAGCCTCTGTGCTCTTTACGAGCTATATAAATAAACCTGTGTTGCAAGTAATAATAGCTCCTCAGAGAACTAACTAAAACGTATTTGGGGAAAACAAGCCCAACCCATAAAAGTCCCCATACATGCTGGCTACTATCCACAAACTGCTTCAACACCCACAGAAAATTTCAGGGACCTTTCTTTGCCCTTTGGGAAATTCTGGACCTTCACCTAGAGAATGGACCAGAAAAAAAATCTAGAGATTTACTTAGCACATAATTCAAGCATCACTATAACTATGTACAAAATGACCAACCAGAGGCAGAGTAGTCAAAGTAAACAAAAATAATATTACAAAAATCTTGAGACGAATGCTCACCAACAGCAGCACAGGAAATGCAAAGGATAATGAGAGAAGCACTTTTGTCTTGGGTGCCAAAACGGGTATGGATATGTATAATGTACAGTCTTAGGGACTGTTAAAGCTGGAAGTATGTGATTATTTTCACTGTAGAAGCCTGTACTCCACTTTCCAAATAGCATGAAGGATTAGTAATTTTAGCAATACCGGTATAAGAGATTTTGTGCTAGAATGTGTCATGTGTTAGCACTTTAACACAAGCAAAAGAGAAAAGAAAATAGCACGATGCTCCAAGTGGCACTATTTGGTGATCTACAGTCTGATGAGCAGACGAGGGCCACTTCCAAACCTAACAGTCTAACCAGGCATTTTAAAAGACACTTCCCTATACTGACACCTTTTGTTAGGAGTCTTAGGCACTGCTGAAATTCAGTTTTGAAGACTGTCCCCAATCTATATTTCTGCTGGATTAGTAAGCAGGTTGGGAGATGAAGTAGGGTGGCAAGGATTTTTTCCCTCCCCAAAGCTTCTTGAGAATTCAACCATTCATGACCTAGACTTTACTGCTACAGCATTAGTGCTAAGCCAGTGATCAGAAAGAAATGTCAATTCTTACACTTTTTCAGAACTTCAAAGAAAAAAATTATGACATGAATGCACATAAAGTAAAATATGTACTTTGTAAGAGGATTTATTTTTTAATAAACAAGAAGATTCTATTATATTACTAACAGTCATGGCTACTGTTGTGGTGTTTGGACTAATTAAAATAAAGCAAAACAAAACCAGCTTAACTATTTCTTTCCCTTTTACATTTAAAAAATAAAGCTTTACATATACATAGTTTAAAAGTCAAATAGCCTATAAGGTTTATTATAAAACATAACCCCATGCTCCATTTCCTCTCCTCTCCAGAGGAGCCACTTTTACCCATTGTTGTGTATTATTTAAGTTCTTATCTCATGTCTATAATCATCGTGTTTTTAATGCTACTTCTTGATTTTTCAATTTTAGGCTTTATCTACCAATCTACTACCATGGAAGACAAGTATTTAGCTATCCCCTCTCTACATGCACTCTTTCCCATGCCCCCAAATTTAGATTATATGATTATATAAACATTATTCATAACTAGTATATGGAATACTTTCCTTTTCTGCACAAATTTTCCCCTACTAAAGTTAAAAGTAGTCTTGATTTTTTGTTTTGCTTAGTTTGGCATATGCTCTAATTAATTCGCCTCCTCTCAACTCTCCTTTACTTGCACTAAAACTCCTCTCAAAACATTCTGACACATCAGGTATTTCCAGCAATTTCTTCTTCTGAAAAGTCTTCCTAGGCCTTCTGGCCAGTTTCAAACAAATCTGGTTGCCTTTTAAATGTTACGCAAGCTGTCATCCTGGGACCTGTGTTTACCATCATTCTAGGGGTTCCTTTCATCTCTCTCCCATGTTAAGTTGTCCTTATCCTATATCTCATGCTGTCTTCTTTCATTTTGCTAGAAAGCATCTCTCAATAGCTTTTCCAATGGTATCTGGGAGGTAAAAATTTTAAGGCTTTTTTTGTCTTAACATATCTTTATTCTACCTCCATATTTGACTGGTAGTTTGGCTGGGTACAGAATTTTAAATTGTAAGTAGCCTTTCTTTAGAATTCTGAAGGTCTTATTCTACCCCCTGTCAAGCTTCTAGTTTTGCTATTGAGAATTCATTATGATACCTGACCTGGTTTCTTTCTTCTTTTCTACTTCTTCTATTCCTCATGCCCCTTTCCATCCCCTTCTTCTTCATCTACTTTCCTTCTCCTATTTCTCCTACTTTTTTAAAAAACATGTCTTACTCGGGAAGTATACAGATTTTCTCAACATCCCTAATATTCTGAAATATCATGACGATGTGCCTTAGTGTAGGTTTATTTTCTTCCACTGGGTTGGGCACTCAAAAGGCCTTTGCAATCTGGAAACCCATGTACTTCAGTTTTGGTCTATTTTCTTCAATTATTGATTTCTTCCCCTAGACTTTTTCTAATCTCTCTTTATAAAACAATTAAGTTTTGGCTTGAACCTCCTTATCTTCGTTTACACTTTTATACTTTCTCTACCTGCCATCTACTTGTCACTTTGTTCTACTTTCTGGGAGAGTTCCTCAACTTTATCACCTGTGCTATCTACCAAGTTTTTCATTTTAGTTTAATATTTTAATTTCTAACTGTACTTGTTCTCCAAATGTTCCTTTTTTATTGCATCTTTTTCTTGGTCTAAGATGCTATCTCTGAAGATAGCAATTATTATCATTATTTTAGTTTTCATCTCCTCATATAGTTTTCTTTCCTGTTTGTTTATATTAGTTTCTTCAGATGTCTGGTTATCATGGTTTCCAGGAAGAAACCTAGACACACTTTCAGATTCTTTGGCTCTTCCCTCTTAGACTGGTCAGACTGTCTAGGAAGATGTTCTAATCCTCTGCATGAAAGATATGGGCCTGACTACTAGTTTCAGAAGTTAAGTGGTGAAACAAGGCAGGAGTATTTGTCTGTAAGGTTGGGGAGGGGAGGAGGGTTGGGGATGGTTGGGGAGACAGGTATTACTGAGAGGTGGGGTCTCAGCATATGATCACTTAATTTTCCTATAGTACAACCTTTTTCAACTGTGCATGCTGTCTTTCCTGGTTTAGAGACCCCTGTTTTACCCTCATTGAAGAATAAATTTCCGAAGTCAGAGAGAGACAAATACTTTATTATCTCACTTATATGTGGCATATGAAAAAGCATAACTCATATAGAAACAGTAGAATGGTGTTTGCCAGGGGCTGGGGGAGGGTGGGAGAAATGTTGGTTAAAAAGTTCAAACTTTTGAAGACAGGGAAGGAAGTTGTAAGATGAATAAGTTCTGGGGATCTAATATATAGCATGATGACATCAGTTAACAAAATTGTATTTTATACTTGAAAGCTGCTAATAAGAGGGTAGATCTTAAATGTTCTCACCACACACACACACATACACAAAAATACTATGTGAGGTGATGGAGATGTTAACTAATCCTATTGCATTTCATAATATATAAGTATGTCAAATTGTCATGTTATACATCATGTTAAACTTACACAGTATTATTTGTAAATTATAGCTCAATAAAGCTGGGGGGGGGGTAGAATAAATTTCTAGTTTCCCATCAGAATGGTGCAGAAGCAAAGTTCCATGAAGTGGGAGAGAGAATCTCCCCCATTGTTTCATAAACACATAGTTAACCAATCCGCCTCATTTTAGCCATCTGCTACCAGCACATGCACTGCAGCTTCGAAGGTGCCTGGTGCCTCTAACTGCTAAGCCCTTGAGGATTCAGTGGTTTAGAATTCAGTTTTCTTGAGCCTGTTAAATCATTTACCACTTGTTCATCTGCTCTATAGCTTCCTCTTCCATATTTTTACCTCCTGTTCCTACTTTCTTTATCCTTGTAGGTTAATACCCCAAACAAATCCCTTTACTATCATTTTAGGAGGGTTTTGTTCTGAAGGGCATGAGAATAATGTGTTCCTTCTGCCATCATTATCTGAAACTTAACTATTTTTCACAAGAATGTGTCCATGCCTGTGGTTATTCCTATAAGGATAAAGGTTTAATCAAGGATCTTTTCTGGACGTATTTACTGAGTCTGAGACCTTGGGTCTTCCCAGCTGCTATGGCCATAAGGGTATAACCTCTAAAATTGTCTGGTACTTAGGACAATAATACAGGAGATAATAACCATTCTTCTTCATTTCCTTCCCTGTCTTCAGCCTTAGGGCTACAACTCTTGATTCCTTTTTGCCTTGAAATAACATTTTTGCCTTGTTGCTTCTCCTCCATCCTCCACCTTGTCCCATTCCTTCAACTAGGTCTTCAAATGATTATCTCAGATTATTTAGCTACACATCTTCTGAATCTTTTTACTAATTAAATGTCCAAACAGGGGTATGTTCAGACAGTACCATACATTATTACCCTTCTGCAGAAAGATTCAACTCATTGATTATGTTTGCCAGAGTCTCCCTCTCTCTAAAAGGAATGCGTGTGTTAGTTCCCACTGAAGAAAAATAAAATAACTCAGCTCATCCTCATACTGAAACAGCTGCACAGACAGTACTGGCTGCTTTGTTTATCTTGATTAACTGTGGAAAACCACCATCTCCATTCCTCCCACTCTCTCCAAAACAATCACCATGCTCCACATGCAGATTGGGTGATTTAGACTCTGCAGCAGAGATAGGCTTGTCTGGTGTTCTTCCTGCACATTTGCTCTGCACCCTTCCTTTGCTGCTGTCAGCACGGCCCAGTTGGTTCAGATGACAGCTGTTGCAGGGGGGCTGATAAATTCAGCTGTGGGGTGCATGGAAGTTTCCTAATGCCCCAGCTCAGCCAGCTGTATCTAAGCAGAGCCATAGGAAACAAGTGCCAAAGGAGGAGAAAGTACATACTGTATATGCTCTTTAATTCTTGGAGATACTGTCACAGCAGCAAAGGAAGAGGAGGAGGCAGAAAACAGAAATACCTCACAGGCATGGGGAACAGGTGCCCAAGGTTTCTAAATCAGACTGGAAGCAAGCTTTCAACAAAGGTCCATTCAACTTTACTGCTTACTCTAGGGAGTTCAAGGAAATTCTCAAGTTTTTTGTTTGTTTTCATTCAACGAGTCAGACAAGATTTAAAGACAATAAGGAAGTGATCTCCAACTGCTTTTGTGAGCTTTCTGTTAAGGGAAGAAGCGAAGTTAAGCACTCAGGATGACCAACTGTCCAGGTTTGCTCTGGAATGTGTTGGTTTTAGTACTGAAAGTCTCACAGCCCAGGAAACTGCTCAGCCTCAGGCCTACCAGGATAGAAGTTTGCCCTAGCCACCAGCAGCTATTTCCCCTTCCATAGCTTAAATGAAGCTAGGCTGCGTTCATATTCCGCTCAGGACCTTTCTTATCTTCCAGGGCCGCTGCTGCCACACAAACACTCTTCGGTCTGTATCATGCACAGTCTAACAGACAAGGGCATTAAAAGGCCATTCTGGGCTTGGCTCTCAGTGGAAAAGGGAACTGTGTCATTCAGAGTTCTCTTAGTTTCCTTTCTGGAGTCCCTGTCAGAAGCACAAGCCTTCTAGCCCACACAGCTGAATCAAAGTGATCATGGCAGAAACTGAAAACACAGTGCCTCTCAGTGCTGGTAGAAACAGTGCATCCCTCAATAACTTTAAAATGCCGAACTCTTAAAAAAGTAAAAGAAAACTCAATTATGCAGAGGCTGATAATTCAATGTGTGGATTACTCAGGCTTACTTTTCTGTTTTCCCCTCCCTCTGGCCCTAGTCATTAGGCCATTTCACTGCTGGTTAGCAGAGAGGAAGAGGAAGGAAATACGTGGGAAATTCGAATTAGCCAATTTTTCTATTTATGCGCAGGTTCCTAGGGAGGGTGTTCAAACTATGGGCTCAAGAGGGTCTTCAGGGAGGAGGGAATATTTTGAGGAGGTGGCAAGAGAATTAAAATGTTAATCAAGCCACAATCAGAGACTGCAACAGGCTGATCAGCCCTGCAGCCAGGCCAGGAGGACACCTTCAGAACAAAGAAAGATTTCTGCTAAAATACTAACAACCCTTTCTCCACTGGACTTGTGCAGGGGAAACAGGAACCAGGAGTCATTCCCAATGGCTAATACTATGTGGAACCTATGGATTAAAGGCTGGGAACTGCCAGCAGGCCTTTCATTCTACATATTCTTACATGCTACATACTCTTCCCCTTCCTCACTGTATGTCCACATCAAAGGAAATGGGAACTAAAGAATGACAATAAACTAAATTCCTTGAACACTCAGGATCTCTCTCAGTGCCTTTTCTGTCTCTCTCTCACTGTCCTAGTCTCTACTATAGCTGTCCCTCTTGGCACCTTTCCTCTGTCTCTCACTGTCTCTTACTGTCCCTTTCACTGTCTGCTTCCGAGGGGAGACCACACTCTGTGGAGTGTCACCCCTTTTCTAATTAAGTTTACTGTTGACTCTAACTTTGGCACGTGTGTTGAATTCTTTCTACACTCTCTGCCAAAGGACCCTTTCTTCTCTCAGTGCAGGTCTTGGTCTCTCCCCATCACCTTGGAGAAATTCTCCCTGTCCTACCCTACATCAATAGGATTAAGAATTGGGGGTTGTGGTACTTATATGTTAATTTTAATCATTTGGTGCCTTTCATCCTCAAATAGAATTGTTGGTTCTCTATTTTTATTGAAGGGCTAGCAAAAGTATAAAAGTTAGACAAAAGGAAATTACTAGTTAACCACTCAAGATCCCATGTTTTTTTAAAAAAATCCTTTGAAAAACACCAGAGACAACAGGTAATGCTGCCAATTTACAAAATAAATATAATTAGATAATACATTATGCTTTAAAATTTTTGCAGTTAAATTATAGAATCCCCTCCAGTTCAGATTAAATATGGCATACCGATTTGAGAGAGATACCAGAAATTGCAATTCAGTTTTGGTTTATTCACCTAACTTTCAAAGCCTCACATTTCCTTATCTGTAAAGGGGGACATAATAATACCTAACTTTGGGGAGTTATATAACGCATGTGGTTAAGTAGTCAGTACTTGACCAGGCACGTACTAAGTGCTCAGTAATTGGTAGCTAACAAATAGTAGATACTCAAAAATGTTAAATTAATATATTTAACATCAATAACTTAGCAATTTTTTATTGTGGAATTATTATATACTGAGTATAGTTAGGTATGAGATATGGAAACTAATATGAATAAGTCAATTCCCAAAAAGCTCATTGTTTTAATGCAGACAGGTAATTACAATATGTATTAATAAATGTTATTATACAAATGCTACACAAAATAGCATGGTAGCACAAAGGAATGGCACCAAATCCAGATTGGGAAGAACAGAGAGGGCTTCCCAGATGTGATCTCTGAGTACTGAAGAGTGAGGGCGTGAGGCTAGGAAAAAATGTGTGGGGAGGGAAAATCCAGGGAGAAGACAGCATGTGAAAAGTCCAGGATTGCAACATGCTGGAAAGCTGGGAAAACTATGGGCAGGCAGTAGTCTAGATAGTACAGAGCTGCCGCAGAAATAAAACTGGAAGCACAGGGTGTGGCTATGAGGAGAAGAACAACAGGATGATGGCTGGGGGTAGACTAGAATCAAGAAAGGGATCTGTTTTATTCATTAGGAAATGAAGTGATTTGAGCACTTTTAAATGCTGCAGGGGAAAGAGCTGTGAGTAGAGCTAGAGGTTGCTGCTTCCTACAAGTATAAGGGCGGAGTGGTTTATGACTTAAGGGTAACACTTTTCAGTTTTAATGAGTCAGGGTATCCTTGGGTGCCTCCACTAACCTGTTCAAGTGTTGAGTGAGTCTGGGGTCAGTAGTCCTCAACCCTGGCTGCCCATCAGAACCACCTGGGGAGCTTAAAAAAATATGGATCCCACTCTTGGAGATTCTAATTTAATTTTTTAATGAGGCAGGATTCTAATGTACAGTTAGGGGTGGGAACCATTAGTCTAACTCATAATAAATACCTAGAGTCATATATCAATAAAAATACATTTCAAAAGCAAAGAATAATTACTTTGGAGTGGATGCTCCTCTGGATTACTGGACAGCTGCTCCACTTTTTTGGTGTACTTCCACTTATTTTTCTGGCTCAATTATCAGTTACTTGTATCATATGCCCTATGTTTGAATCATGGGTCATTCCTCAGTGTACTTCAGGTATCTATGCTTTCCTCATATAGTTTCTGCTCCTGGGCATACCTTTCTTTCCTTACTCCTTTCGTGAGCCCTTACTTCTCCTGTAAAGCCCAGCTCAAATAGCACATACTTTATGTAGTCTCCCATGAGTACTGATTTATCACAAGATACATTAATTTCTCCCTCATCAGTGCTCATATCACTTCTATTCTATCTCCCCTTGTATGACAATTAAGTGTGCACATTTTGGCTTCCCCAGTGGACTATGATCTTTTGAAAACAGAGACCTTTCCATGTTCCTTTTCCTTTTCAAAGCACCCAGTACAGTGTTCAGTCTAGTACACTGAACATCATCAGATGTTTGCTACATGAAGGAATCAAAGTAGATAAACAAAAGGTAATCATCAAAAACTGCATTTAAGAATGATAATTTTTAAAGATTGTTAAAATTCATCAAGCAAATAATATTTATATATTATTTTTTAAAAGAGTATAAATTACTTCCAAAGAGCAAAGGACAAAGAATTTTCCAATGGAGTTATACATAGTATGAAACTAAATGCTTACGTCTTGGCGTATACTTAAGTCTCAATTAGACAGTATTTCATTTTTCAAAACTTTTTATATGGTAACCATATATTGGTGAGACAAGGCACAGCTGCAGGAATGAGGTGGCAGGATTTGATGAGCATAGCAGAAGAAAGTAAAAATATCAGTAAGGTTTCTAGTGACAACCGTCAGCAGGTTGGAGAATTGCTTACAAATACAATAGAATTAAATAACCATGGTATGATGGCAGAGTTGCTCAAATATCATCACAGAGGAGAGATAAAAATTCCTCTACAGAAAGATGATGATATTAAAATCTGTCTTTCACTCATGGGAGTGTCAGTAATAGCAGAGAGTGGCCTGGAAATGACAAAACTGAATGATTTAAGAGAAGATGATAAAGGTAAAATTTTTAAAAATCAAAACTATCCTGATTATTGCTATGAGAAGGTATATAGTGCCTGCTTCTATGGGATTCATTAACATCTGTTTTTTTAAAAAAGTTAATCTAACTCTGAAAACTCCAATTCCATTGGTGGGATTATATTTATTATTCATTCTCTGGACAAATATAACTGGGGAAAACAGAAAAGGAGGAGATAAAATTATTTATGTAATCAGAGAAGCACAAAAAAAAAAGAATGTAAAATGGCTTGAGAGGTATATTATTAGGAGTAATGGGAAGAAATTAAGAAAATGGTGAAATTAGGTTGCATACCAAGACATTATCTTGGCATGATTTTTACTGCAGTGTGAAGGCATCTTCTGGAATAAAATACTAATTTTGAATGCCCTCTTAATAAAATGCTCAGATTGCTATAGGCTATTAGGCAGCAATTAAAACCTTGTGAACTCTGCCACTCCTTTCTCAGATTTGCTGCAGCATGGCTGCCATAGGGAATAAGGCCTTGTGAATCCTGGGCACTCTGGGGTTACACTGGCCAGGTAAAAGATGGGAGGCCCATCACTCAAATCATTGAAAATTGGACACAACATTAGAGAAAATGCAATGGAGCTGAGAAGGATGAACTACAGAACCTAATGTAGCATTAAAAAAAAGTCACATTCATTGGTGCCAAGGGACATTTGGAGGACACTGTGTTTAAATTTTGGACTCATTTTGTTGGAATGAGAATTAACTGTCCCTGATCTTGCAGCTGACTCTACACACAGGAACTCCCTCCTAAAAATATTAAGAAAAGCATTGATGACCTGACAAGGAACAGTTTAAATCTTCAGCTCACAAAATGATTTCCTTTTCTTCCTTCTTTGGTTCAGTGATGATGTCATCATGCATCTGTGGTTTGTTATTTTTATATGGACACAAAAGCAGACAGAAAACACATTAAAGTGATGTGTAATTTTCCATGCAAATGATTTCAGACTAACAAGAGTTGTGCTTTATGATTAAGTGGAAATTGGTTATTTGCTTTAAATATTTATGATAAAATGTTTAGAATTAACATTTCAGCAATTCAATCCATAAAATAAAAAACCTTTGCAAAATTCCTTGGCTGACCCTGGAAGCTAATGTGATATGGCACATATGTTACCTTAGCTGTGGAAGGACTTTACTTAATAAACCACATCCATGAATAGTAGTCAAAATGATTTTATGTCTGGTTCTGCTACCAAACCCAGGTAACCTAGAGCAAATCTTTCAACCTTACTCTTTTTTTTAGTTCTTCTAACTGGATAAAATGAGAATATTGACATATCATAGGCTGGAAAAAAAAACTAAGCCAAATAGACTGATGAATAAGACAAAGTCCTATGCCTCTTGAAAGGTGATGGTTTCTCTCTGACTTCTCCCAGAGATTTCTTACAATCATTCAGCAAGGTACCAGTTTTGTGTAAATGAATCAAGCCCTAGGAAAACTGAATTCTATGACAACAGAAATTCCAAAGTACATGAAGGAGACTGAGAATCCAGCTTCCAACAGTGTTTTCAGGACTGTGCTAAACTGCAGCACTTATACCATCAAGGCTAATGTTGGATGGCTTATAATGCTAACCTTATATTTATAGCAAGGAAAAAAAGCAGACACCATTTTATCTCATCAACTCCTCATAACTTGCGAGGTAGACAACATCACTATTTCCATTTTAGAGATGAGTAAACTGAGGCACAATCATAATGTTTCACTAAATTGCTGGAGCTCATAAGCTGGGAAGTAAAGAGCTATGCTTTGAATCAGGCTGAACACCAAGGCTACCTTTCAGTATATTATAAGTGCTTTGACAGCATAAACAGCAATGGCTGTTGAGTCATAGTTTCCTGATTTTATTTTTTAAACTTAAACCTGCATTTGTCCATAAGTCCCTGGCCAAAGACCTGGGAACTAATCTGCATAACTATGAGAAATGAACTAAAACAAGAAGTAAAAAATCGGACACACTTATAATCATTCTATACATACTAGCAAGAATAACAGGCTACTACAAATGATAGATAATATAATCCCTCAAAGCTATGTGGTCCTTAATGAACAATTTGTAGGTAACTTATTAAAATTTTTCGATTTTAATAAATGGAAAGAAAGACTGCTCACAAATTAGACAACTAATAGTTTCTAGAAACAAGGTTCAAAAGAAACAACAGAAAGCAGATTTTTGTTTCCATATTAACTGGATACCTCTCACTCAAAAGGAAGAGGTTACATTGAACTTTGGCTCTCATCTCATTCTTTGGTGGTTAAGAGTGAGAAAATACTAGCTTTACTTCTTCGCAATTAAAAGGAGAATATGACCTGCTTCATTAGTGAATAGGCCCGATTTATCAAAACATAAAGAATTTACAAGTTAAATATATTTTTTAAAAACCCACTGGACCTGATTTTCACTTGTCAAGACAAGAAGCTCATAATCTTAATTTGCTAAATAAGTGTCTCTTTTCCTTGCCTCCATCGTGGCAATAAGCATATCCTTAGAATTATGTACAAACTTTGCTCGGCAGTTTCCTCCAGCTTCTTTTCAAGGAAAATCTTTTCCTGTCTACAGATTAATTCTGACAGCTATCTGGAGCCACGAAGGAACCATTCCATTTCCCCAGCACTGTAGGTGCCAGTCTGCTGACATGAAAAGTAGGATCTGAAAAGAAAAGCTGTCCCCAAAGCACGTCATACAAAGCATGTATATACTGTATACTTCATTATGGGGCAGAACCACAGAGTACATATAAAACAGAGGCCTGGCCTTTCCTTCACAAACAGAATTATCAGTTTATAAATTAAAACCAAAAGATGTATTTAAAATAAAATACTTAGTAAGTTGCTAAACACCGAAATGTTCTTAAATAGTTTCAAGCATAGACTTGTAATTGATCCCATGAAAGAAAGTGGAAAAGAATATAAATATAATGGTGATCTATCTTATGTGGTCTTTTAGGAAGAATAAAAAAAAAAACGGTGGGGGGACTTTCAGCTTTACAATCATTCACTAGGAATGGAAGGAAGGATAATCTTCACGTCTAAGGATATGTGCTCAGTTTCTTCCAGCATTCCCGCATCTTTGCTACCACAGTGTTGCTGCATTTGGTCCTTGGTTAGGTAAGGCAAGCACACGCACAGCATGCTCTCAATGTCCTGACTGTTTAGGCCTGATAATAGCTCCATTTTCTGTAATAAGCCTTCAAGATGAAAACAGGTTCAAATGGCCAAGTTATTTTTCTTGACATGCACAAAGCAGGAACTTATCCTATAAAAACCCACACCCACACATGTTTCAAATATGAACACTTCAGAACGAGAGTTAATGCAGATAAATGATTTCTGACTTAATGAACCACAGTGCCCAGAAACCTGCTGATCTTGCTTTCCCCTTCCAAAATTTGCTGCTCTCAGCTCTGGCCCAGAGGGTGACCAATAATTTACATTAAAAAGGAATGGAAAGATTAGTAAAATTTGGTTAATTTGACCATCTTTTTTCATAAGCAATTTATAAAGGAATTAAGATTAGACATATACATGATACATTATACTGTGCAGTGACAGCTTCTTGATATTTATAATGACTCAGGTTTTCTTGAGCAGAAGGGATTCAGAGCATGATTTGTGACAATTACACAGCAGCAATGACTTGCCTCTGAAATGAACTGCTATTCATTTGAGAAGAGAAGCTCCTCAAAGAGGGAACTAGGTCTTCTGAATTCTGTAAAGCTACTTGTCATTTAAATCTGGTGTCACGTACATAGGAAGGATTCAATGGATATTCGGTGCAGAAAATTATTAGCTATAGAAGAGGAGATAGAAAAAAGACCCAAAGGAGTACAATTCTTGGAAGGTTCTAGCAACCCCAGATCACAAATGGTGCTTGCTTTGTCAGTCAGCAGGTAGGGTAAGTGGACATACCTATTGATGTGGAAAACTGGTTTTAAAATGTAGTCCTAACTCTGGATGTTCCTAACAGTTACTATGTGCCTCACCTTGAAAGAGTATTTATTGTACCAGAAACAGCAAAAGACCCCTTCCTAAAAAAAATTCAAAATTTTCCCTTTATTCTCTGTACCCTTGGTAAATTTAGCTCACGGTAATATAACTCTCCAAAAGGTATACACTGGATATGTGTGGTGGTGGTGGTAACCATGTAATAATAGAAAGGAGGAAAAGCAATAAAAACTATAGATTCTTTTTGTCCTCTGCTTTTAGACACTGATATTAAACCAGACAAGAATCCACTGCTTCTCTTACTCCACAACGTTTTGCACCCTTTTCCCCATATCATTTCCCTAAGGAGCTTTGTAAGACATTTTCTTTCTAACCATCTCCATGAATTTTTAATACCAGGAATACATAGTATATCTGTTTTTGTACTGTATGTATATCTGTACTTTATACATAAAAGGGGTAAGATCTTTTTGCCCCCTAAGAACCAATTTTCACCCCCTTGGGGGAAAGTATTTCCCCCTTTCAGAATGTGTGCTCTATGCCAAAGCTCCTTAATCATTTTTGATTCATGGACCCCTTAGAGAATCTGATGAAAACTATGAACCCTCCTCCACCAATATACAGGTACAACATTTTATACAGTATCAGAGCATTCATTATAACCTCTGGATCCTATCCATCCTAGGCTGAGCTTCCCTACTGTACATGATTCCCTGGGGTGATTGCTTATGTTCTCAGCCCTCTACCATCTGAGTATTCTTGAATCCTGATATATGCCTTAAGCACTGATCTCCAAGTTTCACTGAGATGCTTAGGCTGTTAGAAGTAACTATTTAGATGTCTCACATACTTCAAGCTCAACCATCCAGTTCTAATCTCACTGTCATCTACTCAAACCTGCTCTAGGTTCCAACTCAGTTCATACCACCCTTTTTTCCCAGTTTCCCAGATAGAAATTTTGATTATCTTTGATCCTTTTCTCTTCACTTTGCAGCCATTTAACTGATGAGTACCTCCTTAATATTTCTCAAATGTGCCCCTCCCTTTTACCTCCTTGCCCTTGTTCAAGCCCTTATCTTCCACCTGAGACTTCCACTCAAATGATGTCTCTGCCTCTACTCTTGCCCTTTTCCACCCAACTCATTCTTCAAAATTCTGCCCAAGTAAGCTTCTGAGAATGCAAAATCTGTCAGTTTTTGCTTAAAATTCTTCAATGACCAAATCCCTGATGGGGTGGGAACAGATAAACAAATACACACACGACTATCAAGATAAACTCCTAGATTCCTAATAAAGTCTCCAAATCACTTGTTCCTCAAGTCTAATTTTCAGGCCATCCCTCCTCCCCATTTGATGCTCGACTAGTATCAACTTATGCAGTTGACTCAGCACATTGTACAGCTTCACATTCCTGCTGTTTCCTCTGCCTGAAACATCTCCAGTGTCTTTTCTTCCCTTCTGAACCTTGTGAAGTAATTGCTCTAAAAGTGTTTTTAATACTCACAGAAGAAGAGATGTAGGTAAAGGGGGAGGACTAAGAAATAGCTTAGGTAAAACTGGCAATTTTGCCCTACTGTCCTTCTGGTGCTGGACTACCCTGTCCTCTTAGCCACAGTTCTTGGATTACCTGAGCACGCTGGGCCAATCAGATTCTATTTCCAGGAATTTGGAATTAGGAATCGGAGTTCTAGCTAGTTGGCTGGTATTTCTGGAATTGGGAAGCAATATAAATCTGAAATGAAGGCAACCATGGTTGGCCACATATTTCTCACTGAAGAAAAGAAAGTTTGTCTGCAGGTAGAAGCAGTGGTGAGAGACAGGAGCCTGTACAGTCATGAGAGAAATAAAAATAACACCAGCTCATAACAACTTTCTAGTTCCTCTTCTAGTCTGTGTTGGGGGCTGACCACATTACCTTCCTTGGTTCCATTGCTATCCCTGTATCCTGACTGTAAATTCCCAACTTGTTTCGGTAATCTGAGATTTCTGTTCCTTGAAATATAAAGGACTAGATTATGTCAGCATTAGTAGAGAACTGATACCCAGTATGGAATCCAGATCACCGACTTTTGTTTCACAGCCAGTACTACTCACTCTTCCTGCCTCTTTAAATAAAATGTATAACTTTCTGTGTAAATGAGAGGGCAATCATATTAAAAATCATAAATGTACCTCATTTGAATAAACTAGCCAAGCTTCAATGCATAAAACAGAACTGAAAACAAATGAATCTGCTTTGGGCTTTAAGGTTTATGAATTAAATCAGCTATTAATCAGATTTGGAAAAACACTGGCTTCTTTCCCATAGTCGTTACTATAGAATTAGTTTAAAGAATCAATAGAACTCACTAACCTACATTACTTTCTGGTATTCACTCTCCAGTTTACTCCAGAACTTATTGCTAATTACTAAAGTCTAAAGGAATCTACACACAAGTGACAAAAGGTATAAATTATTTACAGGGCTATTCCTCTGCAATGGATATCTCATCAGAATCAACCCTGTGTCACAGGACTAGTTATTTTATAATCAGATTGTATTTTATAGGAAATAATAAAGATGCTATAGCAGCACAATAAATTCACACTAACAGCAGACCTGCATTTCATTGCAACAAATGTTTCTACTCTATCAAGCAAGCACTGAAATTCGCCCTTAATGTGCCATAGAGTCAAGGGTTTCCCTCAAAATGTTCTGCAGACTTGCAAGTGTCTGAGGCTAAGGGCCTAGTGTGGGACATTTTTTAAATATCCCCCATCCTCCACCATAGTTTCCATATGGGAAATGAGATTCTCTTGGATCTGAAAGGACTTGCTCTAATCTAAAAGGACCTTGCTCCTGCATTTATTTTTCTCATCTGAAACATTTTTTCTTCTCTGCTGTGATCCATTTTGTCTCTGCAACAGAACCATGTTTATCATCCAGCTTATCACATAGCTCTTGCTGACTGAGTGGTCAGCAAAAAATCAAGTTGATGGGTCTAGGATGTGAGTACTTGGCAGCCCCCTGCTGCTTTAATGGATCTCAGCAGTATTAGTTTACTGAAAGGCGATCCAGTCCGCCTGGGACAATTTACCATTCCATGTATTGTGCACAGATGAGACCTTTTATTTTGTTAGTTTAACTTTTTTTTTCTCTCTCTGCAAAAGAAAGAGAAATTTAAACTCTGAAAGTGTTCCAATATTCAGGCAGCAATGAATAAAATCAGCCCAATGTGATTGTGATGGATGCTAAAACCACTCAAAATTACCAGATGATCACTGGCCAGGAGGAGCAAGGGAGACTAGACTGTAGGCCTTCCTTTCCAGGATCTCATCCAGCACATGACAGACAGGTCTGTTCTGCCCAGAGGTAGACGTCTGTAAGACACAGACCTGTGCAAGCATGGGGTGAATGAGATAGATGACTTCTCAAGGTCACTGCCATTGCTATGATTCATTAATGGTGGACAGGCTGCCTCTCTGCTGTATGTTTTCCTAAAGCAATAGACTCTACTGTCCTCCTTCTGTAAATAATAAATCTCTTAGCTTCCTAATCTTTCTGTAATCTGCACACTGGCACACTGAAAATAATGTAAACAAGGCTGGCTCACAAAATAAGGCATGCATCCACAGTGAATCCAATAAATATTATGTGCTTGCTGATCTTTCATGTCTCCAAACTGTTATACAGCATCTAACCTGGGATTAAATTGGAAAAATTAATAAAAACTTTCAATTCTTGTATCTCTTATGGCCTCAATGTCTATTTCTAATTTTTATAAAACCAGAGGAGAGATTTGTATATGGTTTTGAACAGCGCAAATAAAACAAAAGACAATTTTATCCGCAGACTAACAACAAATCACAACACTTCGATGTAAAGGAAGTAGGTTCTATTAGATGTTCACCCCACCTTACCACCAAGAATCCCAGAAGAAATGTAATACGTAAAATTCACCACCGCCAGGGCCATCAGTTACGCATGTCAACAATAAGACAAGTGTGTCTGAGCCTTGAATGACAGAATCTTAACCATTCCTTCAGCTTACTCATAACCCCAAATCTAAAATGGTTAAGATTTAAATATCTCCAAAATTTCTTGAAATCATATCTTTGTAAAAATTGCCAGTTTATTCTCTTCCCATATGGATTTACACTCATTATTAAAAGATTCTAAGCCTAATCACAATATGATGAGGTACACTAATTTGTCACCTCCTCAGGCTATTTTTGCAGTGGTGAGTTGGGAGTATAGTGGGTTGGTGTAGACTGACATAACCTATTTTCTAAAAAATCAAACACAGTGCTACAGAAGCTGAAAAAAATCCTACTCCATCAATCTACAGATCCTTTGAGAAAAAAAAGAACCCTTTAAAGTATTAAGCAGAACAAGATAAAACCCTTTTCATTCATATCATCAGGAAAAACAAATGTATTATTTTCTGTATTTATTTTCCATTTTATAGGAATACATTCTTGGCATTCTCAGCTCTGAGATCATGGCCCACCTATCTGGTGCTAGGAAGCCCTGGAAGGGTTGTTCAGGCTCTCTGGCTTATCATTTCTCTCTTTTTTTTTAATTTTTAAATTACAGTTGATATACAATATTATATTAATTTCAGCTATACAACATAGTGATTAGATATTTACATACCTTACAAAGTAATCCCCCCATAAGTCCCTCACTTCTCCCTCTGTACCTTCCACTTAGGTCACATAAGTCTCTTTCTAGTCTTCCAATAATTTCCCCAAAGCTGACATAATTTCTATCAGTTTCTGCCTGTGATATATTCAAATGCCTTCCCTTCTAGCCAAAAGCATTTTATATTTGCCATAAAACAAGTATAGCAAAGGTCTGCAAAATTCTTTGAAAACTCTAAGCTGGACTTCTTTCTTCCCATTTATTTCACCATGTTTTTCTCCACTACCCCCTCTAGGTTTCTCTGTAGGGTTTGCATATGTATGTGTGTGCATTTCTTTATCTTTAGGGGAGGAGTAGTTCGGTCTTTTTATTAGCTTTAAAAAGCTTCAGAGCCACTGGCTATCTGTGTGGTGACCAGCAACCAAAAACTTAGGGACTAGCATTTGACAAGACTCATGGTGTTAGTCCTTCCTGGTTACTTTCCTCAGAAGGCTACAAAGCCACCAAGAGAACAGGGTAAAATGTGTTACTTTGCTGTTTCTAGAGATTCCCTGGACACTACTGAAAATAATCTAAAGATCAGAAAAATTTTTGACTAAACTTTGGACACTGTTTAATAGGTTTTAAGTTCACTAAATATAGGAATCATGATTAAGTCATCTTTATATTTCCCACGTTATAGTACATCACTAAAACACCTAATTTGTGTTGAAGAAAGCACTGTGTAGTTTCCTTTTTAATGAGATAAAAAAATATGCACTTTCAGAAAGCATTCTGCTATATTTAGAGTTGGGAGGTACATATAAACTTGTTAACAATGGTTTAACATTCAGGTTTAAAAGTTAATAGTAACAGTCAAAACTGGAATAGGAATATACAGATGTCAAGGTAAGTAACATTTAATTCTGCTTCAGCACCTAGCATCTTTCCAAAAAATTAGTTTTTAAAATGTCAACACTAAAACTTCATAAGGGTGAGAGGAGGTACAATAGAAAAGTCATGTTCTATAAACTTCAGAACTGGATTTATTGATACTTACAAATGTTTAATTATTATAAATATCATTTTTGAAAATCTAAATATTAACTTATTATATCTTAATAAAAGAACTATTTCTGAGACTTCTCATTTTTAGCACAATCATTAGAATGAACAAACCAATTAATGAAATATTTTAAAATAAATTTGTTTTAAACAAATTTGAGAAAAAGTATGCATGCAGATACCAATCCCGCCACCTTCAGGCGTGCATGTGTGCGCACACACACGTACACACACACTAGATATCTACAGAGAGAACTAAGCCTGCATAGAAATCAGCACGAAATCAATACCTTTTATGTGGCTTTGAAAGCACTGATAGACCTATGGATATACCTACTGTGTCTTAGAATAGTGTCACTGGCTTTTTTTCCTGACTATAGTGACAAGGAAAAGGATTTAGAGTTAGCAGTGACATTTTAATGATCTTTGGAACACAATGTCCAAAAATCACAAGACAGTCTCCCAGAGCAGCTGAGATGTGATAGCCATCACTCTAGAGATTTGAGGGGGGAAAAAGAGGCTTATAGTTGTCTTTCATATGTTCTTGTCTTTAAGACAGGGCTATGGACTGACTCACGTCTCAGTATTCCTTCCACCTATGGAATTCTAAGTCTCTTGATAAAACCAATACCAAAAGCAGTCAGGAGGCGAGATGTATCAGGACTAGATAAGTACCAGTAAAGTTATTGGAAGAAATGCTGTTGAGTTGTCCACATGAACTTTTTCTCAGACTGCAAATCACAGACAATGTAATAATAAGAGATGTTTGGTTAAAATCATGTTAAACAGAACCTGCGAAAAGGCTTATCTGGACAACTGAATTGTCTGTATCCTGCTTTTTATTAGCATCAGATATTTACTGAACAATCATAAGATGCATATTATTGTGCTAGAAATTGGCATTAAGAAGTTTTAGTGTAAGTTAGAAGGTATGTGACCTGAAAGTACTTCTTAATGCCTAGTTCTATGATAATTACTGTATCCAGAGGATGGGAAGTCAGCAAAATCAGAAAGCTGAGGCCTGGAACCACAAATTCCAGATTGCTGTCTATTACTGCTAACCAAAGCATTAAGGGTTACCAGATATTTGAACTCTGGAAACAATAACAGATCATTTCTTGCTCAGTAGAATTTAACCATCTGAATTATTGAACAGACTTCTTCAAGAAGACAAGGTCTGTGGGAAAGGACAAGTTGGAAAATTCAAGCCTTGCTTGAGTTGCTAGGGATGGACACACACTGCACACTGAGCAATTTTAGTTCCTTTAGAACAGAAGTAGTATGTTTCAAACATCAGTTTATACTAAACTAAAAATGTAAATCTGGACTTGGCTAAAACTCTCCCAAAACAATTAACCTTGAGCCAACCAGAAAAACCATGTTGGAGTAACTACGACAAGAAAATAAAACCAAGTATACCATCTTATATGTGTCGTTCAATACAACAAGAAAGCATAATCAAGATTCAGGGGCAAAAAGCAAACTCCAAATTACCCCTTGCTGCTTAAAGAGCATGGGAGGCCACAAAAGAAAGTTACTTTTTAAAAAAAGTAAGATGTTATACAAAGTAAATAAAATTTAAAGAAAGCAATACATGTGAAGAATAGCTCAGAGGGAATGATTCAAGCAGAAAGACTGCAGGAGTTAAGTACATACAGTTTGGTGAAGGTCTGACTAAACAGGGACCTTTCTCTACAAATAATGTTGAAGGTTATTCCAGAGATGAATCATTTTTTTTGGGTAATATTTGTCAGTATGGTAAAAAACAGGTAATTGAGGAGAAACAGAAATGAAATTAAGAGAAGGAAAATTCATTCTTAGTGTCAGAACTTTCCCACAATCTATGTAATGTAAATACCATGTATGGAGGTTGCTAAATGAAACATATACATCTTGAATGATTAAGGTGTGTATACGGATAGACATTTAAGTTAAACAGAATGAAGTCTGTAACAAAATTATTCTAAATGCAGAGACAAGAGCTGTGTTAACTCTCTGATAAAAGAGAAATCATTATGTAAATCATTAACCGCTAAGAAACTGCCTAAGAGCCTGCAATGTACATCAAATTTTATTGCAATTGTGTACAAAGAAAATGGGAGACAAGCTGATGTATTCTGATATCATTTATTTTACCCAGTCTATGCACTCTGGGTACTCAATAGCTTTGTATGCTTATTACCTTATAGTTGTCCTTCTTGGAGTAGTTATAATCATAAAAAGCTATCCAGCACCCTGAATGGACTGGATAATTAGAATTACAATGACTTCCATCTGAATATATTGTGTATCATAATTTCCTTTAAGTGCATTATCCTACTTGGTTTCACCCGATCCTCCTACCCTGCCTTGTTCTAAAGGCTGCTCTCCAAGACAGAGATAGGTTTCTTGAGCTTATCTTAACCAATTGCTTGAGTTGATGGATGAGGTCTCTAATATTTCATCAGGTTCACTTACCTGAACCTACTATATTTCTTTTATAACCATCTTGTTCTGTTCAAAAAGTACATCAATTTTTGGTTGAACTTATTACAAGTCTATTCTGACATGTAGATAAATGAAAAGTAAACATTTTACATAATGATTTCTTATTCCTTGGTAGAAGATGCATTTTAGTATGTAACTATATATTGCTGCCTAATGTATTCTCTCAGAAGAAACCACGTCAGGCAAAGCAAGAAAACTACTCCAGGGGTAGGACTAGTGTTTCCATTGAAAACAATTACTCAATACTGAATGAAATCATCTTCTCTATTTAATAATGAAGCGACAGATATTATTTATTATGGCACCTTTTAAGAATATAAGAAACTAATGACAGTATACAATTAACAGCTGAGGCTGGAGCAATCAATCTATCGTCCAAAGATGAAGAACAAGATTTAACCTCTACTTTGGGTTTTTATTTCTCAATTTACTATATATTTCATTCTTGTATTCATAAAAATTAAGAGCATGCACATGTACACACACACACACACACACACACACACACACACACACACACACACATTCTGATTAGATCTACCCAGAACTCTCTGTCACTAACTTTCATAATTCTAGATTCTCCTGGAAATTTCCAGTTATAATATCTGAGAAGGTTAATTGTTAACTTGTTCATCTCTCTCCCTCCATAATCATGTTTACCTAAATATTATTTTTCCACATACTACATTTTTTCATTTTAATTACTAATTTTTCTAATCTATTAAATGTTATATAATCAACAGGGTGATATAAGGAAGGAGTATAGTAAATTCTTCCTAAATATGAGATCTTCAGATTCCTCCTTGGAAAAGATCTTTTAAAGGATATGTAAGAACTTCCATTTCCTTACTATATAACTAACATAGTTGACTATTTATAGAGAGAGAAATTCATCCTCATGAAGTAGACAGATATAAGAAGACACAAAAACAAACAAACAAATGTAAAAGAAACAATTGGAGGAAACAGAAAACCTTAAGATAATTGTTTAAGAACAAAACTGAGCTCTTGAAATTAAAAATGTGATAGCAGAAATTTTAATATTAAAAATGAAAGTCAGGAAATTAAAATGTGGAAATATCTAAGAATGTATAGCTAAAAGACAAAAAATAAAACCAAAAGAACCCACCACCAACAAAGAAGGTAAATAACAGAAAAAAGAAAAGAAAATTAGATCAGTCCAGGAAGATTAATATTCAAATATCAGAAATGTCAGAAAAAGACATCAGAGAAAGTGGATAGAAGAAAATTCACAAAATTGAAGGATGTGGGTTTTCATATTTAAAGAGCTGAGAACAATGATAAAAATGGGACTAGCCTAGGTACACGAATGTGAAATTTTGGAACATTAGAGCTAGAGAGAAATGCTTATAAACTTCCAAAGATAAAAAGAAAACAAAAGAAAAAACCCAAAGCATGTCACATATAAAAGATGTTTTAGATTTTTTATTTTTACTTTTATTTTTTGTATTAGAACAGTTTCATTTTTCTCAACACTAAAGCTAGAAAGCAATGGAAAAATGCCTTTGAGTTTCGGAAGGAAAATAATTTCCAACCTAGAATTCTGTAAGTAGCTAAACTGTCAAACAAATGTGAGGGTAATATAAAGACATTTTCAGACATCCAAGGTCTCAAAAAGTTTACTTTCCATGAATCTCATTCAGAAAATTATTGAAAGGTATCTTCTGTGAAAGTGAGGGTTTATCCCAGATCATGGAATACAGGAAATTGGGCAGTCAATAAAGAAGAGAATCAAGGGGAATCTTGATGAAGAGAGATGACCACTGTGCCCTAGGAATAGAGGGCAACCAGTATAAACAATCAGAGTAGTGTAACTCAAGACAGGGATATGGAGGCTCTCATTACCATACCCTTGGCCACTGTAATCTTCGTAATCTGACAAAATTTCTGGAGGATCTGCTCTACTAAAACAAGGGAGTGAATCAAGAAATATGAACTAGTAAATAAAAAAAAAATAGGTAATCCAATTCAGCAGAAAGGCAAAGGATTCCAAAGATAACAAAAAATAACCCTAGAATAACAGCTGTGTACAAGGCTTAGAGAAAAGAGGTCTCCAAGAAAAATATCTATAAGGAACAAAAAAGAAACTGATGGAGTACTCGAAGAAAACTGTATTTAGAGGTTACGAAAAGGTATGAAAAATCATCAATGGCCACTAAAAACTAACTTTAGGGAAAACAAAAAGATAAGAAAAGAAACAATCATATTACATACACCTGATGTAATATTATTTGCATGACAGTAAAAAATACATTAACTACAAATTGTAATATAACTACATTGGGAGGATAGGGAATGAAAGCATAAGGAGGCAACAATGGAAGGGAGCCAAATCTTCATCTATAATCATTACAGAAAGTTAATAAAAACTGACTAGAATCGGTTAATCAAAAGAAATATGCACCACAGAGAAAATGATAAGTATGTGTAAATGCCCAAAGAAAAAACTAAGAATGGAAAAACCTTTAGAGATAGAGCCTGTACTGAATGAGGATGGGTGAGTATGGTACTGTGATATTTGTTACAGTGCTATTTGACTTTTTAAACCATATGCATGCATTACTTTGATTTAAAAAAACAATTGTAAACATATACCAAATTAAAATATATTCAATAATAAGGGTGAAACAAGACAGAAATAATTCAGAACAAAAAAATGACAAGAGTTCATTACCAACAGCATTTATTAAAGGAAATTCTAAACGATATATTTCAGAAAGAAGGAAAAGGATCTCAGAAGGAAGATATGAGATAAAAAAATAGTGAGTCAGGAATATGAAATATTTCTAGATAATGCTAAACACATAGAAACTAGGTAAAACAATCATACTATGTCACATATGTGGGGTTCAAAATACAAGTTCGTGTAAAATTCTGGGTAAAAAAAATAGTATATAGATCAGGGAGATAAGGATGATGGGAGATAAATGTATTCCAACGTCCTTATAAAGTCTAAGAAGAGGGTAAAGATACAGATTTATTTTAGGCTAGTGCATTAAAAACACATATTAAAATTCCCAATCTAACATAACAATTAAAATGGAAACAGATATGTAACTTCGAAACTAGTAGATGAAGTAAAAAAAAAAAAAAACAGAATGGAGGAAAACAACAATAACAAAAAGTCAATATAAAAGGAAACAAGACAGGATAAAAGAAGAAATTTCAAAGACAAAAATTGAACAAGTAGAGAAAAATAATGTAGAAACAAACCAAATATATTGGGAATCACAAGGTACAGAGGCTAAATTCAGTATTTTAGAAGGCAAGATAAACAAACTGAAAAAACTTTCAATCTAATGATATGCTGTTTATAAGAAACACAAAACATTAGTTCAAAGAAAGCCTGAAACTAAAGGTATAGCAAAAGAAGTACCAGATAATTTGCAAAAGTTAAAATAATATCAGACAAAAAATCCATTAAAATGAAAAAGCATTACTCAAGAAAGAAAATAACTATATATTAATACAATTTTCATTTTACTAGAAATAGATAACAATTCTAAATTTGTATGTATCTAATATAGATTCAAAATATAAATAACGAAAAGTGTCAAACTATGAAAAACTGACAAATCTATTATGGAAGATGTAAACAGCTCTCAGTAATTGGTAGATCAATTGGACAAAAAGTCAGAAAAAATACAGACTACTTGAGCAATACTATTAAATTAACATGGACATAAAAAATAATGTACCTAATACCTGGAAAATACACATTCTTTTCAAACACAAAAAAGATATTTATTTACAAAAGAAAAAATGAAAGACTACAAGCATCAAAAAATTTTAAGGATCATTATCACATAGATCAGATTCTCTGGCCACAATCAATTAACTGGAAAACAATTACACATACACATACACACACACACACCCTATTTAAAAATAACTTTAAAAATATATTTGCAAGCTAAATGTATTTCCAAACAACCCATAGGTCCAAGAAGGAATAAGTAATAAAAATTAGGAAATATGAAGATAAGAACAAAAATGAAAATAACACTAAAAATTATGGGATGGCATCACTGAATATGCTGGTATAAGAAACTCCAGGGCTCCATCTCTCCACAAAATCAACTAATGAGCTTGCAAAAACTGTCAGAATCAACTTTTGCAGAATTCTAGAATATGGTAAAAAACTTACAACAATCAAGGGAATGCGAGGTGAAGAAAAGAAGCTGCTGCAGAAAGAGAGTGCTGTGACTTTTTAAATTGTCCACTTACTATACCTCACACATCAGACTGGCAGCAACCATGAGGACGACAGTCCATACTTTTGATGCAGATCTTTAGTGCCAGAGGGAACAAATGGACCTTGTTCCCAAAAAATTGTGGTTGTGGGTTTCAAACTGCCTGGTAGTGCCCTCAAGGTTTGGCGCAAGGGTTTGCCTTTCTCTTGCCCAACCTGGAACATTCCCAGGAGTCAGGTAGCTTCCTGAATGGCTTTTACCAAATCATCAAAAAGCACAATTACTAGCCACAGTGGCCTGGAATAAGGGACAACAGCTGGGATAAATGATAGACTGAGAAGCCAGAGAAGGAAAAGGTTAGAAAAGGAGATATATGGGGGGACTTTCAAAAGTTCCTGCATATACAGGGGAATAGAGAAGGCAACAATCATTCCAAGGGCTAGCTGCATGCTCAGAAAGTCCTGAGAAGCCCTAAGCTTTCACCTCCGACTAGCTTTCAGGTTCTGTGTGAGCAAGAAGTAAAGGCTAAGGTAGAGTAGCAAACAGTCTGGCTAATGTTGAAATGGTACCTAACAGAGAGCCAATATGGGACAGGTTTCTTTTTCTTTTTGGCTTCAAGGAAACTCTGTGAAAACACAACCTGAACTCAACAACACTACTCATTAGGGAAATGCAAATCAAAACAACAATGAGATATTATCTCATACCTGTTAGAATGGTCATCACAAAAAAGACAAGAGGTAAGTATTGGTGAGGATGTGGAGAGAAGAGAACCCTGGTGCACTAGGTAGAACTGTAAACTGGTAGAGACACTATGGAAAACAGTATAAAAGGTTCCTCAAAAAATTAAAAATTGAACTACTATATGATCTAACAATTCCACTTCTGGGAATATATCTAAAGGAAACGAAAATACTAACTCAAAAATATATTTGTACCCATGTTTACAGCTGAATTATTTACAATAGCCAAGACATGGAAACAACTTAGGTGTCTATGTATGGATAAAGAAGTTGCACTACATGTATACAATGGAATACTATTCAGCCATAACAAATAAGGAAATTCTGCCATTTGTGACAACACAAATGGGCTTTGAAGGCACTATGTTAAGTGAAATAAGCCAGACAGAGGACAAATACTGTATTATCTCACTTATATGTGAAATATATATTTAAAAAAATCAGATTTGTGGCACTGGAGGTTGGGGAGGGAGATGGGGGAATTGGAGGAAGGTGGTCATAAGGTACAGACTTCCAGTTATAAAATAAATAAGTACTAGAAATTTCATGTACAAAATAATGGTTATAGCTAACACTGCTGTATGATATTATATGAAAGTTGTTGAGAGTAAATCCTATGAGTTCTCATGATAAAGGAAAAATTTATTTTTCTTTTGCTTTTTATTGTAACTATATGAGATGGCTAATGCTAACTAAACTTGTTAAACCATTATGCTGTACGCCTTAAACTTATACAGTGATCTATGTCAATTAGATCTCTATAAAACTGAAAAAAAATACTAGCTGACCACTAAAAAAACAGAATTCAGACTTGAATGGCCACACATAGCAAAAAATACATTTTCTTAAAAAGAAGTTTTAAAATGTCACCAATAAGCAAACAATAACCACCCATAACAAGCAGCAACAACGAACCCTGGGAAGGGGAAAGAATCTGACTTTTAGAATTGTCTTAATATTATAATATTCAGAATGTACAGTTTCAGGAGAAAAAACTTACAAGACATATAAAGAAACAAGAAAGTCTGGTCCATTCACAGGAAAAAAAAAGGGAATTGACAGTAACTATCCAAGAAGAAGGCCAGGAAGCAGGTAGACTTTAAAAATTGTAAGCTCTAGCTAATGTGGTCCTTGATTGAAAGTCTATAGTTTAAAAGCTTATATCAGAAAATAGAAAAGACTGAAAATTACTGAATTAGACATTCAATTTGTTATTATTACTGTTAAATTGTTTTTAGACAAACAAAAGCAGTAGAAAGTAGAAAGAAGAAATATTAAGGATAAGAGCAGAAAATACTGAAGCAGAAGAGAGTAATATAATACAGAGAATAAAAAAACAAATTTGGTTCTTTAAAAAGGTTAATTGACAAAATTTCAACAGATGGATAAAGAATAGCAGAGAAAAGGGACAAATAAACAATATTAGGCATGAGAAAGAATAGAATTATAGATGATTCAGAGAATAAAAAATTATGAATAACTTAAAGTTGATAAATTTAAAAACCTAATTGAAATGGACTAATTGCTAAAAAAAACATGAATTACTAAAATGGATTCAACAAGTAATAGAAAGCCATAATGACCTTATAAACATTAAGATATTTAATTAATAGCTAATAGTCTTCTCACCAGGCCTATAAGGTTTTACAGGTGGGTTCTATCAGACATTTGAGAAAAAAATTTAATATTATACAAATTCTTTCAGAAAAAAAAGAAAAAAAAGGCAATACTCTACAACACATATTATGAGACTGATAAAACTTGAAAATAAAATCAGATGAAAGTACAATCAGATTCTAGTTTGCCTGACTCATAAATAAAAATGCAAAACTAAATAAAATTTGGCAAAACAAATCAATGATATATCAAAAGGTAATTCATCATGACCAAATTAGGTTTATTCCAGAAGTTTCTAATGTCCAACATTAGAAAATCTTAGATTATTCATTAACTTTAAATGAGAAAAACCATATGATCATATCAACATTTCCAGAAAAAGCACTGATAAAATTCAACCACTATTCAAAAAAATTTTTAAATTCTTAGCAAACCAGAAATATAAGGCAGTTTCTTAAACCTAATAATGAGCTTCTATCAAAATCTTATTACCGAATGCCTTTTATATTGCAAAATAGAAACATACCCTTAAAATTAAAAACAAATACGAGAAAGATTACCACCAATTCTCTTTCTGTTCAATATTATCTTGAGATCCTATGATCAGAGTAAGAGAAAGAAACAGTGGGGGTAAAGTAGGGGGAATGACAGATGAAATTAATATCCATGTATAAAACCCTGAAGAGAGTTTAGCAAGGTTGTCAAGATGCAAGATCAAAATCCAAGTCAGTTGCATTTCTACACATTTTGTAATAAATGCGCAGAATAAATATAGTGTATGTATACAATAGCAACAAAAATGTTACAACTAGGAATAAACCTGACAAAATATATGCAAGATGTGGAGAAAATTATAAAATTTTATTGAATGACAGTAAGTAAGACCAGAATAAATGGAGAGATTCATTGTGTTTGTGATAGGAAGACCCAATATTGTAAAGACGCCAAAAGTATTGGTAATGTTCAATCTCTTGAACTTAGTGATGAATAATGGGTCATTTTATTAAAACTCATTATTTAAACTGTATATAAACGATATATGTACTCTTTTGTACATATGGTATGTTTCATAAAAATTTTAAAGTCCAGGTAATAATGTTTTTAAGAACATTTTAAAGAAATAGTCTTAAAGTTAAAAAAAATTTTTTTAAATGAATCTTATAGGTGTATCAAATGTTTAGCCAAAAAAAAAAAAAAGTATCACACAATACTCAATGATAATAGAAAGACTGAAAAAAAAACCAGAAGGTACAATGGAATCAATGGCAAAGATGTTGATGTCCAGCTGAAGGCATGGGTTGGTAACTACCGATATAAATAAGAAAATGGACTTGGGTGGAATTTTGCCTAAATCCAAGGATGACTGAGTGGGCTGTAGTGGAGACAGTGTCTTCTGTATTGGATAACTGGTGAACTGCACAGAAACATGGTACCCCTCCTCAGTCATCCAGTAGTAACCCCTTTTAAAAGGCAAGCTAGCTTTTTAGAGCTCAGTGGGAAAACTTTAAGCCTAAGGCAGCTGGAAGTGCAAAATTAAGAGTATACTCTGTCCTTAAATTTCACCTTAAAAGTTTTCTTTCTCCTTTAAGTTGGCAACTGATTCTTTCTGTAAAGTGTCTTGTAATACTGTGAATTGGCTATATAAAAATAAAGCATAGTACATAATATAAAGTTTTACTGCTTCTCTGCTACAACATTAAATGTGCTTGATTCTCCAGGCCAAATTTGTATACCTTTAGACTCACTGAGTAGTCTTCACCTTATGAAGAATTCAATAAAATGGTATTAAAAGAGACAAAGATTGCTGTCAGAAATAAATTCCTTTTTATCCTTCCTCTGAGCATAGGTTTTTGGCAAATAGTTCTTTTGGATATGCAAAATGCATCCCACCAGCAAAGGTATGCTTAGCTAATACACAGAAGTTAGATCAGTTAGCATTTACAAACTGGAATAACCTATCTCCAAAATATACATTTAGAAAGTCTTCATAACTAGTAGTTCACCTAAGTGATAAGGAATATCAGTGTTTTCAGGCCTCCAAAGACTGGGAAACAGTTGACTGGGGTATATTTGATACCTCTTGAATGACTTCAAATGTCAAAAGAAGACAATGCTTGAATATGGTGGCCAATTCAACAGAAAAGGATTCCTAGGATAGAAGACCTCCAGGCTTCATGGGGAATTAATTTTGTCTCATCTTACATAGAATATACTAACAAAAATACACTTGCTTCATGTCAAACCTAAATGGTCAGAATTCTTTTAGCTTTGACTTAGCTATCTGCTATTTGGCTTCAACCTTAGCCTTTAGAAAGGTATTAAAAGCCTAAGATCTGCTTCAGTGACATTTTTGGCATCCCTGAATGTATTCATTGTCAAAGATCATGTGGCACGTAGGATCCTGTGAAATCTAATTAGTTTAACAACCAAAGCAGTATGCCATTAAGACTTACCAGTTAATATCTGATTATTCACTTTTAAATAGAGGTACACATGCTAGATGCAATTTGGTATGAAAAACTCCTTCTGTACTTTTTATATTAAAATTTTAATCAGCTGAAGTTTGAATTTGCATTTATTATTGTAAGTGTAAATGCTACAAGAGTAATGATGATAGCATAAAAATGAGGAATTTTATGTACAAAATTAATTAGTAAAAACCAGAATGGTCAAATAAATGAGATTAATTAATATTGCAAATATTAAGAAACAGATTTGCTAGATATCTTTATGAAGAGCATTGTTTTTTAAAAATAAAATATGACTATAAAATTAAAACAAAATACCAGGCCAACTATTAGATATTGAATATTATTATACTGCTAAACTTTATATTATTTGGTAAACTATTATTGACAACCTTAAGCAAAAACCCTCAAACTATTTAATTTTAGTTATTTTATCCCATTTGGGATACGCGTTTTAAGAAACAATTCTATTTAAGAACTCTTCGTGTCTGGTGAAGATAAATTTAAGGTAGTGGGAACTTTGCCACCTCAAAATTTCACAGAAAGGAAAGACTCCAATATAACATAATAACATCCATGATAAATTAACTTAAGTTAAATAATTATAAAAAAAGAAAAGATTATAGAATTAGAGAAAAATGAGTTTCCACCAATTATTTTGCTCTTCTTCAAACTTCAGTTGAAACTGTCTACAATAATGCATTATGGTAGTCACAGGCTCAGTTTAATAGGTGATAGTACTGAGAATTCTGGTTCCTAAATTATTAGGTCAAATTTTAAAACTCTGACTAGTAAAAATGTAATAAAATTATAATAATATTTATATTTAGGATACATTTTCAGAATTATTTTTATTTGCCAAAAATCTACTCTGTGATATTTTTGGTCTCAACTTTCTATTTGGCTAAACTATGTATCTTATATATCTCTAAAGTGACATCTGTATTATGTAGAAAGAAAGGATACTTGAAATAGAATGAATAATGACACATATAAGAATTTACTCTTAGACATTCCATTTACTAGGAACTCAAATTAAATCATCAAATCACATATCTTTTTCAACTACTATTATGTTTCTGAATGAAATGTTTACATATTTGTTTGCGCTAGTAAATCTAGAATTACAAGACAAAAACCATATGAAGAGATCATGTATCTAATATGAATTATTCAGCAGATAGTATCTGGTCAGTATGACAGAAATTATGAGTGACAGCCACAAGGTTTAACATATGGATTTGGGAGCAATCTTCTAAAAGTATGTAATTTGCTAAAAGTATATAATTTCTCATCTGTGCCCAGAGGAGAAATCAGCCAAATAGATAAGCTATTCCACTAAATTCTTGGGAAAAGAACTTTCTCAGATGCTAAACACATTCATGCAGAATCATAAAGGAGAAGTGAGAATTCAAAGTGTCAGAAAACTGTGGTGAAGGAGCCTGAAAATCAAGAGAGAAAAACGGTCCACTTTATCAGCATTCCATGTTCTCATAACTATGTATCATCACTCTGATTTGTAATATACATGCTCACTTCACACTGATAGGATATACTAATTCTACCTTCTCAGATACCCTCTCTAACCACAACCCATAGGGCTATCATATAAAGTGAAATATAGTCTCCAAGTGACATATTATGATAAAATGATGGAAAAAGTATTTTCCTCATTCAAGTGAAATCTGGTTTTATGATGCTTTTGCTCAAGAGACATCTGTTAGCATATTTGGATTTAAATGTTCAGATGTGCACTTTGTGCCAAGAAAATGCATCCATGTAACTGCCCCGAAAAAAAGGCTGCTTTAGTAAAACAGCTTTGAGGTTCACAATTTAAGTGGCTGGAGCCAGACTGTGTTGGTGGCAACTGGGGCCCCTCTCCTATTTGACTTGTCTATGACAGCAGCATCAGCTCTCCAACATTGGGGGCTGTTTTGTTTTGCTTTTAAAGAAAAGGAAAAAGAAATACGGTATAACTTAGTACCTGTATTAGCTGTTAGGGTTACAGGCCATTTACTTAGATTTTTATTTGATTTGTTTTATAGCTTTATGTTTTTCACTTAGGAAAAGGAAACAAAGATATTTTGGAATACTGAGCTATTTGTGTATGTTCTGCACAGGTATATTAGCTTTTTCTTATCTCTTCACTGTATTACTAGAGTTCATACTGACAGAAAGGGAACATATCAACTGAATTTAGTATGTACAGAGATTTGATATGGTCCTTTTCCAGTGAAGTGTGTTGAAAATGGCAGTCCTCATCAATCCTTCAACCAGAAGTTCTTTGTATATGTATAAAAACACCTATTCTGTTTCTAAACTTTAACCTTGAAGTGATTCGGTTTCTAATAAATACTAATACCAAAAACCTAAAAATCATTTAAACTGGAACTTAAAATTAAACCTTCATGACTTCTGAAATATTAAAATGTCATCATAAAAGCTACATTTTTAAGGGATTACATAAATTGTATTTTATGATACACTGTCTTATCCTTTCTCAAGAATAAAACCTGAGTTGTGTTAGACCACAGGTTTTATACTAGCAAAGGAAATTTAAACAAAGGGGAAAAATGACAATAGTGAAATAATAATTTATTTTTAGAGACTATGTAATATATAAAACTAGCCACTTGATCTTCTGTCTTTAACTGGCAGGAAGTCTGTGATAATTTATAGTATAGAGATTAATTAATAGAGGTGAGGGTTTAATAAAGAATCTTACACTTATTTTTACCACATTTTAAAGACATCTATTATATCTAGAGCCAGCCTTCTTTCTGCTTACCCTTGCTGGGAAAGTTTCATTGCTTTTAACTCAATACATAAAATGTGCACCTTTGTTCACCAGAGAAATAATGCTCAAGACGTGGTCTGTTTCATGGCTTGATAAACCACAATAAATTGTTAGTGATACATTGCTGCACACACACACACAAAAAAAATGCAATACTATGTTATTTGTACATTTCAAATAGAGCCAGGAAATATCAAAATACTCTTCTTTTAACCCTTCAACATCAATATCACCACCAAAAGGCATGTATTAAAATTTGCACTATACTTCTAGCCCTGTACTGGATATTGTTGGGTGTTCGTTTTCATTTACAACTGAATGTACTTTAGAGTGACTTTATAGTATAAAATACTTTATGAAAAACATGCAGTAATCATTTACCGCCTTTTCGAGAACTAATCACTTGAATACAGAAATAACCAAATTATTGTCAACTAATATGATAAAGAAATAGCATTAAAAAATCAAGAAGATTAACTCACCTGAAGAAAGAAAATGCTGAATAAAAATTAGATGACTTAATTTAGTATATGATAGCTCTAAAATCCTGGGCAAAATGAACATTAAACTATACCAGAATGGTACATTTTATAAATTATATTTTCTCTCTGGCTTCTGGTGCCTCAAGGTTCATGTTGGTGATTTATGATTTATATTGTCAGTCAAAGCTCTTAATAAAAATACAGCTTTATGTCATTCAGTAGGGAATAGAATTTTTTTTCTTTTCTCTCTCTGTAGAATCTTACATACATATTGACTACATTCTAGTAATTATAAAATATGCAGTTATAGGGCCATCATTGACTATCATCACATGCCACTCAAACCTTTTTCTGATGGTACCAGGAGGCGATTGGAAATAGCTCCCTGCTGGGGCTGTCACATCTGAGGATGCTGGGCTATAAGGAACACAGACACTTTCGTTCTCCCTGAGAAGTAGAGATACTTTCAGACATTTTCAAAGCACAATCATATCAGACTCTTTGGACTTGGAAAACCCATACAGGCTTGTCTCACATATGTCAGTCTCTACCATGCAGTCAAAAGAGGGGTTTCCAAAGTGGGGTACATGCACTTCAGGGGATTGATTGGAAGATTTTGATCCACTGGTTACAAAAGGAAAATACTAGAATTATATTACCATTACCTTTATTGTATACTTTAAAAATACCTATGTTTTATAATGTGCATAATAGTACAGGAGCATACATATATAATTTATAAATGAATAAATATGCTTGTATTAAAGGTGTCCACTTGAAAACATTTTTAACAGCCTTAGTAAGTTATAATTCACATACCAATCTACCCATTTCAAGTATACAATTCAATGGTTTATAGTATATTCACACAAGTGTACAACATCACCATAATCAATATTAGAACATTTTCATCACTTCAGAAAGCAATCCTGTATCTTTTAGCTATCAGCTCCCTACTTCTCCAGTCCCCCAGCCCTAAGCAACCACTAATCTACTTTCTATCTCTATAGCTTTACTTATTCTGAATATTTCATATAAATGAAATCATGGGATGTATGACCTTTTGGGACTGGCTTTTTCACTTACATAATGTGTTTAAGGTTTATCCATGTCATAGCATGTTACAGTACCTTATTACTGATCCTTTTAAATACCATCCTTTTAATGGCTGAATAATATTCCACTGTATACCTATACACAATTTTGTTTATTTATCAGTTGATGGCCATTTGGGATCTTCCACCTTTTTGTGACTGTGAATAATACTGCTATAAACATTCATGCTCAAGTTTTCAAGTGGACATACGTTTTCAATTCTCCTGGGTATATACTGAGTAGTAAAATTGTTGAGTCAAATGGTAAGGCTATATTTAACCTCTTGAGGAACTGTCAGACTGTTTTCCAAAGCAGCTGTACATTTTTACATCGCCCCCCGCAGTTTATGAGTGCGCCAATTTCTCTTTATCTTTGGCATCACTTGCTTTTATTACTTTTTGATTCTAGCCATTCCTCAGGGTGTGAAGTAGTGTCTCATTGTTTTGATTTGCATTTCCCAATGACTAATGATGTTGATGTTTTAACTAATGGTGCACATGATCAGAAAAGTTGTACGACCACTGGTATAAAGTTCTTTGGCAATTTTAGAGGCAGTTATCCAATAAAAACCAGAAGGAACATTCTGAAGTAAAAATAGTAGCTCCTCCTATACAAGAGATTTAGCTCTTTATGGACAAAAAAAGAGGCACATCCTTAGGTGACACATAAATCAAGACAAAAAGCATGAGAAACCAGTGGGGGAATCAAAGAACACCCAGATATAGAATCTAGAAACCGCCTCCAAATCAAGGACCTTATATGACTCTAAGGAACATGTAAAGAATCACATTCATTGTTACCACTACTTAAGTTGATATATGGCTCTACTCTTCTTATAAAAAAGGTGGTGGCAACAATGCTTTAGTTATTTCCTGGGCACACCATCAGCAATCCATGAAATGTAACTTAGCAACAACTCTGAGGGAGGCACTCTACAAGGACCAAAAGGCCATTGCCTGTGTCTTTGTAAAAAGTTATCCTGAAGAACCCAAAGAGCTACATAGAATTTTTAAAATATAGCAAAATCGAAATAAATAAAAATAACTACTCTTTTTAGAAAACAAAATTATATCTACTCTATATTATGCCATTATGGCACAACAGTGACAGCATTTTTACTTAGCAAAATTTCTTTTGAAAATTGCACAGGTTGGTGAAAGCCAAAAGTCTGGGAACACCTACTTTAGGAGATGCCTTGCATTCTAAAAGGACCTATGGTCTCCCTAACCTACTGATTTCTGCTTTTGGACACTTATTCCTACTGTTTCTCTAATCTTAGAATATCAAGTCTTCAAATTCAACCCATTTTTGAAGACTCCATTGCTTATTCATCTAGCCAGTCTGTCAGTTTACTTAAATTATTTACTGAGCATCTAAGTGAAAGATACTATACTTGGCTGAAAGAATTAGGAAGAGTGTGTGTGCCAAGACAATCAGTTCATGAACCCCGTTCTCAGGGTTTTATACATTATACTTTCAAGTCTTCAGTGATAGACTGATTAACAATTTCTGAGTCATATCATCTGTTAATGGAATGATGAACAGCCGGACTATTTAAAATCAGAGCCACTTTGGAAAATCTAGTACATATAGGTCACTACCTACTACACAAAGCAATCTCTTAGAGAAGGCTTTTTGAATCACAGCTTTAAGAAGGAAAGAGGGCAATAATAAAGGTTTGTACCTTAAGTCAGATAAGTGAAGCAAAGCTTCCTATTTCCTCAAATCTAAGAACTAATGCCAATAAATCTTCTGATAATTTTACCAAGAAAGAAAATGCTCTGATGATTCATTATTTTTAAATTAATCCTTCTCATACCTCTAACACAAGAGTGGTTGTTATTGAATAAAAAGTCTCCTTTCTCTTTCTCACAGCCTTTCTCTCTCTAATCCTCACCCTGCTGAATTTAATTGCCTTGGCAATGCCAAAACAATGTCTGATCCTAATAGGTCAGCATTGATCGCTGTAAACCAATTGGTTCCTTCATTAGCAAGAAAATGAAGTAAAGAGAAAAGGCAGGTGGTTCCCCAACAGGCAGCTGGGCTTTTGCTCCTCTTGTAGTGCTTCTTTCTCATTAAACAGTAGCTAATCGATTGGCAACTTGCTCAAAAATCCAAAAAACTATTCATCACTTTTGACATGGATCTGTTTTAACAGGCCACTCAACACATGATTTGGATACCCCAGTTTATTTGTAGGGCCCATCACATTCTTCCTACACAGAGCTATCTGAAGATGATATGAAGAAAAAGAAGGACATATTATCCAAACAACCACTTCCTGGCAGACCACCAAGTAAAGAAAGCCTTCAGGGACTAATACCAGCTATGAGTCTTGGGAGCAAAGGCTTCATAGGAAGGTCCTCTCCCAGAGTCTAGATTCTTTGGCATGATAAAGACAGATGTGGTGAAGAACTAGTCTTGGTGATACCAGCAAGTGGAAGTAGAGATCTAAAAATATCAATCAGCACTGAGGAAGGAGAAGAAAACAAGGCAAAAGAGGGAAAGGGAATACAAAGGAGACAAAAGAAAACACACAATAAAAAGCACAATGTATTCAGACTGCACTTTTTGGTTGTCTGGGAAGTAAACTTAGGAAGGGAGTAGACTAAGAGTTTTGACAGATTGTTACCTCTTTTGCCAGAATAGAGGAGTCACTTATTCCTGGGGCAACATGACCTTGATCACCATGACACCCTGCTGAGCAATACTTTGAGTACGTAAAACAGACAAGGGCAGAGTGGTACTAACCAATCTTGACTGAGCATCTACAATATCACAAAGACCACACTAGGCAATTTATGTAAGATACATTACTGAGCCTGATGACAACTTTATGAAGGGGTAATTCCTATCCTCATCTTACACATACATTAAAATAATAAGATTCAGAAACATAAAGTGACAAACAGAAAGAGTGGCAGTCAGAATTTGAATGTTGTTCTGTTCAATTCCAAAGCCCCATGCTTTTCAAATAACCTCTAGTAGGGAATATGAAAACAAAAACCAAAAAACAAGTTTATAGAGGATTATAAAGTAGAAAAATGAAGAAAAATGTGAAATAATGTGTGGGGTTTTTTTTACACCTACAGCACCTGGTCTTCCTAGGTGGTCTCCCATCCAAGTACTAACCAGGTCTGACCCTGCTAGCTTCAGAGATCAGATGCGATTGTGCATGTTCAGAGTTGCATGGCTGTAGACAAGACAATGATTTTTAAAGGAAATGAAAGAAGTGAGAGGAACATGTAACCACATTTAATTTTCTGGGTTACTGCTTTTATCCCAGTGGCTTCTTGGTAATTTACCCCTGGTGTTGCACATTCGGAGGGGAGGAAGTGGGGCCAGCACTGTTGACAAGCCTCCCTTTCACCTGCTGCCTTTTCTACATAGCTAGCAGAGTAGCTGAAAAAAAAAGACCCTAAAAACAATCAAATGCCAAAGTACTAGGTCAATTTTCTCCTAAATTTCAAATCCAGAAACAGAAACAACTTATTTCATCTTACATGTCAGCAATTCCTTGTGTTAACAGAATTGAGATTTTAGAAATACTATTTACTTCTCATGCAATCTGAAGCTTCACCATAGTTACTCAGTAAAAAGCACTTACCAATATGTTGAATTTATTCACCATTCACGAAATATCTTTCACATTCAAAGTACTCACATAAGCCTAAATGAACCCTGATATGATTATTAAACACAAATATAAATTATCTGAAATGTTATTACAATGTTGACTTACAGGGCAATACCAGCAATAATTGAAATAAATATTCAGGAGGTGAATTTTTATAAATAATCGGATTTACCACTAATGACAGACCCATTGAGATGTTGTCTCTCAAAATATTTATTCCATTAAAAAATAGGAGGAAAGAGAAAGAAAGAGAAAGGGATATATATCAGGGACCTATCATATGTACTGGACACTATCTTAGACCCTTTGGATACGGAAATGAAAGACAAGGGCATGATTCTCTAGGAGTTCAGAGTCTGGTAGAAGAGACAAGATATCTAGTAAATCTTTCATCCATCTACTCACCATCCTTCTTTCCTTCATCTTCCAACCAACAGCTATTTACTGAGAACCTGTAATGTGTTGCCAAGCATTGTGCTGGGCACTGGGGAATACGACAATGAAACAGAAAGACAGGGTCTCTGCTCCAGTGACCTCACAGTCTAATGGGGAAAACAGGCAACTATAATAAAATGTGGTAAGTGCCATGACAGGATAAAGACAGGATACTCTGATAACATGGAACAAGAATGCCACTGGTGAAGGCTAAACAGGAATTAGAAAGACAAACAGGAAGACAAACAAGAGAGAATTCTTTTGTAGTGAGAATAATATGTGAGACTACTCTAAGACAAATCAATGCATTTTAGAAGGACTTAAAGAAATTCTATAGATGCATCATTCAGTGGGAGCCAACCTCTGAAATGGCCCCCAATGGTTGTCTTCTGTTATTCATGCCCTGGGTAGTTCCTTTACATATCAACAGCCTATTGGTTACAGTAGGGTGACCTTTGTATACAGGATATTATGGAAATGATGATGTGTGACTTCCAAAGTTAGGTTTAAAAAATCCTGTGGCTTCTACTCTGCTCTCTCTAGGATCACTCTGGTGGAAGACAGCTATCATGCTGTGGATACTCCAGCAGACCTCTAGAGATGCCAAAATGGAGAGGAACTAAGGCCTCTGTCAAGGGCTAGTGTCAATTTGCTAGTCATGTAAATAATTTAAAATACTGATCACATGCTGAATTGATTATAATTTGGTCACATTGGTTTAAACAAAGTACATTAATTTCATTTGTTTTTATCTTTTTTAATGTGGCTACCAAAAAATTTAAAATAACATTTCTATAGGACAGCACTATACTGAAATAATACAATAAGTAATTAAGGCAAGAAAAGGGCAGCTAGTTGTTACAATGGAGAATAAAAAAGAGGATAGACTGGGAAAAAATTTCAGGAGAAAGAATGTCAAAAATGAAATGACTAAATATGGTAGAGGGAGGAACGAAAGATGATGCCCAGCTTTCTAAGTTTCTTTCACTGAGATAAGAACATAGGAAGAGTAACATGTTGGAGTGTAGGATTCGTTAGCTTGAGGTATTCTGTGGTAAATTTGAGGTGTTATGCATCCCTCTAAGGAATCTTGTACAGTGACCATTTCAGTGTGCTGGCTAAAAGCACAGGAGACAGATGTAGGCATGAAGTGAAGATCTTTTGTTGACTGATATCACAGGAACCCAAGAGATTGCCTGTGGAGAGTAGATGGATGTACAGTGAGAAAAGCAGAGAACACAAACAAATACATTAAGAATATTGTTCTAGATTGTGATGAGTGTTAATAGCAGAAACAGAGCAGGATGAAAGGGTAGTAAGTGATGGGATAGGGCTGGGTGGCTATTTAAGTCTGGAGATAACTGAGCTGTAAGCAAGGAAGACTGTTGGACAAAGAGAAAATATTCTATGTAGAAGAAAAATTAAGCGCAAATACAGTGAGTTGTGAAACAGCCTGACAAGTTCAGGGAAGCAGGAAGAGGCTGGTACTATTGGAATATAAAGTATGATTAATGAACCAGGATACACCACGTGTGCACAAAGTGGGCAGATCATGAAAGACTTTGTATTTTAAGCTAAGGCAAAATATAAAGGGGACTTTATCCTGAAGGCAAAAAGGAGTCCTGAAAAGTTTTAAGTTGAGAGTGATAAGACTTCATTTGGTCTTTACAATATTCAAGGTCCATATTCCTAACATATCACTGGGTTCCATGGAACACAATTTGAAAACCAGATGACTTCTCCAGGCCTTAAAATCTTCTCTAGGCCTTAAAACAGTCTATGGTTAAAAGTTTGGTGAGAAAAGTATAAAAATGTATTGTGCCAATTTCTTAAGTCTCTCTCTTTCCTTCCTGTCTCCTTACCCATCCTTTCTTCTCATTCGCTCACTCTAAGGTATTAATAAGCATAGTAAGCTTGAATGTTAAGAATGTGAGGGCATACCAAGAAACCAACACTCACTTTGCAGTATCATATCATACATTCAGGCACAATACCCAGGATAAAAAAGTAAATATCTTCTTGAGGGTTGTCATTGAACAACTCAAATTAAAAAGACACAATGAAAGCCACAAGCTGCTTATCCAGCAAAGGCCTCATCCAAGCCTTTTCACCATCCTCATCAACTTGCTCATCGATTCTTAATGATTCCATTGCACACTTACCCTCCCTTCATAGGGAAACAGGCCAGGAAAAGAAGGAAATCCTAAATAAGTAAATTATGACAATGAAGAAGAAAATTAAGCTAATGACTGAAATACAGTTTAACATTATCTGTTTATTTCAAAGTTTAAGGACTTATTATTTTTCTCCTAATTTATTCTCATTCCCATTCTTTAAAAGTCATTATTTTATTTTACAGCTAGAAGTGACTTGCCCAAAGTCACATACTCCCTGCTACTCATTTCAGAGCCTTTTATCACCATACTATTTTCACTCCACTGTGGGTTTTCTAAGATGAAATATTTTTCATAGCACTAAGATGAAGAAACATTTGTTTTTAGTAGGAAAGGTTTGTTTTTAAAATAAATGGCATTCAGGAATAGCCTTCACCAGTGTTCCTTATGATATAATAGCAGGTCCCACAGTGGGAAGAATTTGCAAGCACTTTGCAAACACTGAGAAATGATTGTGTCTTAAAAGCCAAATGAGTTTCTGAACAAAACTAAATTAAATCCATTATAAAAAGCTTTTCTATGAACTACATCTAAATTCCACTGACTTCTTAATCTTTCTAGACTTTAATATAATGTATATAATACTACCTAGATTTAGAATTTTTAAAATATTTGCAAGTAAAGCTCTATCTTAAACTTGTCTATTAATTGAACTACAAATACTATACACATATAATCACATGAAAAGCAATGATGCAAGAGAAAGAATACTGAGTTTGGGAGTATAAAGATTAGCTTCTGTTATGCTATCTGCTCATTACGAAAACTGTGGCAACTTACCTTCCTTAATAATATTTTACTTGTAAGTAAAACAAAGTTACTGGTGAGTTAGTAAATAACTAAAATTCCCTTTACATGCTCACCAACCATTCTTAATGGGTTTGGTTATCTATGGCAGAGACTGAGAACTGCATACCCCAAAGTCTAGTCTCCTCTTCATCCTTAATAAAACAAGCTTGATTGTTTTGTAAGCTGAGCACATAGTTGCCTGGAATAAAACCTACATTTCCCAAACTCCTTTGAAACTATCCAAGAGTAGCTATTTGACTATGTTCTGACCAAGAGATGTAAGAAAGAAGGTTGTGCAAAAGTATCAGGGAGGCTCCTTAACAGTGCCACCTCAGCTGAGAAGTGCACTCTTTTGCACTTCTTCTCTTTTTCCTTCCTGCTATCTGAGATTTTGTCATAAAAGCTGGAGTTTCAGAAGATATCTCGGACAAAATGGCTAAGAACAGTAGTTAGTACTCATGATGGCAGAACAGAAAGATAAAAGGAACCTAGCTCTTCATGTTTTCATGGAGTCACCATATCAGTCCTAGAATGCCTATATTCAACCTTCTTTTACATGAGGATATGGACTTGTGTGCTTAAACCATCGTTATCTTGGGTTTTCTGTTATATGCAACGGTACCCTTCTTACATGTTCTCATAAAACCATATATTTCTCCCATCTGAATACTTATCACACTTGTACTGTAATTGTTTACTTGTCTGTTTCCCCAACTAGGCTTTAATTTTGGTGAGGGCAGCACTCTATTTCATCTGCTGCTGAATCCACAATGTGTGGCTCACAGTGGATAATAAATTTTTATACAACAATTGACTCCTTTCTCTATAAGAAAAAGGAGAAAGAAGACAAAGGTGTGATAATCAATATATCTAGGCATCTGTCTGTTTCATAGAGTTACTCAAGGACAGAATAAGACAGTATATGTAAAAGCACTGAGTAAATTATAATTGTATTATACAAACATGAATTAATATCATATAAGTAAGAAAATAACATAGTTATATCAAATTTTGCATGGCTATTGGAGTTGTTCAGGAATTCATTGTTTCCTGTAGGTTTCTCTTCATTATGGGGACCATTCTAAACCTTTACCTATCTCCTAAAGCACTGTACCCAACTCTTGCACCACTCACTCTCATAGGTGATCCTGCTTCCAGTTCATGGAGAAAATGGAGACCATGAAACATGATGTTTTCCAACTCTCCTTCTTTTCAGTTTTCCCCCTTTTTTGTCACTCTTTCTAATGTATGCCTCTCCACTTGTGTTCCCAAACCCACCCTGTCCTGTTTCCTTTATCGCCAAGTGCCCCATCAATTATTCCTTCTTGCTAATGTCTTTAACAGCTCTCACCATCAGCCACTTCCTCTCAGACCAGATCCTTAAACAACATGCCTGTTTGCACTCTATTCACTTCATAAGCAATCATTCCCTTTCTCATCAAACTTCTTTAACTCCAAGTCACACATACTCCTTTCACTTCTTCACTTAACACATAGTTTCTGCTGTCTTCCTCCTTTGCTCTACCTAAAACTGATCTTAAAGGTCATCCAATGTCCTCCTAAAGGCCAACCCCATAACCTATCTCCAGTCTTCATCTCACTTAACAGGGACAGGCATCCAAGCTGCTAGCATGATCAACCATCCTTTCTCCTCAAAAACCTTTCCTCCACTTTTACAACACTGTCTCCAGCCTTCTGTTGCCTGTACAAACATTCCTGGGTTCTTTTGCACCCTCATCCTCTTTGATTCACCCCAATGGTCATTCCCTAGGACATTACTCTAGATCCTCTCTTGTTTCAGCAAATACATTTTCCAAGGCAAATTCAGTTCCTCCCAGAGTTTCAACTGCTTTTAAACAATAAAGTTTATTTGGCTTTCTGATGATAAAAGTATTGATGCTCATTGTAACCACCTTAAAAAAAGTTTTGTTTTTTTTTTAAATTACCTACTTTGTGACAGGCCTAGGTGGGGAATTATCATGTATATTATTTATTTAATCCTTACCAGAATCCTGTGAGATAGAGATCTATTATTCCTTCGGCCTGGAAGGAACTCTTTACCACTTTAAGTCAGGCTAATTCCTAGATGCTTCAGGCAGGTCACACAGCTCTAGCATCACTTCCTTCCTGACACCCTTTCTAGATCAAGACCTCAAATTAATTTTTCATAGCTTCCTGTTCTTTCCCTCCACAGTATGCATCACTATTGCTATTCATATACTTTGTATTTACTATGTCTGATTCCTTCAACAGATTATAAATCCTATGGACATAGGGACAAAGTCTGCTTTATTTACCATTACACAATCAGCAACATTTGTTGAATATGTAAACTGAAGAACTTTTAGTGAATGATGAACTAGGATAGGAATCTGGTTGTCTTTCTGTTGTACTATAGCCTACGATCCCAAACCTTTATATCACCAACTTCCTTCTATTGCCTCAATGAACCTATCATCTTCCCCCACCTAACTAATCTACCTTCTAGCCAAGGCCATCATCATTTATTCAATCATTAAAGCTAAACACCTCAATCATTTTTCATTTTTTTCTTTTTCATGCCCCACATATAACTAATGTATTGATTCTACTTTTAAAATGTCTCTCAAAACCATCTCCTTATCTCATCTCTATGGCTACTTAATCATCTCCTGTCTATTGAGAGAACTATCTGCCTCCAGGCTCCATAATGGCTCATGAATTCTGCTGAATAATATCTCTGAAATTAAAATTCCCTGAAGGAGGGAGAGAATCACCATTGTACAAAAGTAAAATGATCAATTCTGTAAGAGACAAGAATTAGAGACCTGGAAAATATCTCCAGGTTACTTAATCTACTGCCTGGCTTCCATAGTAGAGCTATTTTGAATTATTGCTCAAAAGCGGTATGGTCAAATTGTTAAGATGATAGGTTTGGTGGTAAGAGATCTGGGTTCAAGTCCCAACTCTACTACTTAATAATAGTAGGCTCTGTACAAAGATTTTTCAGTTTAAAATAAAAGGAGAGGTAAACACTAAACGAGAATAATTTAATGTAACATACATAGCTTAGTGCATTATATATAAGCCAATAAAAGTTAGCTATTCGTAAACTCATCTTTGAAAGAATCCCAAAGAAGACTACAGCTGCCTTTATCAATTAGTTCCAATATATATGAAAGTGTAACATGAATATATTCTTAAAAGTAGCTAATATAATCAACATACAAAAATCAGTTGTATTTTAATATATGAGCAATGGATATGAAAGCAAAAATAAGAATACAATTCCCTTTATAATAGCATCAAAAAGAATAAAATAGGAATAAATTTAAGAAAAATGGGAGATGTATACATTAAAAACTACAAAAGTGTTTAAAGAAATGGGAAAAAAAAAGACCTAAATAAAAGAAAAGGCATCTTGTGTTCATAGATTAGAAGATTTAATATTAAGATGGCAATACTCTCCAAAATAATCCATAAATTCATTGAAATCCCTTTAGAAATCCCAGTTGGTTTTGTAGAAACTGATAATATAATCCTAAATTTCATATGGAAAGGATCCAAAATAGCCAAAACAAGCTTGAAGAGGAAAAAATGTTGGAAGACTCACACTACCTGATTTCAAAACTTACTACAAAATCACAGTAATCAAGATAGTGCAGTAGTAGCATAAGGATAGACATATATAGCAATGGAATAAACTGAGAGTCCAGATATAAATTCATTCATATGTGGTCAACTGATTTTTAACAAGGGTGCTAAGGCAATTCAACAGAGGAAAGAATAATCTTCAACAAATCATTCTGGGCAACTGGATATCCACATGCACAAGAATAAATTTAAACTCCTGTATACACATCATATAAAAATTAACTCAAAATGGATTGAAGACAGAAACATAAAAGCTATAACCATAAAATTCTTAGAAGAAAACAAAAATGTGTACCTTAACTACATTCAGTTAAGCAAGTTTCTCAGATATGAAATCTAAAGCACAAGAAACCAAAGAAAAAATAAATTTGACTTCATCAAAATTAAAACTTTTGTGCTTCAAAGAACATTATCAAGAGTGTAAAAAGACAGCCTATAGAATGGGAGAAAAATATTTCCAAAACATAATTCTGATAAGGGTCCAGTATACAGAATATATAAAGAATTCTTAAACTCAATAATAAAAAGACAACCCAACTAAACAATGGAAAAATAAACAAATAACAAATAACTCAATTAAAAATGGGCAAAGGATTTGAATAAGACAGTTTTCCAAAGAAGACATATAGTACCCAATAAGCTATGAAAAGGTGCTCAACACCATTAATGATTAGGCAAATGCTAATCAAACCACAAGTGTTGGTGAGGATGTTGAGAAACAGAACCACTGCACACTAATGGTGAGAATATAAAGTGATGTAGCTGTGAAAAACAGTCTGGAAGTTCTTTAAAAAGTTAAACACAGAGTTAGCATATGACCCAGCAGTTCTACTTAGGTATATACTCAAGAGAACTGAAAACATATGTCCACACAAAAAGTTGTGCATATGTGTTTCTAGCAGAATTATTTGTAATAGTCAAAAGATGAAAACAATCTAAATATCCACAAACTGATAAATGGATAAATAAATATTGTGTATCTATACAATGGAACTTTATTCAGCCATTACAAAGACTGAATTACTGAAACATGCTACGACACAGATGAACCTTAAAAACATTATGCTAAGTCAAAGAAGTTAGGCACAAAAGTTCACTTATTGTATGATTCCATTTATTTGAAATGTCCAGAATAGACAAATCCACAGAGATAAAGTAGATTAGTGATTGTCAAGAGTTGGGGGAGGAGTAGAGGGGAATGACTGCTTATGAATACAGGGTATGTTTTAGGGGTAAAGAAAATGTTACAGTAGATAGTGGTGATGGTTGCACCTCTGAATATACTAAAAACCACTTAATTGTACACTTTAAAATGGTGAATTTTATGGCATGTGAAATATCTCAACAAAGATAATTTTAAAAAAGGTAGCTAATATAAAATCTATTTCTTCAAAATACTAGCCTGTTTTCTCCCCTCAGCAGACTTAGAGAACAAGTATTCTTCATATAACATAGAACAATTTTTCCGAGTCTTTAATATTTTAAAACAGCAGTAGGCACAGTTGTGTAAACTCACTAGCAAAAGAATATAATAGACAAAGTTGCATCTTATCCAGTCCAGTATCAAAATAGAGGATGCGTTCATTACTGACAGCAGAGTTAGGACAATGGGAGAAGAGTCAGACATTTTAAAACTGAAAACTTCAGCCCAAAGCAAGTCAATAAAGAAAGAAAACAAAACCCCACACTACTAAACACATCCCTGAGCCTGCCTGGCATGCACAGGATCTATTTCTGCCAAAAAAAAAAATTCAAAATAAATATCAAGATTCTAGGGAGGGCAAAACTCAAATTGGCACTGGCCAGCAAAGCAGAGAATAAAAGTGGGACTGTTTAACTCCAGATGAAAAGGTAAAAGCTCAGTTCCAAAGTGACCCTCACTTGAAACCCTTTCTACCTCATCTAATTCTCTCAGATCAGGCAAATTCAGAAATTGCTTCAGATTTGGACCCTGGCCCTTTTTAGTGTTTTAAAATTTATATTGGGAAATGACTGAGGCAAAAAACATTGCTATAATCACTGAGGCTTTTAGTGCTTACTGTAAATTGTTACTAAGCAATCCTTATCGGCTTCATACCTCTAAACAATCAAAAGGTATCAAAGTCACAATGTGAATGTTTCATGAACAAATAAAAAATTGCCTCATGGTTGTGGCTTTGACTTGTACAATTCTGGGAATGTACCATGATCTCTGGCTTCTGTCCAGGGCTAAAGAGATAGTCTTTGTCTGCGAAGGGCCTGTCCCCTCACACCTGACCTGGGTAGAACTGTCACTACCTGTGTATCACCTGCTTTGAACCTTTTTAAGAAAACAGATGTGCTATAACTGAACATAATTTGGAAATTGGCACATCAGTTAAAAAAATAAATTCAACTGGACAGTCATCGTAGGGCTCCTGCCAACTTCTAGTTTCTTGCCAGAGAGAGTAATGATTCCTGTCAGTCACTCAGAAAAAAAATAGCTTCTAAAAAGCCAAATCGTCATGACCTAAAAAGAACATAAAAACTTATAGAAAGTTGGTAGTCTGAAAAATCAGATTCAAATTGAGAAAGTTAATCTCGGCTCCAATATTGAAGCTATAATGAGAAATAAATTCCTGCAAAAACACATATTAATCATTTTATTGGTTCTGTTGTAAAAAAAAAAAAGAGGAAAGAAAACATAGTTGCATTCCCAGGGAAAGTGATTTTTTATGACTGTACCTTCAAATTATTTTATCTAGGTTTGTTGTATAATTTCTAAAAACCAAATATCAAATAAATAGAAGTCAGTGCAATCCAGAAAAGCACCCATAGAGCCTACTTGAGTTTCCATATTAATCACAAATATAGTGATCTTTAAGATGCTAAACAATTCCACGGTTAGACCAATTTTATATATCACATGTGTGCAATCATTATAAACTAAAATTTTTAAAAGACTCTGGGGGAATAAGAGTTTGTTGAAGATGTCGAGGAGTGGTGGTCAAGTTTGGGTGCTCAGTTACAGTGGCGAGAATGTCAAAAGGCTCTGAAACCGGCAGATAGATATATTACTAAGCTACACTTCAAGTGGGCTAAATTTTAGGCCTCTAATCCAGAACCTGAGCTTAGATCCAACAGGCATTCATAGGTCATCCTTAGGTAAAGGGCAGGGGAAGAAGATAAGGAAAGAAAGTCATTGCAACTCTGTGGGAGAGGAATTTATAAATCATTGGCTACAATATAGGTCTACCATTTTAGAGTCCCAGAAAATAGTAACTGTAAGGAGCATCAGCACAGGCCAAAGGCAGAATTCTTTGCCAAGTTTTAAGTTCTGTTGAAATTTTGATCTATATCCTGAGAACTGATGAAACAAAATCTCCAAATTCTACTATCGGCAAGTCTCACATCACACTGTATTAGAATATACATACATTACCATCCATTAAATTTCTTGTCAGAACTGGTATTTGGAAAGGCCCCTTAGATTAGGACTTTAAATTTTTTTACAGTAAGAACCAGGCATTCTAAAGTCCAGAGAGTTCAGTGGTAGCAGAAGGATTGGGTAAATAGTTTTCTGATAGCTTTATCCTCAAAAACCATGTCAGAAGATTAAAAGGACTGATCCTGGATGTGTGATCTCATTATGAGGAATGACACTGAGAAAAATTAGTTTCTAAATGCATCATATCATCTAAAATCAATAATCACACTGATGAGGGAGGTAGGACAGGTAATTTTATTGCTTTGCTCAAGAAAGCTCAGTAACCAAGCTGAGAACATTTCACATAAGTAGGAAGTGACATAGCCAGGTCTAGAAATGAAGTCTTCAGAATCCAAATTCCTCGTTCTGTTCCCACTACCGATCTTTCGTAAATAAACATACAAACATAACCAGGGGGACAGAGATGGTAGGGACAAGAAACGAATGGAATAAAAATCTACATTGCATCTAAATAATTCTCAAACAGATTTTAATTTTATTTTCTTACAGATCTGGAAAATTAACTGGTGACCACACTGTTTAAACTTTTGTTCGAGAACAGTTTGTTTTAAACTGTATAAAACCAGTTAAACTTTTGTTTTCATTTTGAATCCAATACATCTGTTGGTCACATAGAATGAAATTGCCAGAGATTAAACAATGAGCTGTTTTCACTAAATTTTGATATTTATTCCCAGCCCCATTCAAATGATAGCTTTCAGAATGAGACCAAACGGAAAGATCATATCTGAGCAATAAGAGATCTTCTGATAAGGGATCAATGTTGAATTCTATTTCTTAGAAATTTTATGTTCAAGACCAATTAATTATCAGTTATGTTGACACTTTCTGATGACTGTGCATAAGGCTGGCTGTGTGTGAATCACGACAAGGAGCAGAACAACTGCAGTTCTTTCTGTTTGCAATCTGCACCATCCCCTAGAGTAGCCTGGTTAGAATTCTGAAGATTTCTGGTCATGCATTTAGAGTCATTTTTTCAACATGCTAGACTTAAGTTCTAATTCAGAAAAAAGACAGGTTGGGTAGTTAAATGTGGGGAAATACACAAGATAGAACGGACTGTTTGCAACGAAAAGCAAAATAATACAGTCATGTGTTGCTTACAACAGGAATACGTACTGAGAAATGTACGATTTCATCACTGTGCTAACATTGTAGAGTGCACTTACACAAACTTTGATGGTACAGTCTACTACACACCAAACTCTATGGTATAGCCTCCTACTCCTAGACTTCAGACCTGTACAGCATGTTACTGTATTGAATACTGTAGGCAATTGTAACACAATGGTATTTGTATATTTAAACAAATCTAAGCATAGAAAAGGTACAGTAAAAATATGGCATAAAAGGTAAAAAAATGGTATACCTGTATATGGCACTTTCATGAATGAAGCTTGAAGGACTGGAAGTTGCTCTGGGTGAATCAGTAAATGAGTGAGTGATGAGTGACTGTAAAGGCCTAGGATACTACTGTGCAAAAATACGCTACTTTAGACATTATCAACACTACAGACTTAGGCTACACTAAATATATAAAATTTTTCTTCAACAGTTAATTAACCTTATCTTATTTTAACTTTCTCACTTTATAAACTTTAACTTTTTAAAGAACTTTGATGCTTTTATGATAACACTTAGCTTAAAACACAAACACACTGTATAACTGTACAAAACATTTTCTTTAAATTTTATTCTTTAAACTGTTTTCTATTTTTAAAATGTTTTTTATACTTTAAAAAACTTTTTGTTAAAAACTAAGACACACAGACACACATACATACACACACATTAGCCTAGGCCTATATAGGGTCCAGATCGTCATTATCACTGTCTTCTACCTCTACATATTGTTCCACTGGAAGTTCTGCAGGGATAATAAAACAGGGAGGGGTCATCCTTTGTGAAAACAATGTCTTCTTCTGGAATACCTCCTGAGGACTTGTCTGAAGCTCTTCTTGAGAAGTGTCACTTTTTCACAAATATGTCCATGGTACTTTGCTTGTTTTCTTTTATTCATCATAGTTTCCTTATAAGCAAATAATGCACCATGAATAGTCTTCTCTGTTAATAAAAACTTTTTGGTGTTGGGGTGGGGGGGAGGGGCAGTCTATGTTTTTAAACTTTTAAAGACGCTTATAAGGTCTGCAAAAAAGCTTCTGTTAAACTTTCACTGTGGATTTTCTTGGGAGTTCTTTTTCTTTCCTGCAGTTTCTTTTTCTCCTGCCTTTTTCAGTTATGCCTTCCTGTTCCAACAACTCCTCATTAGTCTATTCCTCAGAAACCACCTCCTCATCCACAACCAGATTAAAGTTGTTTGCCATCTCAATCATAGCCCTGTTGATTTTTACAACCTTTGCACTACAATATTAAGATTGTTACAATGTCACTAGGCAAGAGAAATTTTCCAGCTCCATTACAATCTTATGGGACTATTGTGGTATATCTGGTCTGTCATTGACTGAAACATTATGTAATACATGACTGTATTTCATTTTCCCAAGATATTTTCACACTGTTTTTCCTATGTTCATGCTACAAAGACAATCAATAGGAAACCTTGAAAAAACTATGCAAATGATGATCAAAACTGGATTCAATTAGAAGACTAACAAAATCCTAATCATTCAGATTGATTCAGGAACTCTTGTATTCAAGGACCTGAATGGGCCAACTCTGATGTGTGCTAGACAGATGATTTAAAAAAAAAAAAAAGGTGCTTTTTACTTCCTTTTTTTTTTAAGATAACTGATTTTTCCCTCTGGAAAAGGGGTCCCAACAAAATAGTTAATATATAATCTAAAAGTAAGCTTTTTTACTTATTCACACTTGGAGGCCATGGTTTAAAATTATGGCATCTAAGCAGTGAGTAAATAGGCTTCCCTGTGGTTGGCCCATAAACAGGAGGGGTGCCCCTTTTCTGTCACTGTCAACTTGCAAGTTCTCTCTCCAAAGGCTATCCCTGCCATGGCACTATGTTTAAAGCAGCAATGTAGCCTGAGTAACACTGCAACATTCTACATATTTTTCATTTTTTTTTTTATGTTCTCATAGCCTCTTATTCTAATGTTCAAAAGTTAAATGCTTTGAAGATAAAAGAATCCAAAGCTTTGTAACAAGGATAGGGAGAAATGCCTAGCAAAGTTTGATTTTCTTCTTCTTGGGCTGAAATAATTCTAAGCCTACAACATTCATGCCTTAGCCCTGTGTTAACAGATATAGTCCTGAGGGTCATTATTCCTGTATATTAGCTTAATGAGAAAGATTCTTGAAAAATCATTTAATATACAAGCTATAAATACTCTAAAGAAGACAGCTTTTGTGTAGAATCCGTAAGGAAAAAAGAGATGTATACAAAGAAGAGGCAACAGGTCTTATTTCCTAAGTCTTGCTGATAACACCTCCAGATTTTTTGTCTTTATCCCTCTTTCTCTGAAACTAAGATTAAAGGTAGGAGCATTTCTACCATCCCTCTCCTTAGTCCATTCTCAGCACACACAGAGCCAAAAGCAAGTCCAAAAAGGAAAATTACATGAAATTCTATTGCTTTAGGTACTACTGCAAGTATTGGAGCTAGAGAAAAATAGATAAGTAGCTAGCTATCTAACAGAGAAATAGCTAGTGGCCTACAATGTAAGGTGAATTATCTTATTTCTTTAGGCAAGCTTAATCTACAACATCATGGCATTACTTTCCTGAGATGGTCTATAAAGGTTTAATAGGTATTAACCAGTTTTTAAAATGGAAGATAATGCAAAATATAGGGTAACCACCAGTTGTTTAATTCTTATTTTCAATCTATAAAAATATTTTTAAAATACAGAAAACAGATGCTCATAACTCCTGCATGCTTTTCTGATTAAGAATTTCTTTAAGATTATGTATGTGACTTTATGGGTGGTTGTATGTGTATGACTAATTAATCTAGTCATCTCCTTATTGTAAACCTGTTTCTATAATTATTAAGTTCCAAAGCTAAACAGTTATATTTTCTGGGCCACAGTGCATCAACAAGTTTTTATTAAAAAACACTGTCATTTTCTTTGCTCTAGAAATTGATGACTTAAAAAACACCAAATTTTATTTAAATATTTTTATATAGTTGATAACATCCAAAATGTCCATCTTTTCCCCTTGGAATTAGAAACAAAAACTTAGTCAATGAAACAGTCTCAAAAACATAATTTTTTTATTCCACAAAACTAAAAAACTGTGCCACATGGGATTTTAAAAACAGTCCCAAAACATTTCTTTTATTGCCCAGAGAATATAGAAATGTTACCTAGTCATATGTCTACTATGAATAAAATGTCTTCAATGAGGAACTTTTTCTGAGATAACTAACTTAAAGAAAAAACCATTCCTAATGAACCAGAGATTTAAATTCTTCTATATTCTGGAAGTGCACAAATGTTTTCTAAATGACTCAAAATCCAGAAGCATAAAGAAAGAAGACTGATAAATTTGACTACATAAAAAACAACAAAATTCTACATAGTTAAAAAAGAAAAAAAAAAAAAACCTCCATAAGCAAAAGTATAAATAACAAATTGAGAGGACAGGAGAGGACAAGAGAGAAAAAGAGAAAGAGCACCATTGTATGCTGGAATGTGTCCAGAGTCACAAAGCTACTTAATTTTTCAAAAGAAGAAAAGAAACCAGCTCCTTTGATGCCTGATTCAGTCCTTCTGTCCCACTGACTTACTGTGTGACCTTCAAGAAGTTCCCCATCCATAAAATGGGATTAATAGTATAATATTTACTTGGAGCTGTTGTGAAGACTGAATGATGTGATAAGTGTAGTGTCCTGCACAATGCCTGACACACAAATAAACATGGGAGACAAAGTGACTAATACTGTCATTACAGCTACTATGACAGCTATATGCACATTTCACATTCATACAGTATAGAATACTAAAAGTTTCACCAAAGTTTCGGTTTTACATTTATTATCTCCTCTTTTTGTTCATAGCCTATCACTGAAGTCATCTTAACAACTGACAAAATTTGCCATTTGCAAAAACACCATCATTACTATTCAGTGCCTAATGTTTGTCAAGGTACCTATTTTAAATGGATTGTTTGATGATATGTTATAATACCTTCTCTGCTATCTGGAATAAGAAGACATCTATAATTACTTAGGTCATCCAAAAGCTATTCTCTAATTTCTTACAGCTGTCTTTTGTGCTCCACAGAATTTCAAAAATAATAGCTAATAGTGGCTCTACCAATAAATGTTACCAATTCTTTGAATAATAGAGGATGCAAGTCACAGGGCCCTGCTGATATGAATTCACCATTTTCTCCTAACCATTTATTATTAAATTTTTTTTCCCTCAAACCTATGTCCTCTCTCTGGCTACTGCCCTTCCTCTTTTCTTTCCTTCACATCAATCTCCACTTTCCCTCTTCCCATTTATCCCTCAGTGTGCTACCATTGGTCTTCTGCCCCCACCACTTCAATGGACCTATTCAGATATTTTTCAGTCCTATTGCTTGCCATGCATTCTTCTGACACTTTTCTTTTATTCTTTCTGCCTCTTCCTAAGCATTAGCATCTTTCTCTTTTATTCATGGTACTCTTCCTTTATTGTATCCCTTATACACAAGTGTTACCCAAGAGTCCCACCTGGCCTTCTCTTGTTTTGACTCTAAACCTATCCCAGGAAATCTCATCCGTAATGACTTCAGCTACTATCCTTAAAATAAGAACACCCAAATTAATAATTACTAAGCTCCAACCCACACTTCCAGCTGTCTACCAGATATTTCCCCTAGGAGGTTCCACAGATATTTAAACCTCAAATAGCTAAAATAATAATCATCACCTCAAAGCTACCACCCCAAACTTTTTTCCATTTCTAGCAATGGCACCACTATCTACATAGGCACTTGTGGTAGGCTAAACAATGCCCCACTTTCCAAAGATGTCTATGTCCTAATTCCTGGAACCTGAACAAATTAGGTCACTGGCAGAAGGAATTAAGGTTAATCAATGGACCTTGAGATGGTAGATTATTCTGGATTATCTCGGTGGGACCAATATATCACAAAGATCTTTCAATGTAGAAGAGGAAGGAAGAAATCCAGAGTCAGACGGATGTGATATGAGAAAATCAACCGCCACTGCTGGCCTTGAAAATGGAAGGGGACCATGAGTCAAAGAGAAAGATGCTAAAGGAAGGGGACCATGGGCAGCCTTTAGAATCTGGAGAAAGAAAAAAAAGTTGGTTTCTCCCCTAGAGCCTCCAGAAGGGAACACAACACTGGTTAACATCTTGATTTTAACCTAGTGATATTTCAGATGCCTGACTTTCAGAACTATAAGACAATAATTTGTGGTTTTGAACTTCTAAATTTGTGGTAACTTGTTATAGCAGCAATAGGAAACTGAACCTTATGCCTATCCAACACCCAAGGAAGAAGCTCGAATAACCCTCTACTTTCAGTTAATTACTCTATAAGTATTAATACATTTATCATCCAAAATAACTTTCAAATCCAATTCTTCTTCTTCATCCCCATTAACACAACTTCAAAGCCCTATCAAAAAAAGAGATTGGCTATATGGAACTTTAAAGCATTGTTGGGGACTAAACATTGGGAATGTAAAGAGATGGAGGAAAACAACACTGAACGGAATTCCAAAGACAAGCACTTTATGAATTTGGAAGAAAACCCTGGGATATAGGCAAAGGTTAAAGTCCCAGGAAGCATTCTTGAGTGGCACAGATAGGTGTTGAACTGCCATTTAAGAATGGTCTGTGCCTTTAACTATAGAGCATGGCTGGGAGGCTCTGCAATCTGTGACACAGTCACCAGAAAGCTTAGCCCTTTTCCTCTATAGTCCTCAATGTCTCTAGTACTATTAAAGATTATTTCTAGAAAGGGTACCAAATAATTGGCAGGCCCAAGACTTGGGAGCTATGTTCTCTCATTACCTGTAACTCTGTCTGACACACCCAGGTTCTGCCCTTTGCTCAAGCACCTCATCTATCTGTATGGGCAGCTCTTATGAGATAATTCTTGAGTCGGCCCCACCTGGCTTAGGTGTACCCCCTAGACTCTTACACTTCCTGGAACATCTACTGTTGCACATATCTCACTGAAATATAAGGTTTAAATGTGTGTTTTTTTTTTAAATTCTATTCCCTCTGCCTAGAATTTGTAATCTCTTTGAGGCTGAGACTTTATTTTATCCATCTCTGTGCCCCAGTATCTAATAAAAGGTTCACAAATAACTGGTATTTAAACATTTGTTGAATAAACAAGTAAGTATATGAATACAAGTTTTAGTTCTTTTTCATTTTCTCACAATATGAGTAACATTTGTTTTGGGTAACTGATTATTACAGCTTTTTTTTTTTTTCCTCAAAGGGGAAGATTAAAAAAGAAGAAGAAGAAAAGAAAAAAAAAACCTTTTAAAAGACATTTATCAGCTTTCTACCATGGGAGAAAGCAGCTGAACAATGTATCCTAGATCTCTTGCCTGCTATAATTGAAGAATTTTTTTTCTATTATCATTTATGTCTTTGCTTATGGCCCATAAAGAGTCAGATTTAACTGCACTGAAAATTTAAGGGAAAAATATAAAGGAGCTTGATGAAACAAAAGTGTTGGTATGAGATGAGCCTTCCAAGGGAAATAAATTATCCAAAATCACTCTTTCTGACTCTAAGTATAGGGAGAAATATGTTCAGAGTTGCAGGGCTACCACGTAAATGTGTAAAGACCCAGATGCAGAAATTGGCCTAATTGCATATGACTATTTACAAATCAGACAATCTGGGCTTATTTACCCAAGTATATTCTGTTCCTTTTCTCCATCTCTACCACTCCCAATGTGTCCTACTCCACCCTCAAAAAAGAATGGGGAAGTGGGGAGCAGGAGAGAGTCTATGTGTCTATGGGTGGAGTGAGTGAACTAATGAGTTTTCTGGTTGCTGTAAGAAATCCTTAGATTTGAAAATCCCCAAATGGAGACTAAAATTTCCCAAGTACCTCTAGAGTAATAATTTTCCTCTTTATGGCAGTATTTCACAATATGTTTTTCATTACCATCTCCCACTAGGGAGCTTTTAGATTTTTTCCCCTAATTGTCCCCTGCCCCAATGAAATTTTAGTAGCACAACTATATATTTATGTACTTTATATATATTATATATATCTGTGCTTTATAAATAAAAAAGTAAGATCTTTTTGACCCCAAGAGCCAGTTTTTACATCTGTGGGACGATATCCCCTGGATGAGAATGAATGGGCTAGAGCATGGGCACCGAACTCCCAGGCCGCAGACCGGTACTGGCCCATGGCCTGTTAGGAACTGGGCCACAAAGCAGGAGGTGAACAATAAAATGTTCTAAAATTAATTGTGATGGTCCCACAACTCTGTGAATATACTTTAAACACTGTACATATTAAAAGGGTAAACTGTGTGATTTTTAAATTATATCTCAGTAAAACTGTTACCAAAAAAAAGAGTGTTTATAATTCAGAAATGGTTGAATATAGCATTTATGAGAACCTCTGATCAATCCCATTTACTTAGTCTGAAATTTCAAATTCATTTCTAGAAGAATCAGAGTATGATCTAGTTCAGAAAAAAAGAGACAATGCTCCTTTTGGAAGACCCAAAAATACTGGGTTAGAGATATTTAAAAAAAACATTTTAACACTTTTAACAGTGCTCAAAGCAAACTTTATTCTCTACAAAGTAAATGCTCAACAACAAGGTAATATAAATAAATTACACTGGACCTGAAATAGTCAAAACTGAGTTATCCCAAGGTACTCATAAATCTACAAATTCTGAAAAACTTCTGACAATATCTCATTTCCCTGATAAATAAAATAAATTTTTTTTTATCATTTTCAACTTTCAATTATTCTATAAGACTATGACTATTTATAAAACTATAACAGCCAATTTTGCCACTCAAATGAACACTGTTCTACATTATTACTATGGTAACAATATCCAGGAGCTTAAATGACTCTGTGATGGTATTTTTCTTTAATCACTTCATAAGAGTTACTGTGCACACAAGGACCAGTAGAACACAAGATGGTACTCAAACGCTATCCTGGGCAGGGACTGCACTCACTCGCTAGCTAAGAAACTCATTCAGTATTTGTGGGGGAATACCAGTAGTGACCCAAACTTGTGCCTTGGGTTAATTCCTGGATTGTGGGCCTTTGTGAACACTTCTGTCTTATATCCAAGATCACCAAGAAGTCAACTGTAGGGTTTTACCAAAAAAGATGGAGTTACCATGCAACCATTAAAAATGGTACCTATGAGAACATAGAAAAGATTTAAAAAATAATGTTACATAAGAAAAAGAAAAGCACAAAAATTTTAAATGACTTTATAATTGCTGAATATGGTTAAAAACTTAAATGCTGCAGCTTTAAGATTAGATGAAACTTTTAAGACTATTTCCTTTTATGCTGTCTTAAAAAGTATTTAATAATAAAAATGTTTTAGAAAACATTTACAGTTTTAGAAGGTAAGATTATTTATATGGCAATATTATTTTATTCACTTGGTTTTGAATATATGTTTTGTTTTAAATTTTCTTATTTTTAAATAATTTCCTCTGTACATATATATGTACATTTAGATGAGACAGTTCATCACAATGAGGCCTGCTTCTGTATCTCAGGATAAAGAATTTAAGTGGCTCATAGTAATATTGCCAATCATAACAATGCTACATGTTTCACATTTGCATCCATGACCGGATAAATGGATAAGCAGTAGACTCTGCTGAATTTTGAGATGACACCAAATAGTAAGGCATTAGCTAGGCATAAGAAGTTCTGACTAACGTTAAATTGTCAATAGAATAAATAATTAAGTTCATCATGACAAATACAAAGTACATTAGTAAAACAAAAGAAACAAAGGAATGGAAATGAGAAATATAAATATTAAAACATAGAAGGGTTGGTCCAAAATATGTATGTTTACCTCTGAAAATAATGATCAGTTGCACCCCATTTTCATTAGTGATAATGGACTAAGAATATAGCATGAGGGACTTAGAACAAATTAAGAAAACTCTTCAATTGGCTAAACCAAAAAGACTGGTGCCATCAATTACAGTTATAAAATTCAAGTTACTCAAGTTAGTGTTCTAAATTAGGATTTTTTCAGGGGGGGGTAGTATTACAGTAAGGGGCATTCTGGAAGCCTGTCTAATCCTTTTTATCTTCCAGTGTAATCCTTTCATTCCTTCTTTAAGTCACAATTAAAGCATAATTCTGATTTATTCAACATCCCCCCCTTTCATTGTGATATGACCAACATACAGAAAAACGGATAAAGTATAAAGGTACAATGCAAAAAAAAATGGCTGTAAAATGAACCTCTACCAGTCCCATCAAGTCCCTCATGTGCCCCTTCCTTGTAAGTCTTGATAGCTAATAAAGCTCATCTTCCTACCCTTTTCTTCCCTTTATTAGGTGACTTGGTTAGCTTTGACCGTTTTTACTTCTTTTAATTTTAGAATCAGCCTGTTAAATTCCACTAAAAAGCCATTTTGGGTTATATAGTTTTCTTTTAATATCATTTTTGTGGGTAGGTTATACTTTCTTTCTACGAATTCTATTTCAAGATGGTAAGGTCCATTACATAATATTTCTTATAAAAAGGGTCTATTATAAATGAAATAAGGATATGGCACTCTCTCATTTAACAAGGAGATCTTTGAAAAACAAAATTCATTCATAATGATTACTGAGAATACCCCCATTTGAAAATCCTTCTCAGATGTCATGACTTGCCCACCTAGTTAGTCTACACAAGGCTTTTTTTTTTTTTGTATATGCCTTGATAAGCTGTAGGAGTTTAAGTGATTTTATCAAAATTCATTAACTAATCATAAGATGACTAAGAACATACACATTAATACTTAACAGGTCATTATAAATAAATTCCTCATTTTTATCTAGGCAATTAAAGCCAAAATGGTTAACAAAACCTGAAATCTGTCAGGTCAAAGGACAAAAGTTAGTATTAAGATTCTATAGTTATATAATAAAAAGTGATAAATCAGAAAACAAAATAGGTTAAAATAATACTTTTGGAATCTTGAAAATTTAACCTAGCCCTGTTGGCCTATTCATCCAAGAAGAATAAATGATTATATTTTTGAATAGTTCATGTCTGCATCCATGCCATGTTCAGCACTTTCATTTACTGGCCGAATTACCTTGGACAAGTTCCTGGACCTTTCAGAAACTTGGTTTCCTTATCTGTAAAATGGAAATAATATCGACATTCAACTTTTTGTATGAGTTGCTGGAGATGAGTATGCAAAGCATCTAGGAACTAAGTACCTAAAAGAAAAAAAATAAGTGATAGCCATTCGTATTATTTTTATACTTACTATTTGACTTGTGAATGAGTGAATGAGTTTTGGTGGATATGCCTCAGAGACATCTGTGTCTTAAGGTTTTTACTGCTAATTGCGAAATGAAAATCTTTTGGTTTCTTTAAAGGAACATCATATAAGCAGATGGTATAGTCCATTCAAAATTCATCTCACCAAGTTATACTGTCCATCATTTATAAAGAAGAAATTCTGAAGCAGTTAAGAAATTCTCTGTGATACAGAAAAAAATGTAATACTGCCCCAAAATTGGCTTTATAAAAATGCTTCAGCTTACTGTAAATTTTCTGTCAATGGACGACTAATATTTAGTACATTTCCCACCCTACTAGGCTTGAATCTGAATTAGTTACAAAATTTTCCAAAAGTCAATCTATCTTTAAAATAGAGACATTTTCTATTGGAACTGTAGACTATAGTAGAATTTAATAAAATATAGTAGAATATATAGAATATAGTAAAATGTAGAATTCAGTAGAATATACCAGAAGACAATATGATGTGATAGAAAAAGCAATGAACTTGCAGCCAAGAGAAATGGGTTTTCAGTTTAGATCTAACACTTAATAACGCTGGTGTGACATTAGACAGTATGTTAAATTTCTATAGGTTTCAATGTCTCCTCTAAAAATGAGGCGGATGACTTATCTTTCAAGCTCTTTTCAAGTTCTGAGATTCTGTGTGAAAAGTACATCCAAGGTGGGGAAATGAGAGGGGGAGTTTCAGGTTGCCCCTTGCAATCACAATGTATTTAATGGCAAAACCAGCCCAGAACCTAAATCTGATATAATTCTTGGTGCCTATAAAAAAGAGAATCAGCATGGACCTCCAGGAGGAGAAGGGCTGCCTAGAGCTGCTAAATGTCTAGTCTTATGTGTTGCAGAAAACAATAAAGAATGTCTGATGTGGTCTAATGTCTGGACTAGGAGAGAGAACCATTTGGCCTCTACACTTCCTTAAATGCCTGAAATGAAGTTCAATTTCCGATCTCCCCAGATTTCCAGGTGAAGTCTCTCTACGCTCTGCATCCCACACCTCAGGCTGGCATGCCCTTTTAGCCCTCTAACGTAGCACCATGGTGCTCATACTGACTATCCTCTGACTATTCTGGGACACACCAAGAAACTATTGTACCTAGACCCTTTCTGTGCAGTGATGTTCAGCTCTAGCAGCATAGTAAAATCACCTGAGGAGCTTCCAAAAAAAAAAAAAATCTGATTTCAGGCCCAACCCAGACTCATTTATGCAAACTCTCCATGAGGGGGGATCTAGGCTTTGGGGTTTTGTAAAAGCACCCCAAATAATTCCAGTGTACAGGTGGAGCTGAGGAAAGTCCACACCAGGGGAACAAGAGCAACCACATACCATAGGAGTCAACCAAGCACAGAAAAGACATCTCCTTAGAAGGGAGAAGAGGGAATTCGGCAGCTAAAGAGTACTAGTTTTGTTATTCTAACCTGTGTGTCAGAGTATTTGTGTGGTTTTTATGAGTGCACAGAACGATTAGATTATACTAGTCTCAAGAAAAACTGTCAACAGTAAAGATAATTATAGGTAACAGAGAACTAACAAAAGGAGAAAACACACAAAGATCTACTTTCACTATAAAAAAATACTATCGCATTCTCTTAGGTCAACTGTTTTCTATTTGATAATTACAATGCAGCACAATAACGATTAGGTACGTTATTATGTGTTTTGCATTAAATGGAGTAAGTTTTATTTGATTACAAGATTAAACTGTTCCTGTATACTTAACCTTCATACTTTGTTACTCCAGAACAGTGTACCATTTAAGGGAACATTGCTCCTGGGCAGTAGGAAGTGTTAATGTTTAATATTTGCATAAGTGAAGGTACTTTTCCATATTTGCATAAAAAGAGGTAACTGGGTTCCTTCAAAGGTATGAGGGACAAAGAACAGTTACTCCCAAGGTTAGAGGTCTGGTAAGGGTGCTGGAGGGTGGTGATGGTGAGGGTGGGGGAAAAAATGAGGCTACAGAGACTGAAATACATCCCTGACATTTAAACATCAAGAACTGCACCATAGAGGACTTTTTAAAAAGGGGTGTACTGATGGCTCTTCTGCAGGAGTTGGGCACTTGGAAGAAAAAGCAGCACTGCATGACACAGATCCTGGATAAGTTGACCACTCCCCACTCAGGCCCTAAAAGAGTTTTGTATACTACTCTATGTTAAAAACTACTCTGTTAAGGCATTCTTTTAGCATACTATGTGGTCCTTGAAGGCAGGGACCATGCCTCATTTCTCTTTGTTTTCCCATGTATTCCCAACACCAAGAATAGTATACGATACAAAGCCCTAGATAAATACCAATAAATGAATGAACTAATAAATGGTTCCTGAATGGCTGTTAAATAATACAGCTCATCCAGTCACTTTATTCATTTGACTCTGTCATCTACTGCATTAGATCTCTCCATGTGCCTACTATGTTTTCATTTGGGTTTCTGAAGACCATTGGTCAGGACAGTGCCAAGAATAGAATTCTGTGAAATTACACTAGAAATCTTATGAAGGTCACTGATTCAAGAACCAATTCTCTGAATATAATTTTATCATGTTATCAAGTGATTTGAACACATAGGTACTTAGATGTTAGCTTACCCTTATCTAAAAACATGTCATGAGAAACTCCATCAGACACTGCTGAAATCAAGGTACACTGTATCTACAGCATTGCCTTGATTTTCCAAAAAAAACTCTGAAAGATAATTTACTTATGTGAAAATGACTTTTTTTTTAAGGCAATTCAAATTGGTTATAGGAACTATGCACTTTTCCCTATATTCTCATAAACCATTAGGTTCTTTGCTAGTTTTAGAATTTTGCCAGGGATAAAAATCAGGCCTATTTTTATTTGTACAGAGAATTTCTCTTTGGGGGATTGCGGGGGGCGGGGGGGAGATCACCTATAGCATTAGCCTTCTGGCTATAAATAATGGTAAATGAAAATTCCAAAATCAGAACTGGAAATTCTCTGATGTAATTTAACAGAACCTAGAGATTAGACTAATCTAAAGCAGCTGATACTTCATTTCTCTTTGACTCTCTTACCAAGCCTGGGTTTCAATTCTCTCTTAAACATGTTTGTGTTTCCTGTTTGAAGGCAAATTCCTTACTGAAGAAAACAGAAAAAAGACAGAGAAGTTTAACAATTCTGTTTTATCACTGGTAGCAAATAATATCAGAACATCTTGGCTATCCCTTATTGTTCAGAATGTAGCTTTGAAATTTTTTAAAATCAATTTTTGTTATCGACAGCATTTGTCTAGATTCTCAATTCATTGTGAATACTTCAACTCTCTCATACTCTCTAACAACTTCATCTTATACTTCATTTGAAAAAGCAATTAAACAAAAAATTACCATCATTACTTTCCCAAATCTACTATCTTCTGACTCTGTCCATACTCTGCTTTGCCTTCATTTACAATGGTAGTATCTCTGTTCCCCTTCATTTCTCTTGGATATTATTATTTTTGGGGGGGGGCGGGGGGACTACTTAAGGACTTTATTCTTAAAATTATCCCCTTTCTCTCTTATATCATAAAATTCTCCCTCTCTAATGAGTCATTCCAATTAGCACACAAATGTGTTTTAATATTCCATATTAAAATAACCTTCTGAAGACACCTCTCAATCCCTATCCTTCTCTAGTTATGGCCCCATTTCTTACCTGTCCATTCTCTCCAGCCACTCCAATAGGGATTTCATTGCCACCATTCCATGGAAATGGCTCTTGCCAAGGTTATTATCAATTTACCCTTTGCAAAATCTAATGGTCAGGACTGTCCCTTTTTTTTTTTTCACTCTTACTTTATTTTGAGTATCATTTGATATGGTCAGTTTTTGTCTTTTTTTCCTATACTTTGCTTCCATGATGCCACATCCTTCAGGTTTCTTGCCTGTCTCCTGACACCTCCTTCTCAGTTCTTGCTTCTGCCTCTTCTTCTTGACATCTAGATACTCGAGGGCCCCATTCCTCAGTTCTTGCCCATCTTCTCTCCTCTCCTCTCTTTTCTCTCCACAGGCAATCTCATCTAGACCCAGGGTTTTAAATAACCACGTATATGCTGATAACCATAAAAGTTTACCTACAGTCCTTATGTCCCGAGCTCCAGACTTAAATATTCTATTGCCTATTCACCTGTTACTGCTATCATTGATAATAATATTATTAACAACAGCAGAAGCAATAGCTAACATTTACTAAGAACTTAATGTGTTCAATCCTGTTTTAAGTGTTTCAGGGGTATTAATTCATTTAATTTTCACACCAACCACGTGGCACAGGTCTATTACCATCCCCATTTTATAGATGAGGACATTGAAACAATTTGTTCAATATTCCTCAGCTAGTAAAGGTCAGACCATGTATTTAAAAATTAACATGGCTAAAAAAATACTCTTGATTGCCATCCTTCAAACCTGCTCCTCTCCATGGTCCTTCTCAGACACCATGCATCCACTTGCTCAAACCAAAAATTTCTCTCTTTGCATCTCTGTATCTATCTACTCCATCAATGAACTCTGAATATACCCTGAATCTGATCATAGCTCTCTATTTTTATTCCTCGCACCCAAGGCCCAGCTGCCATTCACTTCCCCTCCAGGCCATGGTGTCTCTGCTTCTACTCTTGTCTGTCTATATCTCCACTGCCACAAGAATAAAACATTTTTTTAAAGTTTTTTTTTTTTTTTAAAAAGTTACTTTAGATCTTCTAATGGCATTCCATCTCACTTAGAATAAAACTCGAACTCCTTGACATAGCCCAAAGGGCCCTGTCTGATCAAGCACCTCACCACATTCCCAGCTTTACTTATTATCACCCTCCCTCTTGCCACATAAACCTTCCTTCTGGTCTCTGAACACATTAAGCTCATTCTAAGTTGGCAGCTTTCTGAAAGTACAGCTGCCTCACATGCTTCTCCTGTGATTTTTACTTACTTGACTCCTTCCTATCATTTAAGCTTCAGCTCAAATTTTTCTTCTCTGACTACCCAGTTTTATTTATTCAACCATGTTTTATTTTTTTCTAGCATTCATCATATTTGAAACTGCCATATTTATTTAATTGTTTGTTTATTGCTTTATTTATTGTCACCATAAAATGAAAGCTTCACAACAATAGGGACCAACCATATCTGTTGGGTTCAGTGCTGTATATCCTCAAAGACTGGAAAAGTGAGTGCCTAGCATTCAATTAATATTTGCTGAGTGGGAGTATCCAAATTCAAATAGCTTTCTCTTTATGTTCACTCCTCAGTAGCAGTCTGCACTTAGAAAGTCTGTGATTACACAATAAATTTTGTTTTAGTTGTTTTATGTATGTATGTATGTATGTACGCATGCACGCACACATACATATATAGATAATATTGATATCCATGAATAGCTATATGTTAATGTAGATAAGCATATAGATGGGTGTGTGTATGTGTATATATATATATATATGTGTGTGTGTGTGTGTGTGTACACGCACACTACCACTCAATAAATAAGGATTAAGTATATAGGGGTAGTATCTATTTCACTCTACATAGAACTTTTAGAGAATAGGAAATATGCTTTTATTCTGTATCCCAAAAGTTCTAGGAATATATACACTGCTTAACACAGGTTTTGACTTCTTTTGTCAAAGATAAGGGAATACATTCCTTTGGCTCACTGTTAGCCCAGAGAAATCTACTACCTCATGTTGCATATACAATTTTTCCCTCCGCCTTTCACAAGCAAAACACATAGAAGACTATTAAATTTGATCTTAGAGAATGATTAAAGATCTGCTCCTAAAAAAAAAGTCTAGAACATATTAAAACAACAACAACAACTAACCTTTAGAACAGAAGTACTCCATCTCTCTATCTTTCTATTAATACACTGAGGCATAAGAGTATTCTGGTATAACTACAGATCTAAGAGACTGTTCAACATTAACATTCTGAATATAAAGTTAACACTATGGAGAAAAATCATTAAATTCTATAAATCTCTTAAGAATCTGAAACTGAAAAAAAATCTTAAAACTGAAAGTTATACAGAATGTCTGCCTAGTACTGATAAGTAGATAAACAGAACATACCATTTTATTAAAAGTAAAAAAAAAAAAAAAAATGAGGCTAAGAGTTAAAGATTCCTGCCATAGCTAATAGAAGCAGCAGAGTGAGGGACAAATAAAAAAACACGTTCTAACTTTCCACTTTAAATCCAAATCTCCCACTCACTTCCCCCCAGATACTTTACTGTCTAACACTACAAGCAAGGAAAAGCTGCAGAATCTTCTACAATGAAACTAATGAAGCGGTAGCCATCCAAATTCTAATTGGGACATATGCTAACATCAACATTCTCATTCTTGAGAGTTTTTCATTTAAAGAAAAGAGGGGGAAGAGACAAGTTTGAATGCCTCACTCTCTAGCACTGGATTTTCCCTTAGCAAGAACCAGAATCCCTGAGTCAGCTGTTGGCATTATTCAAGTCACAGAGTGAGCCCCTCTCTCAGTATCTATAAACAGGAAGTGCTACAAATTGTAAGTCTACAATAATAGTTGTAATCATAGGAATACGTATGTCTGTACCACTCTTTGAGCATCCAGCTTTTCCTCTGACTTCTTGTGATACCTAAAACAAACCAGTTTCTTCTATCCTCCCAAACATATAGACTCAAACACGGTATTAAAAAGAGCTGAGTAGGTTATACTTTATACTATACTAATGTATTAATACAAATTACAATAAATCCAAGGTTTAAGGAATATCAATATATAAATACAGAGTGAACTTGCATATACCACCTGCATATGTTTTAAGATTAAAAGGTCAAGATGACATGAAAATAGAGGGCGAACAGGGACATTAATGATACAGCACCCCTGTTTGTGTCCCACTGTCCTAGGGTAGCTATGGAAGGGTGACAGCAATATAACTCCTTACAAGAGGGGTTCGAATCAGTATCTTGCTGCATGGCTCTGAGGGTTATTAACTGTAGGATCTGTCAGCTCACAACAGCTGATGGAAAAAGAAATGTAGGAAGATGCAAATACCTCATTTGGATTCATGTTCTTTTGCCATTACTATTAATTTTTACTTCTATTTGCTGAAAAGCGTGAATATAATCTGTCTTTTTCTGGTTATATTGCTATTTCTTTGAAAAAGAATGACATCTTGAGAATAGCTGTGAAAGTTGTAATACCCTTTCCATATATTTTCTGATGCAGTCATTTTTAAATCTTATATCCAAGACATATCTGTCTTACTTTGCAATGCTCATATAGCAAAGATGCCAGGCCTTCTACTCAGTATATAGTTCACATATTAAATATGGTTTTATTAATAATAACTAAGGGGGAAAGTTCATACCTAAATGTACAAGATTAACCTAGAATACAACTTTAAAGCAAGCAACAATGCTCAAATGGAAACTCTACATTTACAGTTTGAAAAATCCAGCAATCGAGTTTCTTCTCTGGGCAGGGGATGGGCAGAGAAAAAGGAAAAAGCAAAGGAAAAAGGCAAAGGGAAGTAACCTGTGTTGAAGGGTGACATGTCAGACCCAGTCTGATTTTAAGCAATCTTTTCAAAGTCACATAGCTGGATGAGAGTTGGAGCAAGAATTCTAATCTAAATATCCACCTTCCTTCCCAGACTCCAAAGCCCAGTGATCTCTGGGGAGAGAAAGAAAGACATCTTTGCCTACATCTGCCTATAGAGTTCTGAAACATTTATAGAAAGACTATGGCTTTAAGAAGGTTACTACTTTTTTAGCTATATGACAATTAAGTACATAAATAAACTACTTTCACGTACCTTGGATCCTCAATGTAAGCTTGGGTAGCAGAGAAAGAGTCGAAGTGGGGAGATGATGATCACTATACAAGGTACACATTGGGAGCTAACAGCCTTTCAGAATTAAGATGGAAAGTAGATAATTTAATTTCTTCTGGCAGGAATATGAGAGGGACAGGATTTGAGTTCAGACAGGAATAAGTAAAAAGCACTATACAAAGTATCTCCCATGTACTACCAATAAGACAACATTTTCAAACATTCCTAGGAAATGATCCTATTGGTCATTCAGGCCTCAATTAGATGAACAGTTTCTGTCCTCTGAAAACTACAAAGGAAGAGTGAGCATTCATTCTTTCAATTTCAAGTATGCTTATTGAGTATTTACTATGTGCCAAGTATAGTTTTAGATCCTGGGGAGCTTCATTTTAGTGGGAAAGAAAGAGAGATGATAAACAAATTAAACAAGACAAAATAAATTAGTAAAATATATATGGCATGTGATAATCAATGGTATGGAGGAAAAAAACACAGTGAAAAAAGACTGGCTTTTGGCAATTTTAAAAACAGGATAGTCAGTGAAGGTCTCACTGAGAAAATGACATATGACTGTACCTCAAAGAAAATGAGGAAATGAGACATACAGATATCTGGAGAAAAAGTTTCCAACGGCAGAAACAGCAAGTTCAGATGTCCTTAGGCAAGAATATGCCTTGTGTATTCAACAATAGCCAAGAAGGTAAGGGTGGTTGGAGTGGAGAAAACAAGGAAAAGAGTAGTAAAAATGGAAGTCCAAAAGGTAATGGGGCCCCAGATAATGCAGGGCCTTATAGGCTAACAAAGAGTGTGACTTTTTATTAAGGTGGAATGGGAAATCACTGCAGACGAGGCTAGGAGTGTTATGAGCAATGACATGATCTGACATGATCTGACATTGGCTGTTAGATTAGAAAAGTCTCCAGGTAGCAAGAGTGGAAACTCAGTTACTCGGCTATTGGAATAATCCAGCAGGCGCTAGGGGGCAGGTGTTGAACAGGAGTGAGGGTGGTTAAGATAGAAAAGATCATATCCTAGAAATTTTCTGAAGGTAAAACTAATAGGGCTTACTGATAGACTAGATAATGCCAAGGTTTTTGGCTCAAACCAAAGGATGAAGTTATTATTTACTGAAAGACTGAACAGGATGAGGAGAATTTTAGAGACTAGCTCAGGAGCACGACTTTATGTTCCATTTCAGATGTCTATTAGCCCTTCAAGTAAAGGTGTCAAGTAAGCAGTTGAATTTATGAGTCTGGAGGTCAAGGGAGAAATCTGGGCTGGGTATATAAATTTGGGAGTCTTCAGCCTAGAAATGGTTTAAAGCCCTTGAGCCTGAATGATATCATCAAGTGTGGGTATAAACAGAGAAAAAAAGAGAGTCATGAACAGAGTCCAGGGCACTTCAAATTTAGAGGTCAGGGAGAGAACAAACTGGCGACACACAGAGAGTAGGAACAGCCAGTGAGGCAGGAGGAAAAGGAGAGTGGTTTCCTGGCATCAGGTAAATGAAGTGTATCAAGAAGCAGGGTACAATCAACTGAATCAAGTGCTACTGGCAGGTGAAGAAGGACCAGGACTCAGAACAGACAACTGGGTTTAGTTAGCATTGTGGAAATAACAGGTGACCTTAACATGGGCAGGTTGAGGGCATAAAATGAAGGGAGGCCTTTGGAACAGGTTTGAGAGAGACAAGAATAGCTTCTGGACAACTTTCTTAATATTTCTGGAAAGTATCAAACATATTCAGACAAGCTATCTAAATCCATCACATTAAGTCCCTTCCAAATTTTAAAAAGCCAAGCAATATTAGTGTTAATGAAATGTTTGGTGTATTAAACATATTACTTTTAGGTTATGTCAAATTTATGGCATAAAAGACATATTTTTAGTGTGTTGAATGTCTATTTTACAGTGTATTAGGGTCTTCAGCACCATATATACTCTATATTAAATGTTTAGGCATATTTTATAAAACTTTTAAAGGAGAGATAATGTGATACCATAGATAGGACATTGACCAGGAAGCCAGGAGATATGGGTTTCAGTGCCGGTTCTTCCTTTAATTAACTGCATAAATTTTGGAAATTGTTAACATCTCTGGGCCACTCTAATTACCTGTAAAATGAGTGTGTTATACTAGACCATTTGTAAGTTGTTTGAACCTTAAAGTCATAGGACTTTTAGCAATTTTAAGGGTTTAAATATGTTTTATATAGCGTGTCTTTACTTTTCCAATTTAGCATTGGCTGAATCTAGAATTTTTTATACTGAGTTCAAAGTTAGCAAAGAAATTTACACTTATATTTTGCCTACAGAAAACTATAATACATTTTATCATGATTCCCAGAAACATCCTGTGGAGAAGTAGAGAAGCTAGGTGACTGCCTATGAAGGCAATAGGGAATTACAACCCCAAAAGTAAAAACCACTCTTCTACAGAACTCAGAGCTAACATGAAGGCAAAAGAGAAACCTCCTGAGGAGCACGAACACTGGGTGACCCAACCCCAGGCCCAAAGTGCTGTGAGGCTGTCCACAGCTCAAAAGGGGTCAGTTTAGAGACTGGCTTTCATTTCTCTTCGGTGCTATTGGTTCTTTTGGATGTACTGAGCCCCTTCTATTTCTTTACTAATTGACACAATTTTTTAGGGAGAAAGGAGGTTGCAGGAGCTTTCTGAATACAGAATACTATATTAGATGCTATAGAGCGAGACAGACAGGAAAATCTATCTCCTCTACGCTGGGAGATACAGGGAAGGCAAAAACAGCTAACATTTATTGAACTTTTACTATGTGCCGGATACTAGTATAAATAAATGCTTTACATATAGTAGTACCTCATTGACAAGCCATGAAGGAGATGCTACCAACAGTCCAATTTTACATATAGAACAGACAAAAGTTAAAGTTCTACAGCTACAAAGTCCAAAATTATACAGCTAATCCATTCTGCACATCTGCCAACAGTGATTTTTAAACGTGCAAATCTGGTCACATATCATTTCCCTGCTTAATGGTTTCTTACATCTACAGGCCTCCATCCATGTGATTTTCCTGTCTTTGGTCTCTGTGTTCTGTTCATACCAGACTTCTCCCAGTTCCTTACATGGCCACTTGCTCCTCAGCACTGGGGCTTCTTTTTACATCCCTTTATCCCCTCCTTGTCTGCCTCATCTCCAATGACAAGGAGCCTTCCCTAACCCTCTTAGAGGCCTCCACTAGACTTTCTGTGTTTTCCTTCAATGACTGTCCACTCCACAAAACAAAAACGTCACTAGAACAGGAACCATATCTGTCTTATTCACTACAGTAAATCCACAGAGCCTAGCATAGTACCTAGCACACTCTAAATTTACTCCAGAATCATAATAGAATCATATGGCTGGAAGGAAGTTTTTGGTTACCTAGTCCAGCCCTCTGTCAATACTTCAATTCTCCTCTTCTAGCCTTAGGAGTCTCCATTATGGCATATAGAACAATTATTTAAGAAATTAATTTTCTGAAGAAAATGATCTGCTATGAAAATTTTTAAGTGCCATATCGTTTAGTGGTTTAAAGCTTGGACTCTGGGGCCAGATTACCTGAGTTAAAATCCTAGCTTTGTTGTTTACTAATCATGCAACTTTGGACTTCTTACTTAACCTTTCTGTGCTTCAAATCAAATATCTATAAAATGGGAATAAAAATAGTACCTTTTTCATAGGGTTATTATCAAATTAAATGAACTAAAATATATAAACTGCTTAGAACACAGCCTGATATAGAGTAAGTGCTATGTTGGTGTTAATATATTGTTATTATTACTAGATTTTATATTATGTGTTTGCCACAAATTACATGTTTAAATAGTTTTATTGAAAGTCTGGCTTCTCAAATACAGTGCTAAAAAACTAACCTCGTAAGCCCAACACATAGACACAAAATATAACTTCACTAAGATTTATTAATTTATTCATAATTAGTCCTTATTTCTACTCCCTGATACCTATTTCCAGGTCTCCTCCCCTCTGGGCCAATGGAAGGTTGAATTTCATACTCCTCTGTGGCTGGGTGAGGCCATGAAAGTTGTGAGTAGAAGTGATCTGAGTCATGTCTGAGCTGGAAGATTTAACTGCTTGGCATGACATCGTCCAGAACTTTTTCTTGCCTTGATGATCATAGAAACGTGCTGAGAGGGAGTCTCTGTCAGTCCGAGTCCCTGACTACAATGAGCAAAGCCTTCTGCCACCTCTCACTGAATTTGTAGTAGGAGTAAAAAAAAAAAAGCCACTAGGATTTTGGAGTACTTTGTTACTACAGTATAACCCTGCCTATTCTGACTGATACAATAATATCTGCAGGCTATTACTTTCTTAAATGACCCATAGGAGAAGAAACCTAGGTAGGATTCTTTTTTCCTAACACCTCTTTCGTTGTTTGCCCCCATATTTGACCAGCAGTCCAGCTGATGAATCTAATAAAAGGTTAGAGGAAGTCAAAGTCTATCAGGAAAGATCAACCAGCCAGTAGGTATGAACTTAAAGTAAGTTATATTAACCTGATATTGAATCATTACGATCCAACGAGGCTCTCCTTCAAGTCATTCTTTCCAGCATTATCATTTGATTATTCTGAAGTATTATACATTCAAAGAATACTGAAGATCCTATCTCTTTATTAAATAAATTCTTAAAATAGACATTCTAAAAACTTTTTTGGGTTATCTGTATCATCACAGTTTCATCATTAATTACAGACACTTGAACAGGAAAATAAAAAAATGTCTGAATGACTACACATTGAAATAAAAAAATATCATCATCTGATCTTGAAATGAACGTGTGGAATTTACAATTCCAGAAGACATTTATATTGACACTGTTATCACCAAATCTGGTGGGATAGATATGTCAGAAAGGACAAAGGACCATGTGCTTATCTCTTGATTAACAAAATTTATTGAGAGCCTACACATGGAACATCATGCCAAACACTGCCGAAGAGACGAAAAACTGGAAAACTCAGTTCCAGAAGCACACAATCTAAATGGTAGTTGAAAAAGTATATTAAATGTCAGTAATGCAGTTCCTCTCCCCCTCTGACAGAAGCCATGTTAGTCCTCCTAGGAAGTTCTGACCATGGGTAAAACTTTAGAGCAAAACAAAAAGCAAGACACGTGGTAAGGATTCTACCCACATGACTCAGAAAACTGGGGACTTGCCCCTTTTCTAATAGAAAGGTTATTTGCCTAGCTGAAGACATAGCACATTCAGTCAGTGTAAACCATCATAAGGGACTGACCACAGAAAAGCAGCCTCTTTAAGTGCACTCTGTACTATGCCCATGCGCATAGATAATCATAATTAAATAACTACTTATTTTTGTTGTTATATTTTTTAAAATTATTTTTTGTTAAGGTGACATTGGTTAACAAAATCCAGTAAGTTGCAAGTCAACAGTAAGGTATATGTATATTGCATTGTATGTTCACTGCCCATAGTTAGATTTCCTTCTGTCACCACATATTTGACCCCTTTTACCCCATCAGCCTTCCCCCCTGACTGCTGGAAACCACTAGTTTATTGTCCATGTCCATGAGTCTCTGTTTTTCCTGTCTGTTTGTTGCTTTAGGTTTATATGCCATATATAAATGATATCATGTGATTTTTCAACTTTTTCTGTCTGGCTTATTTCGCTTAGCGTGATTATCTCGAGGTCCAACCATGTTGTCACAAAAGGTAGTATTTCATCTCTTCTTATGGCTGAGTACTATTCCATTGCATATATGCACCACAAATTTAGCCAATCATCTATTGTAGGACACTTCAGTTGCTTCCATGTCCTGCCTACTGTGAATAATGCTGTTATGAACATCGGTGTGCAAATATCTTCGGATATGGGTTTTCAAGTCTTTGGGGTAAATACTCTCGGTAGAGGGATTGCTGGATCATATGGTAGATCAATTCTTAGTTTTCTGAGGAACCTCATACTGTTTTCCATAGTGGCTGTACCAATTTGCAGTCTCACCAGCAGTATATGAAGGTTCCTTTTTTCTCCATATCCTTTCCAAAATCCATTATTACTTGTCCTGTTGCTCTAGCTATTCTGACAGTTTTGAGATGGCATCTTTTTGATTTGCATTTTCCTATATAGCTAGCGCTGCTGAGCATCTTTTCATATATTTGTCAGCCATTTGTATATCCTCTAGGGAGAAGTGTCTGCTCAGGTCCTCTGCCCATTTTTTGATTGGATTGTTTGTTTTTTGTTGTTATTGACTTGTATGAGTTCTTTGTATATTTTGGATATTAGGTCCTTATCGGAGGCATTGCTTGCAAATATATTTTCCCATCTCTTTATCTTGTTGATGGTTTATTTTCTGGTGCAGAAGCTTCTTAGTTTGATGTAGTCCCATTCATTTATTTTTGCTTCTACTTCCCTTGCCTTTGAGGTCAAATTCATAAAATCTTCTTTAAGTCCAAGGTTCACGAGTTTAGTTTCTATGTTCTCTTCTATGCAATTTATTATTTCAGGCCTTATGTTCAGGTCCTTAATCTACTTTGAGTTAATTTTGGTGTGTGGTGATAGATAACAGTCTAGTTCATTATTTTGCAGGTGGCTTTCCAGTTTTCTCATTTATTGAAGAGGCTTTCACCAGGAGACAGTGAGGTGGACTATATTCATGGAACTCTTGTCCATCACTGATAGCTGCCATTTACTGAGTGCTAACTATGCCAGGCACTGAGTGCATTTATGATTTCATTTAATCCTGGACTCTATGATGTAGGGTCTAGTATTAGCCGTATTTTATAAATGAGGAAATTGAGGCTTAGAGAAGTAGCTCACTAAAGGTCATAGAGTTGAACTTGAACCCAGGTTTGTTTGATGCCAAAGGAAATGCTCATACTACACTACACTAAATAGCTAGGCAGAGTAGAATTAATCTCTCCAATAATATATACTGCAAAGTTCTGTCAAATCCTGCACACAAAGCTAGACAAATTAAACTGAGCAAGCCAAATTCCTGTGCACACCTGGCTAATTAGAAAGCCTGAATGATCCTTAAATAGTCCTTGGTTAAAAAAAAATCAACAACAATAACTCTTTCCCATGTAATTTATATTTTTCTTCCTTATTAATGACAATTAATCAAAAGAACTGTCATTGCTTAGATTTTTGCCAAGATTACTTAACTGCAGGTTTTTTTTTTTTTTAAGTAAATGAAAATATATCAAGCTCCATAAAAGTTGACTAGCACTGAGACAAAATACTGCAGTAAAGAGTCAGTCCTGCTGTTTTGGTAACACTCATGAAAGTATGTATGACCTATCAATTAGAGACTGAGAATCTGGGTCAGTGGATATAGCAATTTGTTACAATTCTGCTGTCAATTTCCTATCAGAAAGATAGGAAGAAACTCAAGGGATTTTCAATCACCTGGTTTAACAAGCAACAAACAAAATACATTACAAATAATTCAGGAAAGTCAAAAAGAAACTAAAACAGTAGTATCTGAAAACTGACCTCACATAAAACCCACTGGCATCCTTATTCTAGAAGAAAATATAAGCAGGAGAAGAAATAAGAGCTTTAACAGTCATCAACAAATTTAGCATGCTGTCCAAGGGCAAGTAAGTGAAAAAATTCAAAAATGTTAGAACACAAACTTCGACCAGTCATACTGAACTTTGATACAAGAGCTAATTATTAGACATCTTTTCTGAATAAGAATACAAAACAAGAAAAATTCCAAAGGAAGGAAAAAACACTATTATCTCTCCCTCTCCTTTGCCCTACCCACCAGCCTCTTTATTGGAAGACTATATGATATAGTTTACCATGCTGGAGAAGCACCCCATTTTGAAACAATTGAAATTTAAGCTTTTCTGAGGGCAAATTCAAAGAAGTTGGTGGGATGTAAAAACTGAGATAAAATTTAGCCATAGGAGAAGCCTGCAGGAACAAAGATCTGTAAATATTCTTTTGACCTGGCTCAACAGCTTTAAAACAGACCTAGAGTTGTACGTTTAAATCCAAAAGGCAATTTATAATTTAAATTCAGCTTGTTCAGCTGCAGCCCTGGTTGATACAACCCCAGATCCCAAGCCTAAGAACTTTCTATTGCACTCAGGGTGTGTCAAGGGCCACACAGAAGAAAGAACAGGGATGGAAATAGCTGCCTTTGCGCTGTCCCTCAGCCAAATCCCCTCTTCTACCCACCAAATTCTCCAGGATTGTATTACATGTTGCCTTACCCAGGAAAACCTGGATAATATGAAACACAGATAACCTCTCCAACCTGACACATGCAAAATTCTTAACACATAAGGAAATAAAAGGGAAAGAAAAGAAAAGGGAAGGGGAGAAAGAAAGCCTTAAGAGGGAAGAAGGTGAAAGATATGTATTTTTAGAAACCAACAGTAAAATTAGGTGTAGTGGGGAAAGGACAGTAGTCTCTCATTTTATTACAACCCAACACCAAGCACACACGCTAGTTCCAGTCCCTTTCTTTCCTCAGTGGCATATAATCTCTTAATAAAGGTTATTCCAATCAACTCCTTTCCCCCATGTTTCCATTACAATATTTATGAGGACCATATGAGAAAATAACTGATAAAACCACATGGCCCATCTGGGTACTATTCACTTACACTCAGAGATCACACAGTAATAATCTTTAGTTCTGGGTGCTACATTTCACAAAGGTCACAGAAAAACTGGAATACAGAGGCATTCAAAGGCAAGCATCCAGGAATGGGAAAGGATCACTGGGAAAGGATCACTAGGAAAGGATCACAAGCAAACGAGTGAGGACCTGGATGTGTTCAGCCTACAGGAGAGGCTTCTAATACTAGAAGGGCTCACACATGGGAAAAGGCCTATTATTGTTTTCTGTGGACCAAAGAGGGAGAGTTAAAATCAAGGGGTAGAATAGAGAGAGACATTTCAGCTCAAAAAAAGAAGAAACTTTCTTAGCAGGGCTAGTCAAAGACAAAATAGGCTGCCTCAGAAGACAGAGTCCCATTTCATGCAAAAGGGTAGACAATCACTTAGCAGAGATGTTTGGAAAGGGGTTGTTTGAGTAATAATTGAATGTTTGGGACCAGGTCAGTGTTTTTCTAAGTGTAATTCAAGGACAAATTGACTTAGAACCACCCAATGGGCTTATTAAACAGAAAACAGGAATTCAGAAAATAATGCAAGTTCCTGGACCACTATCTAGCTTTCATGACTCAGAGGGAGTAAGTACCTGGGAATCTACATTGTAACAAGCTCTCCAGGTGATTCTAATGCACACTCAAGATTGAGAACTAGACTAAGAGACTTCTGAAGCTTCATCTATCACTTATCCTCTAATACCACTTGGGCTGTCCAAATAGTTTCTCTGCTTTGATCAGTTTTTGTTGTTGTTACCTCTGTCAGGTTACACTTATTCAGGTTACACTAATCCCATCTCTTTGTCTATTGAAAATCTATCCATTCCTTCAAGATCCAGCGTAAACAAATGAAAAATGATTCCTTTTATGATTTCCCTATCACACGTTATTCCTGAATATTCTAAACTGTATTGCAACTTTGTACCATACTAATGGAAGTTGTTGCTACAAAACAAAGTTAATACATACCTTACAATAAAAATACTTTAAGGGAAAAATCTGTGTCTCCTCTATTTTATCCTCATAGCTTAGCACTGAAGTTGGCACACACTATTTCTAAACATAAACTTAACAAACATTTGCTGAATGAATGTCTTATAACGTGGCTATTTTGTGCTTACTAAAGTGTAAGCTCTGTGAAGGTAGGTGCTCATCTCTAGTCACTGTGGTCTAGCACAGAGCTTAGATAGACCAGAAGGTTGACAAACTTCAACTCAAACTAACTAATGAGTAACAGCAATTTCCTTTCTGGGTTTTTAACAGATAAGACATTTTTACAAACAAGTTTCTCATCTAGTGCCCTCCACTACTTCTAATGACACCCACTAGTCCCAAATGCTACCTCAAAACATGTTTGTAAATGGCAAAATGCAGAAGAAAGGCAAAAGAGTAGTAAGCTCCTTTCTTCTATGGTACAAGGACGTTGATGACACATGAAGACAATAGTGCCAAGAAACAGCCAAAGTATCATGTAAAAAACAGTATCAACATTCTTTCCAACTTGTGGAGGACCCTGCGTCCATGCTCATCTTCAACATCCTTGTCTTCTAAATACTTTATATTACCAGCATGTAGTAGAAAAGCCTCCTCTTATGCCAGCTGCCTCCAACAGCTAGTGCCCAATTTCATTCCTTCTTTTCACTCTAAACTTACTGGATAAAAGGTCTACCACTCTCTACCTCCACTTTTCTATAATTTACTCCTGGCATTTGTTGTGAAGTTCTCTTGATTCATCTTTGGTAATTTCTCTTATGTCCATCCTTCTTTTTCACTCCCATCCAGCACCTATTGCTCTACATGAAATTATAATCTGGAAAGTCAGCATTAAGCTCCTAATCACCAAAATCAACCTTGGGTCCTTGGGTTTACAAAGAAGTCTTAATTTATAAATCTGAAAAATTACAGTTTGTAGTCTATTTAAAGAGAGAAAACCTAGATATATTTTAAAAATGTAATCATTATAAGAAATACATATTTTTAAAAGCTTAATTCTTTCGGAAACACCTGCCAGTGCAGAAAGGCTCTTTTCCCTTACAATCTAATTGAGGGCATCACCCTCAATGGTATTATTCTCCTTATTCTCAGCTAAAGAACTTGAGGACCAAAAAGGTCAAGTTAACTCAATCCCTAAGGTCAACCCCTACTAAGGGACTAATCTGAGATTCCAACCTGTGTCTATTTGATTCCAAAGCTAATATACCTCTGTATTATGCTATCTCTTAATAACACTAATAGCTTCCATTATTTTTGCAATCACTTCCAAGCTTTCAAATTGGTAAGCATAAGGAAAGTCATGTTTTACTAAGATAAATCTAGTGGTAATATGCAAGATGGATTGGAAAGGAATTAACTAGAGGTTGGGAAACCAATTAAAAATGTAATAATTTAGGCATGGGTCCATAATGGCCTAGAATGTTGGCAATAGAAATAGAAAAAAAGAGGTGATATGAGAGAAATTATGAGAGATGAATCAAAAGAACTTGGCAACTTCTTAAACATATGAAGTAAGAGAAAAGGAACTAAAGCTGATTTAAGTTATAAGTCTGTGTGACCAAGAAAACTCATGAACTAAAATAGGAGAGGCAAGATCAGAGTTTGTGGGGAAGGAAATAATAAATTTTTTATTATAATTATTAAAAGTAAAACAAAGATTTGTAGTAATGTGACCACTTTAGAATAGACCTATCTTTAAAATAAGAGTAACAGTCCCTTTCTGCCTTTCCTTAATGTGACACTAAAACTAATGAAAAGGACTTCAATTCACATATTTACAGAAGGACACTGATCTCTGGGGTAAATACCCTTGTGTTCCTTGCATGCAATCCCTTTCTTTTCCCAACTTGTAGAAAGTGCAATGCCTGCAAATTCCAACACTATTCATTCAAAAGAGATGGTTAATAGGTCTCATCTGTTTAGCTGGAAAGCATATAACAGGTCCTTCAATAAGAAGACCACAGACAAGTGTTTGAGTGAAAATTTATTCAAAGTAACAGATTAGTAATAGTTTTACACCAGCAGGGTTTCATGTCTCATTATTTTATACTGACTACTAATAGAGTTTAGTATTAAAATTTGAAAAGGAAGAAAATGGAAAGCTCTCCCTGCAGAATTTATTGTAGTCTTTCAGCTATTATAGGTTCCATTACAGATTTCTACTCCAAGGCGTTATTTTTTGTTTTATTTTCAAAATGTAGCTCATACTTTAAAAATGGCTTTGTGGGAAACCTCTATATTTGCATGAATTGAAATGAAACTGTTCTCTGTCTGCTGTCATCATTCTATTTTGCAGCTTGTTATATATTTTATAGGATTAAGATGTGATTAACAATGGACTCCTCTACAGTATTACATAAAACAAATCAACAGTAAAGCTCAGTAAAGTAAACATCCAGCATGCTTTTAAATATTTGGTTTTATAGCTTTTAAATGTCAAGTTTTGAAAGAAACGCTATGACACAGATGAGAATGTAGCTATAGTCTAATCCTGTAATTGAGGACAGACTGATAACTGGATAGATTCTGTATGAAGAATGTTCCCTACTTAGCTCTTCAATATTCTCTTATATCCATTAGAACACCAAATGTCCCCTTGCATATTGCATATCATCCCAAATAGAGAGAGGAGATAACAGAGAGGATTAAAATGCTATAAGTACAATAACTGTTACATAAATAAATCAAGTTGTTTTTTGGAAAAAGACATCAGAAAATGGGATACATTTCAAATAGTACAGGAATATTGCGGATGCATTCCAAATTCAACCCTGTATTCTACAGACTCATGAAACAGGGCTATACATATCAGGTCACACATCAGCAGGACGAAAAGTGGCTTTCTTTTGTTGAGAGAGATAATAGAAAAATAAATGCTGGGAAGTTTTTTGAAGATGGTCAAAAGGTGCAGTGAATAATGACTCATGTACTTCACAATGAAAATTCTTCAAGCAAAAAGGTCTGGGTTTCAAGTAATTAACCTAACATTTTCACAATGAATTACGACAAAGTATAATAAAGTTAATTTACAAAACACTGATAAATGTTAACTCAATGTTCATACCCTCTGGTGGACACAGCTGTTTTGTTAGAGATGAGTACAAAGTATTAAAAACTGGGAGAAACACTGTTATGTACTTTCTTAGTTTAATTGTTTTTGAGGAGCTTAAAATTCACATATGGAATGCTGGGTCAAAAGCACCGAAAATCATCTGACTCTCTGGTTTTCTTATTGTTGAGTTCTGAGTGTTCTTTATATATTCTGAATACAAATCCTGCATCATATATGACTTGCGAATATTTCCTCTCCCTTGTAGTCTTTTTTATATATCTTCTCAAATAGTAGATATATTTATCACTCCCCTGGCTCAAATAGTTTGTCACAACATTTCACTAAATTATATGGCATGGTATTAAAATAATCTCTGAAGGAAATAAATGAAGTGACATGATAAAGATAGGGTTATCAGTAAAGACTCTCTGAGAAGAAAATATGTGACATTCGAAAGCTAAGAAGCCAAAGAAAAGAACAGGGAGGTAGAGAGAAGAGCAAAGCAAACAACTTTTGGTTGTAAAGAGCTTGGTAAGTTCAAGGTAAAAAAGGCAGACCACCATGGCTTTAGCTTAGTGAGGGAGGCAGAATGAGGCAGGAGATAAAGACAAAGAGGTAGGGACTAAGCCATGTAAAGTCTTATAAGCCTTGGAGGAGTTCAAAGGTGAGATACCACTGAAAGATTTTAAGCAAAGAAAGTAATTCAATCTCCTTTAACTTTAAAATTTTTCTAGCTACCACTTGAAAAATTAATTAGAGGGGCAAGCAAGGAGCCCTGATAAGGGGCCACTACAATCTGGGCAAGAAATAACAATGGTGTCAACTAGAATGGTGGTGGTGCAGAACGATGGTAGTAGATGAATTTAAGATGTATTTTAGAGTTAATATAAATAGGATTCACCAATGGGCTTAAATATGGACAATGAGAAAAATGGAAGAATAAAAGATGACTCCTAGGCTTGGGGACCAAGAAAATGGATGGATAATAGTGCCATTAAATGAGGTAGAGAATGACTGACAGGAGGAGTAAAAATGAAGAGTTCCATTTAGGTCATGTTAAGTTTGAGATGTCTAAGAGATAGTAAAGTAGAAATTCCAGGTCAATAGCTGGAGCACAGTGGAGAGGCCTAAGCCAGAGAGATAAATTTGAGAGCTAGAAGCATATACACTAATGAGGGAAAAAAAGAGAGTTCAGGATAAAGCCCTTTATTATATTAAAATATCAGTTAACATAACTTTCTCCCCTAACTGACCTGTAAGCTTTTCAAGTGTCTGACTTGGAGAGTCAGACACTAGCCTTTTTCACATCTATATTTGGCAAATCTTGGTGTGTGATACTTAACAAATGCTTACTAAGTGCTTGTGGAACTCACATGGACATAATATATGAGGGAAAATGACATCGGGATATCCAAGGTATTCTGGAGTGGTAAAGATGGGCAACTCTAAGGACACTGTAGTCCCAGAGTGGAAGCTTCAAGTGCCAGATTTTGCAGATTAAAATATTTGTTCACAAGCAAAAGAAGTTGATTTTCAATTTGAACTTTTGTGAGAATTCTCTTTTCTACTATTTTAGTTTCTTACCTGCAAAATAATGATGATCTCTTTCCCTTTATTAGAGTTTACAAATTAATAGGTCAGATGACTGGGTTAAATTGAGACTGAATATTTTTAGATTTGATGATCTGAATATAAATCTCCCTGACATTCCTAAGAATGCAAAGGGATTCTAATAGTCCCTGCCTCTGCTACTCTAGATTACTTCACATTTCATTTGTTCTCCAATCCCAAAGACTTAGGAAATGGCCTGAATAAAAGCTCAAGATAATTTTATCATGATACAAGATTCTTCTCCTCAATGGTTTAGTTTTACTAGAGGGAAAAGCAACATAATAAATCAGATAAAACTGGGACTGAGAGACTCCAAAAAGGAGAAAAACTCAACTAAAGATACTTGAAATCGCTCTAGATGTTTTCAAAATATACTCTAAGTTTTCACTGCAGCCACATATGTATATATAAACACACACACACACAAATCTCACTTCTTGGTCAGAAGCAATATCATTTTGGTTATTTGGACAATGGAAACTGGCAATTTACTATTTATATGAACAATGGTAAACTGAAGAATATATTGATTCTCTTTCTCTCCTCCTTATTAACAAATGAGAATACAACAAAAAATTAAGGGTGACATAAAAAGGCCACTTTATAATCATCTTTTCAGTTGGATACTTTAATTATATAACATTAAACTTTCTATTAAGGGTATTATTTCAAAGGTGCCAGGCAAAGTAGAGTTCCTATTATGTAAAAATCTAATGTCTTTCTATGGCAAAGACATTTACTTATAACTGAACGAATATCCTAACCCCCACCCCGCTGCTGCTCCACTGCCACCACTCCAAAATTCTCCAGATACTTTGCAGTTAGGTGGAGCCATATTACTGGTTCTGGCCAACGTGTTGTGAGTGAAAGAACATGTTACTTTCATGCTAAAAAAGGCTAGTGTCTGACTCTCTAAGTCTCCCTTCCCATTCTGCAGTAACCAAGGAGGCCACATGTTCCAGATTGTACAGCTATAAAATAGTGGAGCTTCCATCAGCCTTAGTCCCTGGGAGACTATGTGGAATCTCTGACCTATGGTAAATGTGTAATGTCAGTAAGAAATACTTTTGTTAAGCGAAGTTACTGAGATTGTTTTATTGTTACAACATAGCTTAGCCTAACCTTATCAATACATCTTCACAGCTGAACATCACATTTATACTTATGGATAATCTGGAGGAGATGAATTCAGTAACTAATAAAGAATCTTTCACATTGCACAAAAGTATTTTTAATTTACAAGTATAATTATTTGTATAGACTAATTCTTTTAAAGCAGAAGTCAACAGGCAGTCTTTGATTTTAAAAGAGTAATTTTATTTCCTATTGTTACCTCCTAAATTGGTTTGTATATAATGGTTTGCAGCATTCCATAAACAGAGTTAAAGCTTTGTTGTCTCATTTGTTTCATCATCTCAAGCTAGCTTATGATATACGTATCAACTAAAAACCCAACCAAAACAGTTTATTTAATAGAGTGGGGTGCCAATGCTAATATAATTACTTCGGAGAGATGTTTGCTTACACTTTAACAAATAACTTTACAGACTTCTTGTTAAACACCAAACTTTGAGGGTCTGCATCTAAATTTTATACAGTAAGAAAATGCAAACGATCTTATTTCTACATGAGTTTCTCTGTGTATTTAAGTTTTGTGTTTTCTTTCTTACCAACTTAGTAATATCACAGCAATCGTCAAACAGTTGGATCTGAGAAATGATAAAACTAGTCTGCCCCTTATGTCACTTCTGTCCAGAATCTGACAACACATTGCTATATGTTTTTTAGTTGGCAACAACATTAGTATGAACATCATTATGCACATTGTAGTTGTATATTTATTCCTCCTTCCAAGAGAAAAGAATTTACTAGTGTAATATAAGAACAATCGGACACTTTAAACTAACAGCTAGTGAATTTATAACAAACAGAAAAGAAATGTTTCTTCGTATACCATATAGGTACTCAGTCAATGCTTGGAATTTCTTACTAATTATTTCACAGTCAGTCCTTTAAAAATTCTGTAACTTAATAACTGGTGAAATCTTTAATTTTGTCATCTAACTATAAAAGTAATTAAACTTTGTCATTTCTCCAGTCCTGATGAGGACTGTCACTCTTACTTTGTATACTCTCTGGGGTGAAGGAAATAGAGCAGTAAGTTTAACAGCCACATGCCTTGACGACTCCATTAAGAATACCTCAGGCAAGATGAACCCACACTCAAGTCCTAAATATCTTTTCTAGATTGGTAAAACTCTGAGTTTCACAATTCTACTCTCTTCTTCAAAAAAGGAAAGTGTTTTTTGTTTGTTTTTAACAGCTTTATTAAGGTTTAACTGAAAAAAAATGCATGTATTTGAAGTGTATAATTTGGTAATTTTTGACATATGAAACCATCACTATAATGAAGTTTCCTTGGGCCCCTTTGTAATCATTCCCCCTCTAATATTTCCCCACTCTCCATCTCTCTGTTCTCAATGTGTAGTGCTTTCTGGCACAATAGATTATTTTGAGTTTCCTAAAATTTTATATAAATTAAATCATACCATATGTACTTTTTTTTGTTTAGCTTACTTTTACTTGTTAAATTAATTGAACAAGAAGGCCATTGGATTGAGGTGGCTCTAATGCCTTGGTAGCTCATGTCAGCAAAACAAAACCTGAGCCAGAATTAGCTCCTATAGATGCCTCAAGGTTAGGAAGAACAACCAGTTACAGACAGACAACTAGGCTTCCCAAACAATGCAACCGCTTATGTTATACTCAGTTAAATAATTCCCCGGCTTTATTTCCAGGCCTCCTCTATGAAAACCTTGCCTCTAGCTCCTGCTGGTAGAGCACTCCTAAATCACTTTTGCTTTGGTGATACCTCAGTGGAATCAGTGTTTGCTCAAATAGACTCTTCAAAAATTTAATGTACCTCAGTTTATCTTTTAACACTCAACATAATTATTTCAAGGTTCATCCGCGTTGTTGCATGTATCAACAGTTCATTCTTTTTTATTGCTGAGGAGTATTCTATTGTACAAATGCATTACAATTTATTCTTCATTTATCTGCTAATGAACACTAGTGTTGTTTCCAGTTTTTAATTTTACAAATGAAACTGTAAATATTTGTGTATAAGTCTTTGTATGGATATATGCTTTCAATTTTGTTAGGTAAATATCTAGTTGTGAAACGGCTGAATCATATGGTAGTTCATTTGGCATGATTAACATTTTAGGAAATTGCTAATTTAGGAATTACCAAACTGTTTTCCAGTATAGTTATACCATTTTACATTTGTACCAGCAGAGTAGCTGATTTTGAGTTATTGTTCCTTCACAGCTTCACCAACATCTGGTATGGCCAGTCTTTTTAATCTGAGCCAGTCTAGTTAGTATTATGTCATTTGGATTTCAGTTTGTATTCCCTGATGATAACAACAGTATTTTTTCATTTGCGTATCTGCCATTCATATTTAATTTTTGGTGAAATATCTGTTGAAATCTTTAGCCCTTTTACACCTGGATTTTTTTTTATTGAGTTATAAGCATTCTTTATATATTCTGAATGAAGTCCTTTATCAGACATATGAGTTGCAAATATTTTCCCCCCAGTTTGTGGCTCTTCTTTTCATTGTCTTTACAGTGTCTTTAGAGGAGCCAAAGTTTTTACACTTGATAAAGTCTAATTCATCAATTTTTTTTCTTTTATGAATCATGCTTTCGGAACTATATCTAAAAAACCCTTTGCCTAAGCCAAGGTCACAAAGGTCTTCTCTTATGTTTTCTTCTATAAGCTTTCTAATTCTAGGTTTTATATTTAGATCAATAATCCATTGTTATTTAATTTTTATGTACTGTACAAGGTATAAATTTAGTTCCTTTTGGGGGGGCATATGGATATCCATTTGCTTTGGCATCATTTCTTGAAAATACTTTCCCTTCTCCAATGAATTGTCTTTGCACCTCTATGGAAAAAAGTTATCCATAATTATGTGGGTCTACTTTCAGACTTTCTCTACAGTCTTATCTGATCTGTCAACTTTTACACTTACAAATCTTAAAATCAGGTAGTGTTAAATCTCTACTTTTGTTCTTCTTATTCAAAGCTTTTTCTTCAAATATACTTACTGAGATTTTAATTAGGATTATTTTAAATTTATTGATCAGTTCTAGAACTGACATCCTAATATTATTGACATTATTGACCCATAAACACAATATCTCTATTAATGTATTTCTCTCAGCATTGTTTTATAGTTTTTAGTGACTTTCACATCTTTTGTCAGATTTTTCCCAAAATATTTCAAATTTTTTAATTCTATTATAAATGGAGTTATAATTTTAATTGCTAATTGTTTTAGATATTATTTAAAAATACAGTTGATTTTTGTACAATGATCTTGTACCCTACACTTTTGCTAAACTCATTTATTAGTATTTATAGCTTTTTTGTAGATTCCATTGGATTTTCTACATAGATCCATAGATAATGATGTTGTCTGAGAATAAAAAGTTTTCTTTCTTCCTTTCCAATCTGAATGCTTTTACTTTCTCTTCCTTGCCTTATTGAACTAGCTAGAACTTCCAGTACAATGCTATAGGGGAGTCATGAGAATGACTTGTTCCTCATGTTGAAAGAAAACAGGCTTTCACCATTATTATGTTAACTGTAGGCTTTTCATAGAAGCCCTTCATCAGTCTGAGACAGTTTCCTTCTATTTCTACTTTGCTTAGACTATCAGGAATGAAGTTAGACTAAAATTCTTTTCCTGCCTCTACTGAAGTAATCACATGATTTTTCTATTTTAGTTTGTTAACATGGTAAATTACATTAATTACTGAATTCCTGGGACACCTCCCCCCATAATTCTATTATGATGTATTGTCCTTTTTATGGATTACTGGATTCAGTGTGCTAAAATGTTAAGAATTTTTATCTGTGTTCCATGAGGGAAAACTAGATAGTATTGTTCTATAGTTTTCTTTTTATGTTTACATAATATTTTCATTTGTTTTGGTATTAGGGCCTCAAAGAATGAATTGAGATACTCCTTTCTAATCCAATTTTTCTGGAAGAGGTTGTATAGAATTCAAGTCATTTCTTCCTTAAATGTGTGGTAGAATTCACTTGTAAAGCCATTTTGGCCTGGTATTTCTTTGGGGGAACGGTTTCATTGTAAGTTTTAATTTTTTTAAACAGATATATGGATATTCTGGTTATTTATTACTTCCTGAGTGACTTAGGTAGTTTTGTATTTCAACAAATTTGTCTACTTCAATTAAACAGTCTAATTTTTTAGCACAAAATTGTTCATAATATTCTTATTCTTTTGGCTTTGGTAGACTCTGTGGTGATGTCATCATCTCCCAAGATGACTGACACTCTGAACTCCACATTTCCTTTGCTTCTTGAAGAAGGTAAAGTGGCTTTCTGTTTGTTTTGTTTGTTTGTGATCTTGAACTAAAACTTCAAAATATTTCTCTATGGGTACAATTCAGTTATAAAAATGGATAAAATGTTTTAGTTGGGGTATGTATGTTATGTCTAAATGATTCAGTATATTAAAAACATAAAAATCAAGGTAGAAAGCCAAAGGTAGAGGTATGGGATAGGGTAGTGCTAAGACCCAAAAGAAAGGTCCTAATGAATTAACAGAACAGAGTTAAAAAGAAATACCTTTTGAATGCTACCCATTTAAACATCAGGCATTTTTCAATCATATTTTAAAGAAACTAAAAAATCCATGAAATCTAGAACACTCCTTACACCCAGATGAGCTGTATTACTGATAAATAAAAGCACCGAAATTCAACAATAGTAAGAAATCTACGCATGACCAAATATACATACAGAATCTAGTAAACTTCAGTCAACAAATCAGGTAACACTTACATTAAAATGTGCTAATGAGAAAGCTGATTAAACAAAAATGCAAATGTCAGATTTTCCTATGTATGGGTTTGAATTTTAAAAAAGGATTACAGAATAGAAAGTTTTAAGCCAGTTGCCCAAACCCACAGAATGAGAATGCTATAGAAAAGGACCTCATTTCATTTTTGTCCCTCTCAGCTCTGGTTTCCAAAAACTGTCAAGCCCTTCTTTTTCCTCAAGGTTTCTCCCCCTAGGCCTAGGGAAGAAAATGCCTGTCATTTTCACAAGAACTAACATAAAACTGTTTACCTTTTCTTTAAATTTATGCAGCTCTATTAGCATATCTATATATAAATATCCGAGTTATAAATCCCAAGTAGAAGTCACAGAAATTATTTCCACCCTGCCAATAGGATATTAGGTCATAATACCAACTTAAATATTATTCAATAGTATTAGGGATAGTTTAACTTAGGTAACAGGAAGCAATACAAGAATTTGCTAGGCAATTTCTCCCATTCACACCCATAACTTCTTGTGTAGTGTCATCTGAAAACCCAATTTACTCCATGCAATATCACTCCACGTTTTCACCTGCCTGCTAGATAAAGTCACTTTGATATCTTGCTGGCACTTCAGCTTCAACATGTTCAAGAGATTCATCACCTAGTCAGAAAAGCTTTCTCCTCTATCCTCTTGACTTATCTCTATTCTGGCTCCACAATTTTTAAAAATCACTCAAGCTTAAAAATTTGGTCATCTTTGCCTCCTACATCTTCAGTCTCCATCCTCCATTTAGAGAGTTACAGGGGGATGAGAAAGGATATATTTAGGAAATGGCAAGGATAATTAGGGAGAGCTTCCTAAAAATATTTATATTAAGCCTTGCAAGATGCCCAGGATTTTTCACAAAGAAGGACCTAGTACAAATATTTTTTAGGAAACCTTCCCTGATTATCCCTGCAAATATTGGTTCCCTTTCCTTACTCCCACAGCATTTTGTACTTCTGTTATCTCACTTAACACTACTTTTATTAGAGTTATTTTGCACCTATCAAATTGCAAGCCCTTTGAAAGCAGAAATCATTTTTTATTTTACTCTGTAACTCTCTAGGCTACCTAGAATAGTATTTTAAAATTCAACTAAAAAAGACTGAACCCTGAGATGAAAACTTCCATTTGTGACAACACAGATGGACCTTGAGATAACTATGCTAAGCAAAATAAATCAGACAGAAAGAGTTAGAAACCACATGATATCACTTACATGTGGGATATAAACCTAAAAGCAACAAATGGATAGGACAAAGATATAGAGACTCATGGACATGGACTATAGCCTAGGGGTTACCAGAGGGTATGTGTGGGGGAGAAGGGGCCAAGTAAAGGGGGTCAAATATAGGGGGGTAGGAGGAGGGCGAAGTGGGTAAAGGGGATCAAATATATGGTAGCTGAAGGAAACTGGACTTTGGGTGGTAAACACACAATAAAATATAGAGATGTCAAATAATAATGTACACCTGAAAATTATATAATAGTATTAATCAATGTTACCCCAATAAACTTAATTTTTTAAAAAAAACAAAAGATTGAACCCTCTACTGTGCAGTATACTACCACTTTAGACTCAGAGAATACACTCGAATATTTAGAAAATGGCCCATAAATGAATATCACAACCTCGGTATGTAAAAATTTAATTAAAGAACATATATAGGTAGAAATACAGCCTCCATAATCCTTCTCAAAAGTTATTTGACTATCTTTCTCTCAGCAAAACTTCTACTAGCCTTATTTCCCTAGAAACTATCCAAAATATTTCATTATGTCTGACAATGTAGGGGAAATCCCGAGAATAGATTTGGGACTCAGAAAATTATCAAGGCATTAAAAAAAAATTATATTCCTTAGAAAGGAAATAAAATATCAGTTTTCTAGGCCTACTAATCATGTTTGTATGTTTGTAAAACTCTTTAAAAAAAAAAAAGCTTATTCAGAAATGCTGAATGAGTGGCCAACACCTAAATGTTCTGAATGAGGCTAAGCAATGGATGGTCCAGGCTCACTGTATTCCACTGACTTTCAATAGCGCCTCCCAATCCCTCATCTCCAAAAAGGTCTCTGAGACCTGCTTGATCATGTATCCTGAGAAGTATGTAAAAAGGGAGTCAGAGGTTAACACAAAGTTCACTCTTAAAATACATTGCCTGATTTGCAGAATTGTAGCCTCGTCTTTCAAGCAAGGCACTGTTAAAAGACTGTAACAGAGGCAACATGATCATTTCATCCTGGTGATTTTAATGTGGATCCCACAAATAATTACTCAATTTTCACTTTGAAATAGATCACTTGTATTCCATAGCCACATCTTTACCTTTCCAATAAACTTTCATATCTACCTGCATTCATTACATGTGATTGTACTCTTTTACTCTTCTGACACTTGGAAGTCACACAAAATATTTTAATATTGAACTCAAACCTGTCCATGTATACCAGTGTTTAGAATTACCTCAAAATTATATTATTGGCAGGAAACACTATGAAATATATCCTTAGAAATCAAGACATTAATGTAATATCCTACAGAACAAATTGTTTCACCCAATACCAATGATTTCCAGAGAGAAAGAACAGAGAGAAAATTTATCTAGTGAGTGGTAAATTTCAATCCCTTATTAAAGACATAAATATGTTTTGTTGCCACTAATCTTTAAGACCTCTGCAGACTGTGTGCTTTGCTTTGTTAAATGAGCTTTGTTTTCCTTTCTATAAAAACAGAAGAAAAAACCAGGGGAGGAAAGAAAATGACAAAGTGAAGAAAGAGCCTGGCCATGAAATGCAGTCAAATTTTCACATTTATCATTCTGCCCAGCACAGGCCTGAGCTTAGACAGGATGCCAAGCTTAGATGGGAGGACAACCATGGTCCTGGCCACAGAATTTCCAGGCAGCAAAAGGGTATCTTAGGCTGGAAAATGAAAGTGCAGGTTGAAGATGGGATGGATTATAGCTCAGGGAGTTGCAGGCTATGCCTTGTCTATAGATACAAATGTTGGTTAGGGAGTGCTCATTTTATTGTAAACTCAGGATAAAGGTCCTTTTTTGAAAACCTTGATTACTCAGATACCATCTCATTTTTTCTTAATGATCTAGTGGTCAGCTTTTGAAAAATGCTTCATCATTTTAATGTGAACATTTCTGAAACTTCTAAGTAAAAGACAGCCAACAAGAGCTGGTGGAGTCTGTGCCTATGTAGAGTGAAGTAATAACAGTATGAAAGCTCAAGCCATCTAAAAGCATAATAACCAGCACACTGCTAATAAAGCTCCCTTCACACTTACCTCCCTATAGGAGCGATGAGCTCCGGAAGACCTCCTGCCTTGGTCCAACAGGCCAAGCAAAATACCAATGAGTATCAGCTGGAAAGTGCCACCTCAGAGACCTTTAAAGTCACATTCAATTATATGATTCACTGCTTCTTTAACATGCATTGAATGAAGTAGTAAATTAGAAAGGGAACAGTTTTCCAAGATTCATTTGCTACATTAAAACTCTTTGGGAGTTGTCTGTAAAAAATCTTTATCACAGATGATGGCTTCTGGAGCTCTGGGGAACCATGTAAATACAGGATGGTAAACTTCTTACAACAGCATCACTATTTTAGGGGCTGAACCAATGTCCTTAATTTTCTGAAAATGTATTTTAAAAAGTTAAAAGATTTTCCATTTATGTAACTGGCTATCAAATCTCCACACACCCCTGAAAGGTGATAAAAGCTCATCTCTGGGTGACTAAATTCGCCACTTAAATCAGTCTGTTTTTGAGACACAATCATCTTTTCAACTGGTCAGCAAGTACTACTAACTCTGGGTTCACAAAGTACTTTCCTATGTGTTGTCATGGTGGCTATGCTGTTATCAAAGTGAGAAAGATAAAGTCAGGATATGGGCTGCCTCAGCCAAAGAATCAAACCCATTAGGACATCAGAAACAAAACTAACCCATATAACTAAGATTTAATCATAATTAATCTACTTACTTTTCTTCATTTTACTAGTGAAGGACAGGATTAGAGCTCAGAACTGAAACTTTCAGGTAATCACTCTAAATGACATATAGTAACTAGAGGTCAAATGATCCTAAGAAACTCTTCTAAAATCTTTAAACTTTCCATCTCCTAAATCATTTCCTCCAGTTCAAGGACACTTAGGGAAGAAAACAAAATATTATTCCTTGGAATTATGTTTCTTTACTACCAGAAAAAATGCCAACTTATTATTTCTGATTCATTTAATAAATAATTTTTTAAAGTAAAAACATGGTCATTAAAGCAATAATGATTGCCTCTTTTGAGATGAATGTATTTGCATTTTCAATCCTTTATTAACCATTTAAAAATATGGACGGTACATGAAATAACAGAGCTTCCCAGACATTCTGCAAGATTCCACTTTGCCTTTGTAGAAAATGTAGGTATTGTACAGAGATTTTCTGCAAAGTGCTCTGGAAATTCCATAAATCCCATTCTGCAGGGATTTCACATTTCTGTAGTCCTTCCACCATACTTGAGTTCCTATCCTCTCTAAATATATGCTGCAACACCAACATTTCCAGAGACAAAGCACTGCACACTAATAAAACACAACACTGTTTACATACAGTGCAAATATATAACATATTTTTAGTGTAGGTTATGAGCAATATTTTTAGATGGATGGAGCCTGCAGTGATATTAGTAACAAACTTCTACTGTAAATTAGTGGCCTAAATAGAAATTTATGTTCCATAAAACCCAGCATGAAACAATAAGTTAGAAATATTTAAACAACATTTTACAGAGCGTTAAGCAGCAAGTACCATTGTGCCAGGCTCAGTCAGGTTCTGAAAATGAGAGTTGGGCACTGTCATAGAAAGGTGCCCAAGCAGCAAAAGACAATGCCTTTGTTTTCTGAATAACTTTAAAAAATTTTATATATGACCTCCAGATTGTACCTTTAATATCTGAAAGATAGCCTTAATCTTGAAAACAAGTAAAAAACTACCAATCAGTCTAAGGATAAAATTTTCATTAATTTCTAAAAGTACATTAAGTCTACAATGTGACCAGATGAGCTTATACCTAGATTTGGCTTTCTAAGATCTATAATCCTGCTCAAGTCATAATCAAGTTTATTTGTACATCACTCACATTTCAGAGAGCAAATATTTCTAGGGAAAAATCAGCTTCCAATTTAAAAATATCTCTAATTGTGCAAAATACTAAGACTTAAACACTATATTCAAAATCTAATATGATAAGTCTGATACTATGGTTAGATCCCAATAAGTACATGAAAATACTACAGAAGTTCCCCAAATTTTTAATGTAGATATTTTTCCAATATAATTGAAGTGGGTATTTGTGGCAGTTGCTAGGGTAGGGAGGAGGGAGAAAAGTTCCAACTTTCTATTCTCCAAATAGAATGGGGAAGAGTCAGGGCTTCACTAATGGAGAAGGCAGTGTGTCGTGTTTTTGAGTGAAACTAAAATGCTGGCTTTATTCTTTTTATTTCCTCATCTGCAATTTAGAAAGTTATAATGCAATGTTCTAAAACAAACAAACAAAACCCCTCCAAGAGTCTCAACTTAAAAAAAAAAGGGGCCTCTGATTTATGAATAATATCCCCCAATAAAAAATAAAAAAACAGATTTAGATCAAAGTTTTGTTTTATTAAGGCAAGAGATTGGTGTTTGGCATGCTGGATTTTTCCAATGAATTACCTTACATTGATCCTTAAATTCCACATGCCTAACTGGATTCATCATTTCTCTCTTAATTTGACTTAGCCTACCATTTCTGTTAATGACAACCTTTATCCTACTAATCATCTAAATGGAAGTCCTTGCATTCATCATTTCTGATTATTCTTCTCTTATTCTAGAGCCAAATATGGAGCTCAGTAAGATTACAGACTCTAAGAAGACTGGGACTATGTCTTATTCACCTTTTATTTATTCTTTCATGTCTACCATATGACAAGGACAGTGACAGGTACTGGGCAAAAGTGAACAAGACAGTCATGGTCCTTGTCCTCATGGAGCTTACAGCCCAATAGGGGAGTCTTACATTAAATGAATATACAAATAAAGGTGTCACTACCAATTGTGATAAGTGCTTTAAAGAAAAGACCTGGGGTCCATGAGAGGACTTAAGATAGGGGGAGGTGGTAGTCAAAAGGATTCTATCAGTTAGTGAAAACTGAGCTGAGACTAAAGGGTAAGTATGAGGTTGCTAAGTGAAGACTGGGGAAAGAGTATTCTCGGAATAAATGTAACATGTTGGAAAACCTTGGGTAGAAAAGATCTCATTAGATTTTAGAAAATGCAAAAAAGGCCAGTAAGGCTGTAGGTAATGAATAGGCAGTACAGTGGCCATAAGGCTTCTTGAGTTTTATCCTGGGTATAATGAGAAATCTAAAGGGTTATGGGCATGCTCTGATTTATGTCTTAAAAAGAACAGTGTAGCTACTGGGTAGAAAATGAAGGGGAACAAGAGTGTAAACAGGGAAACTAGTTAAGAGGCTACTGCAGTAGTCCTAGAGAGAGCCGACAGTGCTTAAACTAATCCAAGCCATCGTCATTCCCAGGGTCCAGCTCAACTCCTAACTCATAAATAAATGTGGTCAAGCAATAGATATCGACATCAGTTCTTATGGCCTTCTTTCATGATACTCTTACCTGTCTCAGGGTAAAGGCATCTTCTAGTTTCTTTCTAAGATACAATTATATTTATTTTCTAGAAACAAATTCTTGGTTGACATTATGATAAAACAATTTAGATGGCATCTAATGTCTACAATTTAAAGTTCAAACTCCCCAACTGCCACAGTACACTCTATATGAAAGTAGAAGTATAATATTTTGAAATCTCAACTAATCAGATCATTTATATATAAGAATAAACAAAATTAATATATATTTATCCCAGCATTACTTACAGTATTAAAACAGGAACAATCTACATGTGCTTCAATATAGAAAAAGTCAAATTATGATATTTCTCTATAATGAAATAATATACAGTCCTGAAAAACGTTTTCCAGGGACATTTCATGATGTAAAGAAAAGGAATACAACATTAAAAAAAAAAGGATATAAACATATATATGATCTGAAGTTCATTTTTAAAAAGAATACATACACATGCACATGATTGAAAAGAAACAAAGATCAAAGTGATTGATGATATATAAATTATTAGGCTATGAGTGATTTAAACTTCCTTAATATGTTTTTATACTTTATAAATTTTCTACAATAGGAATACTTTATTCTCAGAAAAATCTCCAGGAATGGTTACATTTAAAAGAAAAACACTTCAGCCTTGCTCTGTATCGCCCTCCAAATTTCCACCCAAAAGTCTGTGTTTCCCATGACTTGTCTCTAGACTGCCTGCACATGGCATGTGACTGTTCTGCAGCCCGAGTCTGTGAGGGCCTCCCTTAGTATCTTAACTCCTGCTCTCAACATCTTCTACACAAAGCAATCATCTGACATAACATATGTTGCCTGATTCACCCATTTCTTTTTTACACATTTAGCTCTCACTTCTCTGTCATATTGCTTATGTTCTTGGTTTTTTTTGTCCTGCTCCAAAGCACCATGCACAGCATCCTCTATAGAGACACTTAATATGTAATTGCTCAGAATGAAGCTATTCCATACTGGAGCCACTATTTGGTTCTCATATTAGCATGGCCATGATCTCCTGGGTTGCTGTTGCTTTTTGGCCAAAAGCTGCTGCCATACTTTACACTGAATCACAGGTTAGGGCAGAGAAGAGACCTGGGATAAGGTCTAGCTCAACCACTGATGTTAATAAAAGAGAAAACTGAGTTCTAAAAGTATAGAGAGACTCTACAGATTCCTGGGCGAGGCAGTGGCAGGGCCAAGCCTGGAAACACAATGACTCAGACTCAGTAGTCTTATCCCTAGTCCGCCTTAAGGCAGTGAACTCCAAGAGCCCTTCTCTATAACTCGTCAAATAATGTAAACTGGCAAGCAAGTTTAAAAATGTCCATTCAATTTCCTGAAAGTTCTTTTGACAGGCTGAAGAAAATTAATCTGGAATTGTCATTGTGTTTTTTACTCTGTATAATCTGTTGAATATCAAAGGTTCATTGAAAGTACATAAAAGTAGTTTTTAAACTTACCTATAAGGCACTTTAGAAATTGTTCTCAAGACAGCAAAATACAAAGGCCAGAATAATCTGATCAGGAATTCCTCCAGGGGATATAAAATTAAAAGCATAATTCAGTGTACCTGTCCTCATGGCCCTACGACGAATGAACGCAGGCCTGAGTGAAGCCAGAGTGTGTGATATGTGCTTATGAACTGGCATGGAAAGGATGCTTTTAACCACTTCAGGAGGGTATTTTAAAGTCACTGATGAATAATTATTCTGATAAAGTATCAAGATCCTATAAGGTTAAGCTGTGATTTGAGTTGACAGTTTTGCTTATAAACATTGGTTCTAAAAAATACCAATTAATGATTCATTTGAATCCTGCTCTGCTCTGATACTGTCCAAATTCTGGCATTTTATGTCATGCTACTCTCTTTTACCACATAAACTTCAGTTTTATCAAGGCAAAGAGAGTAAAAAATACTTTCAAGTGAAAATAATACAAATAACAAAGGACCTATTCTACTGTTGTGAACTCTGACAATTTCCTCTTTGCATTAAAAAAGATAATAAGTGTCAAACCAGTTATTACAACACATGACAGTTTCAGAATAGAGACAGCACATCCTGCTCTATATTATTAAATATGGACACATGGGAAAAGAGCAAACAGTTTTTCTAACAGATTTCTCTGCCTCAATGCCAATATGGCAAATAACCATACGAAAATGTTACTACTCTACTTAATTTTCCCTTGGAGCTTTTAAATAGAAACTTTTAAAAAATGATTTTAAAAATATGAATAGGGAATAGAGAAAGCAACAACACTTATAATAAAGGGTCCTGCCAATGACATCCAGGCTTAAGTGAGGTGACATCTGAGATGGGTGGGGTTTTGAAAATGATTAATAAGAACTGAAGATACAGGCAAAGACAGATGTCCTTCCTAAAATGGAAGGACTCCTGAAATGGCATGAATTCCACTAAGGGAGAAGTTGGAGAAAGAAAAAGAGAAACCTTAATCCGTGCTTTCTTTCTCTAATCACTGGGGATGACAGTCAAAATTAGAGGAGAGTACAGCAATTCAGAGGCAAAAGGAACAGAAGCAAAATGAAGTGGTTGAAAGGTAACAACATTTTATTAGAGACTGAGATCGATTCATTTCAACTATCCTGTCTTAGACAGCTTGGCTGTCATAACAAAAGATCATACACTGGGTGACTTAAACAAAAGACATTTATTTCTCAGAATTCTGGAAGCTAGGAAGTTCAAGATCAAGGTGCTAGCCAACTGGGTTCCTGGTCAGAACTCTTTCTGGTTTATGGATGGTCGCCTTCTCACTGTATCCTAGCATGGCAAAAGGGAAAGAGAGAGACAGAGAGGAAAGAAGTGAAG